>CM076570.1:1549402403-1549644190 GCA_034641835.2 Pinus albicaulis
CTTGATAGTTATGGGGTGTTTCTGTGTACCCCACAAATATCCCAAATTCTGCAGTCGGCTCCAGCTTCTTCCTGGTGTCCTTCGTCCCATGAATGTAAACAAGTGAGCCAAAAATATTCAAATGATAAATATCAGGCTTCTTACCCGTAAAATATTCTTTGGGTGTACTCATGCCAAGTACTCTATGAGGACAACGGTTTTGCACATAAACCGCAGTGTTTCATGCTTCCACCCACAAGTGCATCGGTAGACCCTGGTCATGCAGCATCGCTCGTGCAGCACCCACGATTTTTCTATTCTTTCTCTCCGCAACCCCATTCTGCTGTGGGTTATGAGGCGCTATGAGTTCTCTTCGAATTCCTTCTTTGCTACAGAAGTATTTGAATTCACCCGAGATGTATTCACCACCATTATCGCTCCGTGGAGCTTTCACTTGCTTCCCCGACTCCTTCTCCACCAATGCCTTGAACTCACAGAACTTTGAGAACGTTTCACTCTTCTTCTGCATGAAGAAGATCTAGCATCTACAAGAAAATTCATCAACAAATATCACATAATACCTGTGTTTTTCTGTTGAAGCAACTGAGAATGGTCCACACACATCTGTGTGAATTCTCTCCAGTATCAACGAAGCACAATTCTTCTTGTCATGAAAGGTGGTCTTCACAAAATTACTCATTATACATCCTTTGCATTGATCTGAATGCACAAGAGTACCCTTGGGAATTCCAGTAGAAATTTGCTGCAAAATCTTCAAAGCATCATGGTGAATATGGCCCAATCTCTTGTGCCATAATTCTCCCTCATCCCGGCTCACCACTTCTTCTGCTTTTCCCACCATTACAGTGCAGGAATCTACCTCTAGCTTGTAGAGATTCTTAATTCAAACCCCTATCTTCTTGATTTGACCCATTGTTTTATGTCGAAGGAAGGCTTTTCCCTCACTGAAAAAAACATCATAACCCTTGTCTTCCAGCATTGCGACCAAGACCAAGTTCTTCTTCAGACCTGGAACATGCATGACATTCTTCAACAAGAATGGATTGTTGGACTCACTCTCAAAGGTAATGGTCCCAATGCCAGTCATACTATATCGACCATCGTTTCCCATCTCTATATGCATTCAGAGGTCCTTCTCCTCTAATTCACTAAACAACTCTTTGTCTCCCATCATATGGAAAGACACACCACTGTCAAGGTACCATACCGATCCCATGCAGCTTGAAACCAAGCATGCGATAAAGGAAAAATCCAGATCAAATTGCGAGGCTAAAGCCTCTCCAGCTGCAGATCTAGCAACATGCTTATTCTTCTTCTTCTATGGACAGTTAGTGGCAAAATGTCCATGCTCATGACAGTGAAAACACTTCACTTTGGACGAATCCAGCTTCTTGCCTTTAGCATCAGATTTTGAAGAAGATTTCTTCCCCTTCCCTTTCCTTTCTTTGGTAGCCAAAGCGCAACTCTCTTCATCTTCATTCTTTGATTAAGATCCATCCCTGGTACCCCGCCTTATCTCCTCCTGCACAAGATCTGACCAAATTCGCTCCCATCCCGGTAGTTTCTCCCGTCCATTGATAGAGTCTTTGTAACTATGCAAACTCTTCGGAAGCCCAAGGAGAGCCAAGCTCACGAAGTCTTCTTCATCAACAGTAACCCCCACACTTCCCAGCTCATCTTTGAAGTGGAAAAACTTCGTGATGTATTTTGGAATATTGTCGCCTTTCTCCATTTTTATTTTTCTGAGCTTTTCTTTAAGCGCCAACTTCCTCTGGTCACTTATACTTTGGACAAAATCTGTCAAAGCCTTCCAAATTAAGAATGGAGTGGCTTTCCCATGAAGGTTGGACACAATATGGTCCTTCACACCTTCCAACATAATCCTCCTTGTCTTTGCAGTCTTCTTTTTCCATGCATTAAGTAATGAAGCATCATCCCAGCTTAGGAACATTGTTATCGATGAACTCCTTCAGCCCATTATCCTCCAGCACCACCTCCATCCTGTCCTTCTAGGCTATGTAATTATGTAATTCGAGCTCCCATCAAGGGCATACTCCAATCTCAACCCGTTGACAGACATTTCAATGTATACTTGATTTCTGCACCAAGAATCTTCTGTAGCAAATTTGAATTGTCCACCAGCACAAACCCACTTCACAATTGCAATATTCAATCAACAATGCTCTGATATCATGTAGAAATTATATGCCTTAAGCATGCATATGTCCAAGATCCACCTGATCTCACGCTATTTAACTTTATGCAAGATACTGAATCTATTCCACTTTTTAATCTTTTGCGGAAAAATTAATTGCACACACATGTGAAGCATAAACAAAAATATTCAATCGCACATAACACAGTTTTTAACCAGGAAATCCTAAAGCTGAAAACCCCAACTATATATTATGTAACATGGAGATCATATGAAAATCTCATACAAGCATACAAAGCTTATCACAAGCTCTCAGTACAGTACAATCGTCATACACTAATCAGGCCCAATCTTGCAAATCTATGCACCAATCTTTGCCACTTACTATCCTGCCTCCACTGCGCAATATCTGCTGAAGAATAGCTCTAAATTAATTCGAATTACTCCATCCTTGACTGTGCAATCCTCATTGGCATCTCCACTATGTGTGTGATGCAATCAATGCATCACTATAGTCACACCAAATAGTCTATCTTGCCCTTTCACCTATCTCTCCACTAGTCTCCACTGAAACTGCCATGCACTGTAGTTAACTGCTATATTGTTCAATTGATTAATGAGTTATTATTTGTGAATTAATTAACTAATTAATTCACTCCACTCTCACTAGTGTATCAATCATTTAGACTAGATACAACTAGCTCAACTGAGTCTAACTGAGTTAAACTAAATATAACTCCATAACTACTTCCAACTGTGTCATAACTCTACCACTTCAGTTCTAATTGAGTCCTCCATGCATTAGCTCTAGTAAACCCTTAGGAATAATGTAATTCCTTTTGTCAGTTTTTGTGCCACATCTGTGCACTGAACTGAAGTGCTCCAAGAGAATAATTTGTTGTTTAGAGTCCAATTATTATTAAGAGCTAATAATAAGCGACATGCATCTATTTTCAGATTGACGATCTATAAATAGACTTCGCCCAATATTCTAAAAATATAATTTCATCTATTTTTCCAACTTGATCAACCATCCACGGATATCATCCTGCAACTTCTGAAATATGATCGACATGTCTAAAAATAAACATAGTCTAAAAATAGAATTGCGCCAAAAATAGCCTGCGAGCCCACTTAGTGAAGGCGACTCTTTTCACTAAGTTCATCATCTTGTTGAATCTCAACATTTTCCTCCCCCACTTTGAACTCAAGCTCACAAAAATCCTTTCAAGTGTCTAGCAGAACTACATTGAAGTAGGTGGTTTTCAATTCATCTGAAAAGAGTCTTCCCCTCATTTACTATGGATGAGCCTTAGCGACATCACAGAGACTCAAAGAGGATAATTAATGCCACTACAATGGTTTCCTCTACCTATAAAAGAAAAATAATATGGACTTATCCCACCTCCTATAAAACCAGGAAACGAACATACCAAATCATCACAAAAGCACCAGACATGTGACCCAACACTTGCATAGGACCCACCATAAAGGACAGAGGATGAGTCTTCCTCATCCAAGACCCCTTCGTTATTTACCATCAAACAAGAAAAGAAGACCACAAATATCATAAGACCACAACCCCCAGGAGAGTGTAACCGATCTTTAAATTCAAACAACCAATGCTTATCTTTCCAAGAAAATATCCCAACATAAGCAAACCATCACAACTCTCCCCATGAAAGACTTGCAAACCCTAACTAAAACCTTGTCATGAAGGTGCACCCTATTGTCATGAAGGTGAAAACATCTTCCCATTGAACATAGCAACTGGGCTGGTTTTATGTTCACAATCAAGGGGATCAATACACAACAACTGGGTTGGTTTTCTGTTCATAATCAAGAGGATCAGTACAACAAAATGTAATACAATACACAGATATAAATATGAATGAATCCATGAATGCACTGTGTGGGGGTGCAGGTGAGGTTAATATAGGGAGTATTGATAGGTACATACGTGTTTCACATACTATGGAGGATGTTGACATACTTGTGTAAACAATGTCAATGACTCTGTTGTCTTAAACCACATGTTTGGCTTTTCATAGTTTGTGAATGCAGTTCTTTGCAAGTTCCCATCCACATAATATATATATATATATAAGCAAGCAGATGTAATATATTTGAAGCTCACATCCTCTTCACATGTTCATGAATAAATCCACAAACATGATAGGACGCTTTCGCAAAAGATAAATCAATGTTTTTTTCAAAAAATTCCATTCCATTGATTGATTTGGGTGTATATATTAGTGTAATCTAATAGCTACGTGTTTTTGTAGTGGTGTGTTGCCTTTTTGGTCAATTTTGTTCTCAATTTTTTTTGGAGTGGGAAATTTAAGTAATCTAATATGTTGAATTTGATTATTCCGTTATGTATTTAAAATTTTATTTTAAATATAATCTAATAAAAAATTATTAAATTTTAAAATTAATATATATATTGAAATTAGAAAATTTATATAAAATTAAAATTATTTAATTAATTATTATTTTCTAATTTTAAGGGCGTAGATAAGATATTTGATTGCTAAGTCTAGTAAGGCATACATAAACCTGTGACCTTTTAGGAGGAAACACATGCTCTTAATCATTAGGCCCACTATTAAGGATGATTATTTTTTTATGGTTGATATGCTTGTCTAGTTTGGAATAATTTTTTTAGGATCCATCTAAACTCTAGATCTATCATAGATGGAGATGGATCAATTTTTTTTTTGTGCAAAACTTGAGGAAAGCTTTTCATTTAGAGAGATTTGATCTCTCTAGGCTTGATAGATCTAAATTCAAGAGGGATCTAGACTCGTTTAATTTTTATGAATAAAGTATACCCGCCAAAAAATTTCATATTTAAATATATAACATACAAAATGATATAATTTTCATATTTAAATATATGACGTAGAAAAAATTATTATAGTAATTTTTAAAAAGTACCCACCAAATTTACAAAACTAGCCACAAAAATTAATAAAAATATATAATTATAATTATTTTTTAATTTAACCAGTCAACATAATTTATAATTATTAATTATTAATTATAATTTTATTTTATTTTATATGAATGGTCAAAACCAAAGTCCAAAAATAATTGGTAATTCCTTTACAAAATTGTTTACAGTTTTATTTTATTTTTTTAAAACTAAATTAAATCAATTTTTTTTTTTAATAGACACTTAGTTTATCATTATTATTATTTTTATTTTACCTCATCTAATGCACCACTACAAAATTTCCCATATACTGAGTCTCTTGTTATAATAAACTATTAATATATATTAGGGATAAACGCGGTTGCATCACCTATGTGAATATAAATTAGTAATACTTATATTTAATTGAGTTATCTTAACATAATCATTTTATGTCTTTTTTATTGTATTATTTAAAAAAAATTCTATTAAATTCATTTAGTCATCTTTCATAACAACATATTCAATTTACCAAATATGTTTTCTTACATCATTAATTACAATTTTTATTTTTAATTTATGGTTAGTCATAAAAAAAAAACATATATTTGATGTTGGTTGTGACTTTAAAATCAGATTATTATTATTATTATTATTTCTCATATATTTATATTTATCTTAAATTTCGCTAATTTTATAGTTTAGCATTTTTCATTTTTTTTTTCAATTAATTTCATATGTATCATATCTACTCTCTAGGGATTTAAACACATACTTAATGTACTTAAATATACCATATTAAAAGTATAAATAATAATAATAAGTATTATTCCTTTAATAGATATACACTATAGTATCTTATTGCATGTGTTGTACAACCGAGTATAAAAAAAATGTGTAAACATAATATAAGAAAGTATGATATATATATATATATATATATATATATTTATAATTTATAATTTATAATCGGTAAACAATATTAATATTAATTCAAAATATTAATATTAATAGGATAAGGTTTGGGATTCAACAAATATGGAAAATTGCCACCGGAAATCAGGTAGGTGCAAACATTTGAAATTCAAATTTGTCCACATAAGGATTAGTTTTCAACGTGGTTAGCAAAAGTATTTCTGATTTCCATTACATGTCTATTCCTTTTTAATATTTCTCCATAAAGAAAATAAGTTATTTATTTTCTATGAAAAATCGTCATCCTCGTGTTACCAATAAATTTTTTGTATAACCGTCCACGTGGACCTAACATTACATCATAACTATCTATCAATATTTTTGTTTGTAGCACATAGAGCACTCAGTTTTCAAATTCAATATTTGTATTTAAATCCCAAAGGTCTTCGGCCAAAATATCACTTTCTTGGTTTTGTTTTGAAAATTTGCTAGGGAATTTTTTTGAATCAAATGATGATGAATATGCTAGTACTATTCTATGGTGGAAAGGATATGCAAAGCTTCAACAGAATCAAAAACACGTTGCATATATATTAATCAATAGGATTATGCACCAATATGATTTTCTATACAAGCCCAATCAACTTCTTCAATAGGAGTATGCACCAAGATGATTTTATATACAAGCCCAATCAACTTCTATGGCATATATGCTTATGTCGTTGTGTTGAGAAAGTAAACATCCTAAGAAAGAGGTTAACTGAGAAGAAATATTCAATTTTTAGAGGATGCAGAGCCATTTAAAAAATATTTTCTCTTTTATTTTTTTCTTGTTTTTCTTCTTTCCCAAATTAGGGTTATATTGCATATCGGAATTCTAGTTGCTTCTTTTTTTTGTGCATGTTATGATATTTATTTTCTATTTTCTATTTCAATTTGCAGTGTTGGTAGAACTATACCAAGACAACTACAATGATAAATTATGGAAAGGCAGAGGAGGAAAGCACAAATTTCACAAAAAAATAGGTGAGTTGCTTCTCTATTAATCTATTAGCCAAAAATTTCATTCACAAAAACACATCTATTGAGTTGTGACTCCTCTTTATTCTTGCCTACTGGATTTCACACATTACAATGGCCCAAGCATGGTATATAAAAATTAAAATTTCCAAATATGACTTATTCAAACCTTCATGCATAACTCTACTTAACTTCCTTAACTTAACTCACCTGACTTATTCAAACCTTCATGCATAACTCTACTTAACTTCCTTAACTTAACTCACCTCTCAATTATGAGTGTAATCACTATTTTTAACACTCCCACTTAATTACAATTGTATGAATCAACTTTAACTTAATCATGACTAAACATAACCTAAACATGTCTCCTAGTCTAAATCTCAGTTGGGCTTATAGTAAAAAATTGTCTTGAAAAAAAAAAAAATTACAGTGTTGGATATTCTTTTTCATTCCTTCCAAATTCCATACACTCAAAATTTTTATATTCTTAGGCTCAAATTCTTATTGTAAGCTCCATGTTTCTTCACTTGCTATTGTTGTAATTTTTCTTTGAATTATCTTGAATTTGTTCTGAGCCGACCTTATGGAGCTTCCTCTTCAAATATTTCTCCAGTCATGGACTGTTTCTGCAACTCTTCATCTTCAAAATGTGAGCTTCGTTGTAATTCTTGCGCTTCATATTTTTATTATTCTTTCTGCTATATTTCTTGATAGAATAATTTGATCTCTTATTGACTACATTGTTGAAATATTTTTTCAATGCTTTCTTCTTCATCTTTAAAAAATTCCATGTCCTTTCTTGCATCTTTTTCTTCATCTTCTCTGCTATCTTATTTACCCACACAATCAAAATCAATGTTAAAAACATCTTCATTATGTTATGCATTGAGATATTTCTCCTCTTCCTCTTCCTTCTCTACCTCTTCACCTGCATTGATACTATCTTCCACTATTATGTGGTCAATGGATATACTCATCAAAAACTCTTGAATCATTTTATCCTCTTCTTGCTTGTCAACTGCTACTAGATCACACATTACTTAACAAGAAATTCCAACTTTTTCTTCATAAATTATTACTAAATTGGCAACTCAATCCTTCAATTCTTCACTAAACATGGCACTTTCCATATTGCCACAATCAATCCTTGTTTCGAAAAATAGACCCCAAATGTCATTAACCTAATTTTCATCCGCTCTGTAGTGGGATATCTAAGCATGCATTTTCTCATTAACCATTTCAACTTCACCAAAGTCATTAGTTTTTGTTGAATTCATAAATTTGTTGGTGTCTGGATATGAACAATATTCAACCCTTTTTCCTCATAAATTATCAAACCAAGGGTGTTAGCTATTTCAAGACTTACAACACATTATATGCAAGAGCAATCACATGACCTGATGTAGATCATAGGCTTAAATCCATAAACACAGAAACTACTATAACAGCAATTAAAATAGATTTCAGAATTAACAATACATTCACAGCAATTAAAATATTTCACTATGACAACAGTAACGAAATCAAACTAAAACATGAAAATAATGAAAAAAAGGGAAACGCAGCACTTGATCAAAAGCGTGGGCCCAAATATTTGATCAGGGCCGCGACAACTCACAAATTACAGGTGAAACAGTAAGATGTTGAGCATTCAATTAATTGCAAAATATACTACTACAAAATCTGTATGTAATTGGGCTTAACCCAGATTCACATCCCCCAGGCCCTCTTTATACAAATGTTTTGGAAATCCTCGATTCCCTTCAGCAACTCAATATTTACAAAAATATACTTTGTTACAACACCAACCTAGTTGCTTAGAAGGAAACTGTGAAAAAGCCTGAAATAATGTGGTGTGAAATAGAGTCTATTACACTGTAACAACAAGTGAAGATAGCGCTGGAAATTATGGGTTTTTCCACAACTCATGGCTGTAACTTTCCTGATTTGGATGAATCTGTAGAAATATCGAAGTTAATATTGAAAAATGGTAAAACCTCCATGACAATTACTTCATTAATCAAATATCGCATGAAAGATAAAATAAAGGGGTTTAAATCATGCGTTTAAGAACAATAATGGTACAAAGAGATAGAAATATGGAATAAAATGGGAGAGAAAAGTATACAAATCCGGTACCCAACATCTCCCCCCAATTGGTCTATCTACGTGTCCTCATGCAGCTCGTCGTCTCCTTAGATCTGGATTGGACTGACTGTGACTGGCATGAAGCTGTGTGAGATCATATTATTCAGCCATTTCCATCCCTGGTGCTTTATATCCTTCCGTCAAAACAACATCCTTCCACCAATCTAGATCAACATTGTATGTAGGAGTATATCGCTCGGCTGGCAACCAGATAAGGGGAAACTAAAACCTCGGGCCCATCCACCTGACCCCATAGGTATGAATGCATGCTACGAAACATGGCATCCTCTCTAGAGCCTATGCAAAGTTAGGTGCCCCAAGTGGTTCTCGTCCTCTGACAGCTGAGGATGACAACATCCACCTTTTCTGACAACTGTCCAACGCTTCTTTATGGAACATCATAATATTTCTGACACATAGGTCAGCACACCATTTCTGGGTTGCCAACATGTGTTCTATATGGCCATCAATCTGTAGAAATGTTTAATGTTTGTTATAAATGTTTGAGGACTAGCCATGCTCCTTCCTCATCATTAGCGGCCTTCCGACTTGATTTTCTTCAAAATTATCCCTGGCCTTTCTCCACTTAATTTGATTGATGGTATAGGAGGTAAAATCTCTTAAATTAATGTCCCCCATAAATGGAGTGGGGTTAAAAGACTAATCACGCCTCAAGAAATACCCATGCATGTAGAGATCACACATTAAGTGTTGTCCTATAATATCATGAATTTTTAAAATATGGAGAAATTGAATGGGGTCCTCAATCTCATACCAAATCTCCTTATATATACTTTCAAGAAAAAAGAAAATAATTTTTTCATGAAGGAATAAGGCATAGCTATGTGCAGGAGGTTTGTAGGGCATTACCTACTGTGCTAGGGAGAACATCTTCTCCTTATCTTATTGTAGCATCTTCACTTGTTCTTCTAATTCTTCTATTATGTCCTTCTATTTAGCTTGTTTCAGTCGCGCCTTATATAACTGATCTATGTATCCTGTAACAATTTTCATAGCTTGTTCTTGAACCCAAACTATTTCTTTCTTATGGTCACTCGCAACAGACTGCCACTTCTGGATCTCGGCAGCCAATAAAAATTCTCGGCCTTCAAACAACTCCTCAATTGAGCCAATCTGGGTGGCTACAAAGGAGACCTCAATTTTTGGATTTACTGCCTTCCATTTGTAGATTTTTACCTTCTTTTTCAGCTGGGAAACTTGCCTTTTAACTCCCAAACCTCCCTTTTTAGTCTCATGGTTTCACTGAACTGCAGCTAATACCTCTTCTTTAGAGGTAAACTTCTTTTCTCACACTGTTCAATCCATTTCTGTTTGAAAATAAATTTAGTTTATGGGCCTATGACAGGCTCAGGAGGCGGCAGAATGCTGCCGGTATTCTTAGTGGATTCTTTTGTTAAGCCTTTCTGGCTGGGCTCCCTATCTTCAGGGGCTTCTTCCTCTGTATTCCCTTTAGGCACTTCTGCCATCTGGTCAACATTTCCATCAACCACTTTGTATTTCGGTGTGAACCTCTGAGTGCTCCAACAGATATTCAGTAGTGACTGGGCCAATCTTGGTTATGTAAATAAATTTAAGCACTGGTGTAACAACTTCTTCCTCCATTAATCGTTTGGGCAAGTGGAATCCCCTTGCCCCTTTAGGCATCATGTACTGGAATGGAGAACGGGGGACAGACTCATCATCCTCATTTCCAACTTGAGCTGGATTTTCACGCATTACTACCTCATTCGGGGTCAATGCTGGTTCTTGTGGGGCAGCATCAATTCCGAAGCTTGTTTCCCTTCTGTCCTCTTGCTCTTTGTTCATTATTTATTCTTCTAGGGTTGATACTAGTTATTTTGGAACAGTATCGACCTCCCAGTTTATTCCTTCCCTACCTTTCTGTTTCTCATGAATTGCTTCTTTTTCCACAGTCGATACTAGTCCTTGAGGGACTGCGTCGATTTCACAGGCCGGCTCCTCCCTACTTCCCTGTTCTAGCCGAATTGGGGGTGGTTCTTGTGTAGCACTGCCACTTGTTTCAACATCCATTTCTGCTTGGGCAGATGATGTTATTTCCTGCAAAGCATCATCACTTACCATTTATTTTTCCGCCATTTCACTCCCCTATTCTTCATTGACAAAAGTCAATGACTGTATGATAGTCTCAACTTCTTGCACAATATCCATAATTCCTTCATCTGTGGGCTCCTCAAGTGAGGCTGGTTGTTGTGTGGTAGCCTCAGCTGTATCACCAATTATCTCCTCCATTCTCATTTCTTCAAGTTCTTCCTGATCAACTTCCATTTCCACTACCTTGGGTTCCTCCTAATCAACCTCCATTTCCATTTCTTCGGGTTCGTCTTGATCAATTCCTTCTTAATGTTATTCTTCTACTAAACCAGCCGGAGAGACTAGTTCTTATTCTCTAGCAGCAATAACGGTTGTTATCTCTTCTTCTAAGGATCCACAAAGTTCCACCCAAGAGACCCAAAGCCTATTTATGGCATGCATGACCAATAAACGCATCAATCCATGGTTGGAGAGTATTGTCGGCATCCGGCGCGAACGTCGAGTGGACTGTGCCATGTGATGCAAATGTTTCAATAGGAAGAAGGGCATATTTAAGGCATGCACCTAAGCCTATGGAAATCGAAGGTGTGTTAGAATTTTAAAATGATACTTAAATAGAGTTGTGGCCTGGCCTTTGCAAGTTATGTATTTCATTACAAAACCTACGACTTCGTTCCAAGGATACAACATAGTCTTGTGCTCATATCCTCTACCCATTTGAACGACACTATCCCCTACCTATAAGAATAATTTGGGAAACTCCGGCAGATAAACTCTCCAAGAAAACCATTGCTACCCTTGTTGCCTCAACCCATGAACCTCTGCAATTACTTCTTCTGTGATAGGAACTTACAGTCCTCTGACCCACGAGTGATTCTCGTGTAAATTAAGTGCAAACTCCATTGTGATTCCCTTGTCAAACCCCTGCAATCTGTCAAAGTAGGTATCCCACCCTGCATCAACAAAGATTTTCCATACCTCTAGATTGCTGTAGACCGAAGCTGTGTTTTCAATCTCATGTCGCACAGCCAGTCCGACCATACTGTGGGGACTTGTAGCGGCACTTCTTGGAACAACATACCGTTGGGAAAAATGGTCGATACCAAATTTAGAAAAACAGCATGGTGAAAATGAACGGTGGTAACAGTAAATATGGATGGTAATTCTCGAAAACCAAGAAAATCATAAAATAGTATGGTAAGTGTAATGAATAAAAATAATAATTATTTCGTATGAAGTGGAAAAGACATATTAGCGTATCCTTTGTTATATTAAAAACATTTTTAACCTCTATCATATAATTATAATAATGTCCAGCACACATTTTCGCCCCATACAAGGTTCGACAACCAATATATATATTAACGGTTGAATTTAATATCCGGCTCTTGTTTTTATAAGTCCTGGCATATCATACCTCTAATTCACAATCCTCATATGTCAAAACCCTTACCTGTTCCAATCAAATGATTAAACCAAAGTGTAACCTTATTCATGCGCCTCAGATATTTATTCAACTTCACAAATTTGACCCACAATGGTCCACTATACAAGATGGAAGTTATATCTCAGAGTATAAATCTTCGTCCAAAATAGTAGGGTCTATTATTAATGAGCCTTAGAAATATTCGCTCAATTCAGTACAACCCATCATATCAATTTAATTCATATCCAGCCCCACATTTTTCTCATATGGGCAAGTTACAAGTCAAAAGCTTGTCTTTAGTATAGTTCGACAAAAATTTCATGAAATGCTCATGGAAATTCATTTGATCGCCCCGTCAACACTTAAAGGTATACAGTCTTTGGTTAAACCACAACACGACATACAATTACATTCAAGCCCACAATGCATTATACTCTGCCTTTATACTTCGCGTTACATGATATATATATATATATATATATACACTCCCCAAATCAAATGATATAACATGTTTTCGGGCCCACAGGATCTATCTCGTCATCCGACGGTTAGAAACTCGTCGCGTTCCAACCAAACTTTGGACTCCCATCTGACGGATGGCGCGCAATATCGCGCGATTAAGTTGCACGAGATTTAGAACTCAAAAGCTGTGCGATGGATTGGACCCCAGCGCTTAAACGGCCCTTCTCATCCTACGGTTGTAGGCTTATCGCATCGACTCTGATGATCCAACGGACGTAATGCAATATGGCATTTTTTATTGATCCGAGCTTTAATGCTTTAGATTTACGTGAAATTCACGGTTTTTAAATACCACCCAAATACATATGTCATGCACCAACGTATATCATGTTCCAATTGCAAAAGAAACTTACCACTTAAAGAACCATGCAATACTGCCGGTTTCCAAACTCTGGGTTTACTGTAGCTTCAAGGTTCCATCCACTCGTTAGCTCCGGGTTCCATTTCTTATAAATCTGCTTCAATGTATATTTGTTCTCCATTCTTCGTTTAACTACACAGTTTGTGTATTAACCCTGCATTATGACTTAGATCATATATTTATCAATTCTTTCGACCATATATATAGAACCCCACTGGTCTTTTACTTTTCAGTTCCGCCCTTTCTACATGGTTCCACATCTTTGGTAAGGTTCCTTCCTTTGATTTACCCTCGGATGCATTTCTTTATAACTTCTGCCTCTGTTACTTGTTTATCTTTGTTAAAAATGTGGCTTCACCACTATTCCACTGATTTCTGGTTCTGTTGTGCCTTTAAACAGCTCCACTCTCTTACAACATTAGTACTGTATCTCCCATTTGTTGCGCATCCAAACTGAGTTTTATCTGTGTCTAACTGAAGTAACCCTTCTCTGCATTTCACAAAGATTAATTCGTTCCACTCAGAGGGTAATAACTCAAATCCCTCCTCAATATAATAACTCTGGAAAGAGGTATCAAACCCTCTCTCAACTATACTTTGTCCCTAATAACCTTATATCTATTACTACAGTGCAAATAAACTCTCACTCTGTCTCTACAAGCCTTATATCTGCTGCTACAGTGCAAATAACCTTTCACTCTTTTCTTCTCGTGCTCCAAACTGAGAGCCCTCTATTCTCTTGTAAAAGTTACTACACCATTCACCAAAAACCCTGGGCCCCTCTTCATGTCTTCTCCTTTGCCTCTACTATTGTTTCAGGTGCTACTCCTTTGTCATCACCTTTGCCATCAATGACAACATTTCCAATAGTCTCCCCCTTTGGCGTTGATGGAAATACACTTCCTCTGCTAGGCATTTTAACATCTCCCTCTTATGTTCTTGCTTTTCCTCCTACTAGGCCTTTTAACATCTCACTCTTCTATTCTTTTAACATCTCACTCTTCTGTTCTTGCTTTTCCTCCCCCTTTGACATCAATGGCAAAGGGTTGATATTCTGATCTTGAGGACCTATTCCATGCTCTTTGTGGCATTACTTGTTAACTGGTCTCCCCCTGGAATGATGTTTTCTTTTCTGTTCTCCCCCTGAAATGGTGCTTTCTCTTCATGTCAGATAGTAGCATCTACAGATAATACCCCTAGTTTATCTCTCAGATATTCGAATGGTTCTCTAGCAAGAGGTTTTGTGAATATATCTGATGTTTTTTCTTTTGTTGGCACATATTCCAACTTCACTACCTTCTGTGCTACTTGTTCTCTGATAAAATGGTACTTGATTGGAATGTGTTTAGTTTTTGAATGAAGTAAAGGATTTTTTGATATACTTATTGCACTTGTATTATCACATTTGATAGAGATAGGTTCATCAATGCTTACCTTCATGTCTTGGAGGGTTTGTTTCATCCACATGACTTGTGTACAACATGCTGCTACTGTTATGTATTCTGCTTCTGCTGTAGATAGAGAGATAGATGTTTGTTTCTTGCTTAGCCATGCCACCAAACTTTTTCCCAAATAGAATGCACCTCCACTTGTGCTTTTCCTATCATCCACACAGCTGGCCCAATCTGCATCTGTATATGTTGTCAAAATGAATTTTTTTCCTTTTGGATACCATAGCCCATGATGTGCAGTTCCTTGTAGATATCTAAATATTATCTTGATTGCTAGTAAGTGATTTTGTTTTGATGCTGCTTGATATCTTGCCACAAGTCCTACAACCAGCACAATATCTGGTCTAGAAGCTATTAGGTATAGCAGACTTCCAACCATGGATCTGTAAATTTTTTGATCTACATCAGTTGATTCATCATCTGCACAAATTTTGCATCCAGTAATAATGGGAGTTGACACAGGTTTGCAGTCTTCCATTTTGAACCTTTTTAGCATCTCTCTTAAGTATTTTTCTTGTGAGATGAATGTGCCTATGTTCTTTTGTTGAATTTGAAGTCTTAGATATAAGGTGAGCTCTCCAATCATAGACATCTCAAACTCTGATTTTATCTCTTCAGCAAATCCTTTTGTTAACTCATCTTTGCTGCTTCCAAACATGATATCATCTACATACACTACTACAATCAGGAGTTAATTTTCATTGGCCTTTATGTACAAATTGTTGTCTACTCCTCCTCTCTTAAAGCCTTGCTTTTGCAAGTACTTTTCCAGTCTTGAATACCATGCACGAGGAGCTTGTTTCAGCCCATATAGGGCTTTCTTTAATCTGCACATATAGTCTTCTTTATCTGTTAATGAGAATCCTTCAGGTTGTTCCATGTAGACTTCTTCTTCTAGATCTCCATTTAGGAAGGCAGATTTCACATCCATTTGATATACCTTGAAGTCATGGTAGCATGCAAA
Source organism: Pinus albicaulis (assembly GCA_034641835.2). Lineage (NCBI taxonomy): Eukaryota > Viridiplantae > Streptophyta > Pinopsida > Pinales > Pinaceae > Pinus > Pinus albicaulis. The sequence continues at coordinate 1,549,418,359 of CM076570.1, forward strand.
GGCCAAAAACATTCTGATAGCTTCCATTCTGGCTACAGGGGAAAAAGTTTCATCATAATCAAGACCTTCAATTTGTGAATATCCCTTGCATACAAGTCTGGCTTTATTTCTAATAATGTGTCCTTGTTCATTCATCTTATTCTTGAATACCCATTTTGAGCCTATGACATTTTTCTCATTGGGTCTTGGAACTAATTCCCAGATATTGTTCTTCTCAATTTGGTCCAATTATTCATTCATAGCATTCACCCAATATTTTTCCTTGTTGGCTTCTTCAAACTTCTTTGGCTCTATTTGTGATAACATAGCTAGCTATACCTCTTCTATCTGTTCAGCTAGTTGTCTTCTTGTCTGGACTCCTACACTCTTGTCCCCAATGATTTGATCTTTTGGATGGTTCTTTTGAGTGTATCTTGAGGGGCCTTTTGAGCTCAGTTCAGTATCTTCTGTTGTCTTGCTTATTTCATCATCATCTTGGTTCTCTTCTTCAAGATCTTCTAGAGGATTGCTGCAACCTGTACTTCTTGTCTTATCTGATAGTTCTTCATCAAATCTTACATCAATGCTTTCCACAATTTTGCGAAGTGTTTTGTTGTATCACCTGTAACCTTTACTCTTGGATGCATATCCTAAAAATATTCTTTCATCTGCTCTTGCATCAAACTTTCCCAGATTTTCATCAATGTTTTTTATGAAACACTTGCTTCCAAAGACTCTAAAGTGCTTGATTGATGTTGGTTTACCATGCCATAGTTCATAAGGAGTCTTGTCACTGTTTGGTCTTAAATGAGCTTTGTTTAGAATATGCACAGCTGTGTGTACTGCTTCTGCCCAGAAGGTTTGGGGAATGTTACTTTCTTGCAACATGGCTCTGGCAATCTATTGTACAGACATGTTTTGTCTCTCTGACACTCCATTCTACTGAGGTGTACCTACAATTGTGAACTATTTTTTTTATCCCATGCTTATTGCATAAGTCTGCAAAATCATAGTCTGTGAATTCACCTCCTCTGTCTAATCTGATGCACTTTAGCTTTCATCCTATTTGATTTTTTTCCAATGCCTTGAATATCTTGAATTTCTCAAGTGCTTCCAATTTATATTTGAGAAATGCAACCCATATCATTCTAGAAATATCATCTATTATCAGCATGAAATAGGATTATTCACTTGGTGTTTTAGTCCTTGAAGGTCCACATAGATCCATGTGAACAAGCTGAAGAGGTCTTCTTGTAGATAGTTTCTCTATGGTTTTTAAGGATGTGCGGGTCTGCTTACCTAGTTGAAAGGATTTACATATGGTATTTGAAGGCTTCTTTATGACTGGCATATCTCTGACTGCATTCTTCTTGCTTAGACTTATGATATGCTCGAAGTTTAGGTGTCCCAATCTTCTATGCCATAACCATGACTCCTCAAGTTTGCTAAGGTGGCATGCTTCATTCTCTTCTTTCACTATGTAGACATTGGTTTTTATTTGAACACCTTTGATCAGGGTCTTTCCAGTGGTGCTTGATCTTACTTCACAGTCTTGTGCTCTAAAAAGAACTTCACAGCCTTTATTACACATTTTACTGACACTCAGCAGATTTTCTTTCAGCCCATCCACAAATAGTACATTTTGGGTCTTTCCTCTACCATTATCCAGAGTGACTGAGCCTTTTCCTTTGATTTTCCCTACTTTATCATTGCCAAAAGTAACATTTCCAGATTTATTTTCATCAAAGGTTATAAACTTGCTTCTAATTCCAGACATATGCTTTGAGCAACCACTGTCCAAATACCATTGGCTTTTCAGGTCTTGAGCTATTAGAGCCAGGTCACATTTATTCACCTTCTTTTTCCACTGCAAGCATCCTTTTGTTTGATACCTTTTCTGAGATTATGGACCACAATCTCTGAGAGGAAATTTGGAAGACATATGTCCACTTTTATTGCATACACAGCATTTGATTATATCTTTAGCAGAATTATGAGTACGAATAAACTCTCCATGATTCATAAACCTCCTTGAGGTTTTGAACATCATTCTTTGTCCATATTTTCTGCATTCTATGATTTTATGGCCAAATTCTTTACAGTAAAAATAGTATCCATAAAAGCAATTTGCATACCTGATGAAAGGTTGTCTTCTCCATTTGTTTGCCTGAGGAAATATTTTCACTATTTTCATCCTTTGCAAATTTGAATTAATTCTCCTTGTATGACAGTATGCAGCAATATGTCCCAGTTTGTGGCAGGCATAACAGGTGGCATTTTTCATAGGGGGAAAGAATCTCCTTTGATGGCTTCCAAATTTGACATAATCAGGAGTATATGAGCCTTTTTCAGTTGACTGTTTATTTATTTCATCATTTTTCATTTGAGACTCCTTCTGGTTTATGTCTACTTCATTGCAGGTTTCTTCTTCTTTAGGAATCTTTCGAGCTGATTTAATATCCTTATCTACTTTTACAAAAATAATATTTTTGTTTTCTTTTTCTTTCCCTTTGCTTGATTCTCCTTCATAGCCTATCCCAGTTTTTATCAGAGGAGATCTTTGAGCATCTAGAATTTCATTCAACTTACCAGAGCTTGTCACTTGAGAAGTATTTATTTTCCTTTGGGCATTTTCTAATTTCTTCCTCGAGCATACTACTTCTTCTTCCAATTTCTCTTGTTCCTGAGTTTTATCCTTAATTTGATTAAGTAAAATGTCTTCTACCTTCTTGGCTTCTTCAAGCTCTACTTTCAACTGAATGAGGACTTCTGAATTTTGTTCTTCTCTTATATATTTGAGGAGAATGTCTTTCTATTTTCTGCACTTCAGTTTGAGTCTGTCAATTTCCTCCAGGGCACTTCTTAGCTCCCCCTCAAGATCCACTTCACCTTCTTCCTCATCTTCTAGAAGGAATTCTTCTAGCTCTTCTATAGCCATCAATACAAATTCAAATGTTCCTTCTTCACTTGAGAATTCAACTGAGTCTTCAGATGCACTGTTGTCTTGCTGAGCATAGAAAGATTTTCTATTGAATCTCTTCCCTTTCTGTCAGTTCTTTGATATGATTTTTTTTTATTCTTGAGTATGATTCTTTGTTTTCTTATAAGGACACTTAGAAGCATAGTGTCCAACTCTTCCACAGTTGAAACATTTAAATGGAATTTTACCTTTATATTTACCTGAGCCTTTATCCAATTTTCTGATAAATTTGGCCTCTTCTTCATCAGAGAAAGAGCATATATCTTATTTTTCTTCTTTCTTCTTCTCTGTCTTAAAGGTTTCCTTCCTTACATTTGACTTTCTCTGTGGCAGTCTCATCTCATAGGTTGTTAGTTTTCCAAGTAGCTCGTTCATGGTCAAAGTTTCCCAATCAGTTGTTTCTTCTATCGCAGAGACCTTGGGATTAAAGATGGATGGTAAAGATCTTAGGATATTTTGAACAATTACACATTCTTGTATGGTTTCTCCTAGAGCTTTCATATTATTAACAATTTCTGCAACCCTCAAAAAGAAGCTGGCAATGTCTTCATCATCATTCATTTTTAAATTTTCAAACTGGGCTCTATAGACTTGAAGTTTGGTTGTCTTCACCTTTTTGTCTCCCTCATGGATGTTTTCTAGAGTCTCCCACATTTCTTTGGTAGTCTTGATGTGCATTACTTTGATAAATTCCACCTCACACAGTCCATTTAAGATTGCATTCATGGCCTTTGCATTAGCCACAAAATATTTTTTGGCTTCTTTCTCTGAGTTAGTTTCCTTTGGGTCATATCCAAATTCCACAGCAACCCAAACTTCTATTCCTAGAGACATTATGTATGTTCTCATTCTGATTTTCCAGAAGGCATAATTTGCACCGGTGAAAAAAGGGGCTTTGTTTGTTGAGGATCCTTCTTGACTAGCCATCCTGGGGACCTAGGATCTCCTTTCAGTTTTTAAACTGATACAAAAGGAACCTGCTCTGATACCAATTGTTGAAACCTTATTTAAACTGAGAGGGGGGGGTGAATCAGTTTAACACATTCATAAACTTTTAAAACTTTCAATTAAGCTTATTTACAACTTAATTTCATGATCAAATTTATATGTGAACAATCTTAACATGTGAGCAGAAGTATTAAGATAATGTGACAGCAGACTTATTATGAGAGCAGCAAGTATTAAGTAGATTGAATAAACCATATCAACACATAAAAATCACACACACAGACAACAGATATAAGTGGAAACCCATAAAGGGAGAAAACCACATATTATTATTGTTGTGATGCAAAGGCAAGCTCCAACTCCCTCTCACCACTGATTTTCTGTAGGCACCAACCTACAGGAGGCTCCAACCTCAATTTTGCAAGCTACAACTTGCAAGGAAGCTCCAACTCCCATCAATTTTCTCTTCTTCAATTCTGCATTCTCTAATCTATCTCTGCATATCTATGAGATATTATTTATAGAAATTTCCTTATGACTGTTAACATTCCTCAGAGTATTTGAAATGGATAGCCATACCTCTTTGACTACTGCCTTCTCATTTCTTTTATCAGCTTATTCAGAAATATGTATTAATTTTAATTTTACAGTGGGATTTTTGTTTTTCTCCGGAGACTTGCCAATACATCACCAATAATGTAAAGCCAATTAAAAGAATTTACATTCAGTTACAATATGGACTTCAAGTTAACCCATTCAAAAATCTCACCCCTCACTGTGGTTTTTATTTATTTATTTATTTTTTAATTTTTTTTTTTAATGCAGCTGTCTCTATCTTTTTCGTTTCTACATGTTCTCCTGTTCAGTGCCGCTGTGTAACTGGTGTATAATTAAACTCAACCAACTCTAATATAACTCAACCAACTCTCGGCGTTATATTAAAACCTTTTTAACCTCTTTCATATAATTATAATAATGTCCATCACGCATTCTTGCCCCATACAAGGTTCGACAACCAATATATATATTAATGCTTGACTTTAATATTCGGCTCTTGTTTTTATAAGTCCTGGCATATCATACCCCTAATTCACAATCCTCATATGTCGGAAACCTTACCTGTTCCAATCCTATGATTAAACCAAAGTGTAACCTTATTCATGCGCCTCGGATCTTTATTCGACTTCACAAATTTGACCCACAATGGTCCACTATACAAGATGGAAGTTATATCTCATAGTATAAATCTTCGTCCAAAATAGTAGGGTCTATTATTAATGAGCCTTAGAGTTATTCGCTCAATTCACTACAACCCATCATATCAACTTAATTCATATTCGACCCCTCACTTTTCTCATATGGGCAAGTTACAAGTCAAAAGCTTGTCTTTAGTATAGTTCAACAAAAATTTCATGAAATGCTCATGGAAATTCATTTAATCGCCCCGTCAACACTTAAAGGTATACAGGCTTTGGTTAAACCACAACACGACATACAATTACATTCGGGCCCACAATGCATTATACTCTACCTTTATACATCGCGTTACATGATATATATACACTCCCCAAATCAAATGATATAACACATTTTCGGGCCCACAAGATCTACCTCGTCATTCAATGGTTAGAAACTTGTCGCGTTCCAACCAAACTCTAGACTCCCATCCGACGGATGGTGCGCAATATCGCGCGGTTAAGTTGCATGAGATTTAGAACTCAAAAGCTGCGCGATGGACTCGGCCCCAACGCTTAAATGACCCTTCTCATCCTATGGTTGTAGGCTTATTGCATCGACTCCGATGATCCAACGGACGTAATGCAATATCGCAATTTTTATTGATCCAAGCTTTAATGCTTCAGATTTACGCGAAATTCGTGGTTTTCAAATACTGCCCAAATACACGTGTCATGCACCAATGTATATCGCATTCCAATTGCAAAAACAACTTACCACTTAAAGAACCACGCGACATCGTACTATTCCAAAACTTCCGGGTTTATTGGAGCTTCGCTGTCTCCATCCACTCAATAGTCTTGTAGTTCCATTTCTTATAAATTCGTTTCAATGTATATTTGTCCTCCATTCTTCATTTAGCTACACAGTTTGTGTATTAACACTGCATTATGACTTAGATCATATATTTATCAATTCTTTCGACCATATATATAGAACCCCACTGGTCTTTTACTATTCGGTTCCGCCCTTTCTGTTGAGAATGCAGCAAGATGATGGAGCTTAGTGAAATGAAGTCGCCTTCACTAAGTGGGCCCGCAGGCAAATTCTGGCGCAAAGTCTATTTTTAGACTATGTCTATTTTTAGACATACGAAGCATAATTTGGGAATTCTACTTGAGATTCTCAAGTATGCGATACATGTCGGTAAAAATAGATGTGACCCTATTTTTTAGGACCCAAAACTATTTTTAGACTGATCTCTCAGTAATATGGAAGTCAAATATTATTTTCCCTTAATAATATTTTGACTATAAACAAAGGAAATTTTTGCCTTCGGCACACTTCGCCTTGAGTCATGGAGGTGGCTCATGCAATCGACACAAGGAATCACGTGGTTCCTAGGGTTTGATGGCATCTTGTATGGCTTGGCCTTCGCTAGACTTCGCGGGCGAGGCCGGAGGAGTTAATGGACAAGTAGTGGAGTTGTGTTCTGTTTGTTTTAGTTGAACTAGTTGGGATTAGTTAAACTAACTAATCAACTAGATATGAGTGGAGTAAATTAAATAATATTTAATTTACCAATATTAACTCATTAGGCAGCACTAGAACACTTCGCTCACTAAGAGGGAATCGCCCGAAGAAGACCAGTGGAAGAGGTAGATGAAAGGGTGAGTAAAGCTATCAGTTGGTAGATTTGTTTTGCATGAGTTTTGCATTACACTCGGAGGATTTGTCCATGACAATTACGCAATCAAGGGAAGGGGATTCGAACCTTGAACCTCTTCATATACAGGCCATGATTGCGCAATAGAGGCAAGGCAATTGGCGGGGAGTTTTGAACCTCAGACTTGTTCAAAACTGAGTTAGATTGTGAGTAACTTCATGAGAGAGTACTGAGTACTTGTGAGGAGTATTGTACTTTATTGGTTACTTGATTTCTCCATTATAATATACACAATAGCTGCGGGGTTTTCAGCTATAGGCTTTCCCCATACATACTGAGTTAATGTGTGATTGATTTGATGTGAGATTGCTTCCGTTATTTCCGCATGTGACAATTAATTGTAGAAGAAGGTTATGTGTTATGTATGCAATTCGAAATTGATATATGACCAGGTTAATCTTCAGTGAATAAGTAATTTATTCAGCTAAATTTCTACATGGTATCGGAGCGAGATTAATTGTCGAAGTCTATTACGGTGATTGCAAACTTATTTCCTCGGACAGAGTCTGCATGCGGGCCAGGTAGCCTCCGGAGTATTCATCCTTCTTTGTAAGGTGAAAGATCTGGTGAATGCCCTTTGCAGTCAATCTCTGATTTGGAAATAATTTGTTTTCAAGTATAGATCGGAAGCGATAGAGCTTGGAGTTTGGAATTCGAATTTTGCAGAAGGTTGATTTTCTTGGTGCCGTGTTGAAAGATGTCTTCTTTCAATGGTTTGCGACTCGAATATGCTCTTGAAGGCAGTTCGAACTATGTTGCATGGAAAGATCGAATGGAAGCAGTGTTAGAAGATAATGGTCTGAAGGAGTTCGTGGATGCGGATGTCCCAAAGCCCACTGATGCAGCTTTGGTCGATGCATGGCAAAAGAAGATCGCGAAATGTCGAAGGATCCCGTTGGAGGGCGTCAAGGATCATATTGTATCCAGCCTGCATGGAAAGGCTACTCCATATTTAATGTGGAAAGCTTTGACGGATCTATTCCAGAGTAAGAGCGACCAAAGGAAGCCGGCGCTCAAAGATAAGCTCAGGAACATCAAGATGGAGAAAGGCGACAGTATCGCCAAATACCTCACGAAGTTCACTCAGTGCAGAGATGAGCTGGGAAGTGTGGGGGTGACTGTCGAAGACGAGGACATGGTTGACCTGGCTCTCCTTGGTCTTCCGAAGGCTCGGCACTCATATCAAGATAGTGTCAATGGTCGGGAGAAGCTGCCGGGATGGGAGCGCCTTTGGGCGGATCTCATGCAGGAGGAGATAAGGAGGACTACTCGAGATGGATCTTCATCAAAGGGAGCTGATGAAGAAAACTGCGCTTTGGTGTCCAAAGCAAAGAAGGGGAAGGGTAAGAAAACCTCTCATTCTGGTGCTAAGGGCAAGAAGCAGGATATGGCGAAAGTGAAGTGTTTTCACTGCCATGATCACGGACATTATGCTACAAATTGTCCAAAGAAGAAGAAGAACAAGCAAGCGGAAGATCTGCAGATGGAGAAGCTTTGGCTTCACAGTTCGAGCTTGACTTTCCACTGATTGCATGCTTGGTTTCAAGTGTGATGGGATCGGTGTGGTTCTTGGACAGCGGTGCGTCATTTCATATGACGGGAGATCGGGAGTTGTTCTCAGATCTGGAGGACAAGGATTTGGGCATGCACATCGAGATGGGCGATGATGGTAGATACAGTGCGACTGGTATCGGTACCGTATCCTTTCAGAGGGAGTCTGGTAAACCCTTTGTCTTAAAGGATGTCATGCATGTACCTGGATTGAAGAAGAACCTGATTTCAGTAGCGATGTTGGAGGACAAGGGGTATGATGTGGTCTTCAGCGAAGGAAAAGCCTTCCTGCGCAGTAAGACTACTGGAGAGACCCGGAAGATAGGGGTTCGAACTCAGAACCTTTATCAGTTGCAGGTAGATGACTGCGCAGCTATGGCATGCAAGGCGGGAGAAGTGGTGAGCCGAGATGATGAGGGCGAACTGTGGCACAGGAGATTGGGCCACCTTCACCATGGAGCTTTGAAGATTCTGCAGCAGATTTCTACTGGGCTTCCTAAGGGCACTCTTGCGCAGTCAGATCAGTGCAAGGGGTGTACTTTAGGAAGTATGTGAAAGCCACCTTTCACGAGAAGGATAGTCGCGCCACGACGATCCTTGAGAGAGTTCACACAGACGTGTGTGGTCCTTTCTCAGTTGCTTCGACAGCAAAGCACAAGTATTATGTGATCTTTGTTGGTGATTTCTCTCGAAAGTGCTGGATCTTCTTCATGCAGAAGAAGAGCGATACATTCGCGAAGTTCTGTGAGTTTAAAGCACTGGTCGAGAAGGAGTCTGGGAAGAAGGTGATTGCTCTAAGGAGTGATAACGGTGGTGAATTCATCTCGGCTGAATTCAAGGAGTTCTGCAGCGCAGAAGGGATTCGGAGAGAGCTCATCGCACCGCATAACCCACAGCAGAACGGGGTGGCTGAGCGGAAGAACAGAACGATCGTGGGTGCTGCACGGGCGATGTTGCATGATCAGGGCCTACCCCTTCACTTGTGGGCTGAGGCATGCAATACAGCAGTGTATGTGCAGAACCGTTGTCCTCACAAGGTTCTTGGCATGAGTACACCCGAGGAGGCTTATTCTGGCAAGAGGCCTGATATTTCCCATTTGCGGATTTTCGGATCTCCTGTCTACATGCATGTGACGAAGGATGCAAGAAGGAAGCTGGATCCAACTGCTGAAGTTGGAATATTTGTGGGGTACACCGATACACCTCATAACTATCGAGTGTATGTGCCAGACAGTCGCAAGACTGTTGTGCGACGGGATATAAAATTTCAGGAGGAGAAAGCCATGCAGTGTTCGCTTGAGAGGGAGCTACACTCGCATGCAGATGAGGAGCTGTTAGTTCCTAAGGAGGAGCTTCCGGATGTGGATCAGCCACAAGAGGAGGTTCAGGAGGTGGAAGAAACCACCCAGGCAGCGCCAACCATCAGAGGGCGCATGCGCACTACAGAAGCTGAGCGACTGGCTCGGGATGCAGAGAAGGTTGTAGGACCACCTCCAGCACAGCGCAGACAGAGACAGTCACCGGATCGGTACACTGGATACATGGCTCTTATGAGTCAATGTGTTGTGACAGAGCCATCCTCTTTTGAGGAAGCTGTGGAGGAACCTGCATGGGTTGATGCCATGATCGAAGAATATGATTCGATCATCAGGAACAGTGCACGGGAGATTGTCCCAAGACCGGTTGGGAAATCAGTGGTAGGTTCGCGATGGATCTACAAGGTGAAGCAGGCGGCTGACGGGAGTGTGGAGAAGTACAAGGCGAGATTTGTCGCCCGTGGCTTCTCACAGATCGAGGGGATTGACTATGAGGAGACTTTGGCACCTGTCGCAAGGTACTCTTCCATACGGACGATCCTTGCTCTCTCAGCGCAGATGGGGTGGCACATTCATCAGATGGATGTGAAGACTGCGTTCCTCAATGGAGTTATCGAGGAAGAGGTGTACATAGAGCAGCCTGAAGGTTTTGAGATCTTCAGCAGTGAGTCGCATGTGTGCCGACTCAAGAGAGCACTGTACGGGCTGAAGCAAGCACCTCGTGCTTGGTACACTCTGATAGACAGCTACTTCACCGGGCTTGGATTCTCCAAGAGTGAGGCGGATCCAAACCTGTACCAGATTGTGGTGGAGGGGAAGCTGTTGATCATCGTACCGTATGTAGATGATCTGATTTTGACTGGCGACGAGCAGTTGATACTTTCATGCAAGGATGATCTTGCACGAGAGTTTGAGATGAAGGACCTGGGCATCCTTCATTATTTCCGGGGATTGGAGATTTGGCAGCGCAGTGGAGGACTGTTTGTTTCTCAGGGCAAGTATGCCCGGGAGATTCTAGAGAGGTTCAACATGCAAGGCTGCAAGCCTGTTGATACCCCTCTTCCTGGAGGTTGGAGGAAGGGAGATGCTACTTCGGAGGAGGTAGTGGATGCCACCGTCTATCGACAGTTGGTGGGGTCGTTGATGTATCTGGTCAATACTCGACCCGATATATGCTATGCAGTTAACCAGCTTTCGCAAGCTATGGTTAAGCCTACCAAGCTCTTTTGGAAGGCGGGCAAGCATGTATTGCGCTATATCGGAGGCACATCGGGATATGGTCTATGGTACAGACAGGAGGATGGAGTGAAGCTTTCTGGCTTCACTGATGCAGATTGGGCAGGGAGTCCAACGGACCGGAAGAGCACTTCTGGAGGAGTTTTCAGCATTGGGTCGACAGCAGTTTCCTGGTACAGCAAGAAGCAGAGATCCGTGGCACTCAGTTCAGCAGAGGCCGAGTACATGGCAGCAAGTTTGGCTGCATGCGAGGCTATTTGGATGAGGAAGATCCTCGCAGGTTTGTTCAGGTTGCATTTGGAGCCTACAATGATTTACTGTGATAACCAGAGCTGCATCAAGCTCTCGGCTAATCCAGTTTTTCATGATAGGTCCAAACATATCGACATCAGGTACCATCACATCAGAGATTGTGTTCAGCGGAGGATCATGATGCTTTCATGTGTTCCCACGGAGGATCAGGATGCCGACATCCTGACGAAGGCGCTCACCAGGAGCAAGTTCGAATTCCACAGAGGCAGGATAGGGATTGCAGATAATCCATATCTGGCTGAGAGGGAGTGTTGAGAATGCAGCAAGATGATGGAGCTTAGTGAAATGAAGTCGCCTTCACTAAGTGGGCCCGCAGGCAAATTCTGGCGCAAAGTCTATTTTTAGACTATGTCTATTTTTAGACATACGGAGAATAATTTGGGAATTCTACTTGGAGATTCTTGATGGATGCGACATGTCGGTAAAAATAGATGAGACCCTATTTTTTAGGACCCAGGCTATTTTTAGACTGATCTCCTAATAATATGGAAGTCAAATATTATTTACCCTTAATAATATTTTGACTATAAACAGCAGTTTACTCTCTTGGCGCACTTCAGTTTGAGTCATGGAGGTGACTCATGCAACCGACACAAGGAATCACGTGGTTCCTAGGGTTTGATGGCATCTTGCATGGTTGGCTTCAGTTAGACTTCAGTGGCAGGAGTTTTGGAGGAGTTAACGGGACAAGTAGTGGAGTTGTGTTCTGCTTGTTTTAGTTGAACTAGTTGGGATTAGTTAACTAACTAATCAACTAGATATGAGTGGAGTAAATTAAATAATATTTAATTTACTAAATATTAACTCATTAGTCAACTCAAGAACACTTCAGTTCACTACAGTGCATGATCAGTTCAGTGGAGACCAGTGGAAGAGGTAGATGAAAGGGTGAGTAAAGTTATCAGTTGGTAGATTTGTTTTGCATGAGATTTGCATTACACTTGGAGGAATTGTCCATGACAATTACGCAATCAAGGCAAGGGGATTCGAACCTTGAACCTCTTCATATACATGCCATGATTGCGCAATAGAGGCAAGGCAGTTAGTGGTGTGTTTTGAACCCGAGACTTGTTCAAAACCAAGCTAGATTGTGAGTAACTTCATGAGAGAGTACTGAGTACTTGTGAGGAGTAATGTACTTTATTGGTTACTTGATTTCTCCATTATAATATACACAATAGCTGCGGGGTTTTCAGCTATAGGCTTTCCCCATACATTCTGAGTTAATGTGTGATTGATTTGATGTGTGATTGCTTCTGTTATTTCCGCATGTGACAATTAATTGAAGAAGAAGGTTATGTGTTATGTATGCAATTCGAAATTGATATATGACCAGGTTAATCTTCATTGAATAAGTGATTTATTCAGCTAATTTCTACACTTTCTACATGGTTCCACATCTTCGGTAAGGTTCCTTACTTTGATTTACCCTTGGATGCATTTCTTTATAACTTCCACCTCTGTTACTTGTTTATCTTTGTTAAAAATGTGACTTCACCATTGTTCCACTGATTTCTGGATCTGCTGTGCCTTTAAACAGCTCCGCTCTCTTACAACATTAGTACTGTATCTCCCATTTGTTGCGCATCCAAACTGAGTTTTATATGTGTCTAACTGAAGTAACCCTTCTCTGCATTTCACATATATTAATTTGTTCCACTCAGAGGGTAATAACTCAAATTCCTCCTCAATATAATAACTCTGGAAAGAGGTATCGAACCCTCTCTCAACTATACTTTGTCGCTAATAACCTTATATCTGTTACTACAGTGCAAATAAACTCTCACTATGTCTCTACAAGCCTTATATCTGTTGCTGCATTGAAAATAACCTTTCACTCTATTCTTCTCATGCTCCAAACTGAGAGCCCTCTATTCTCCTGTAAAAGTTACTACACCATTCACCAAAAACCCTGGGCCCCTCTTCCTATCTTCTCCTTTTCCTTTGTTGTTGTTTCAGGTGCTACTCCTTTACCATCACCTTTGCCATCAATGACAACATTTCCAACAAATGGTGTAGCTGAAAGGAAGAATTGCACTCTAAAATAAATGGCTAATTGTATGCTTCAATCTAAAGAACTTAGTCTTAATTTTTGGGCAGAAGAAATTAATTGTGAAAATTACATAGTAAATCGCACTCCTACTAAGTTTTTAATGAATATAACTCTAGAAGAAGCCTATAGCTCAATCAAACTAGATGTAAGTCACTTTCGCGTTTTTGGAAGTGAATCTTGGGCCCATATTCCAGATGTGTAACATAAAGCCTTAGAACCTAAGACTGAAAAACGCATTTTTGTTGGATATTCTGAAGATGTCAAAGGATATTGAATTCTTCAACCAAAATCAAAAAATGTAATCATTAGAAGACATGTTAAATTTGATGAAAATATATCGGCCTGCAAGCCTAGTTCGGCGGATGTTTCACCTTTGGCCTACGAGCCTGATTCGGCTTATGTTCCACCTCTATCTATCTCTTCTTTTTTTACAACATTCCTTCTAGTTTGTATGATGACAGCGAGGATGAAAATCATCCTCCACCTCCTCAATATCTTCCTTTAGCTCCACATCTTCCAAGATGGCTCCACTCTACTTGGGATGCAGCAGGTTCTCTTGTAGGTGACCCTATAGATCAATGTCATACACATTCTTAGTTTGAAAGAGCCTCTTCCTTACTGGCTCAAGTTCTAGAAAATCCTGATCCAGACACCTTTGAAGAAGCTTCAGTTCATCCAGATTGGAATGCAACTATGAATGAAGAATATCGTTCCTTATTGGAAAACGATACTTGGGATCTTTTTCCTCTTCCAAAGGGAAGAAAACTTGTCAGATTCAAATGGGTTTACAGAACAAATTTTGGACCAGATGGAAAAGTGGAGAAACATAAATCTCGTCTTGTTGCTAAAGGATTTTCACAAGTTGAAGGCATTGACTATACTGAAACCTTCTCCCATGTTGCCAAGATGAATTCTATCTACCTTTTCTTTCCTTTGTTGCCTCCTTTAAATGGGAATTCCATCATATGGATGTTAAATTCGCCTTCTTACATGGGTTTTTGCATGAAGAAATCTACATGGAACAACCCTCCGGCTTTATCCAAAATGACTCTAACCTTGTTTGTTGCCTTAGGAATTCTCTTTATGGTCTCAAAAAAGCTCCTTGGGCTTGGTATGCAAAAATAGATAGCTTTCTATTAGATAATGTCTTTTCTAGATGTCATTCTGACAACACTATCTACACCAAGAAAGTAGGTAAGTCCTTAATCATCCTTGTTCTTTATGTTGATGATCTTATCCTCACTGGTAGCTATCCCAACCATATAAACCATGTGAAGTATATCCTCAAAAAGAAGTTTGAAATGACAAACTTAGGACACTTTCATTATTTCCTTGGTCTTCAAGCCTTGCAATACAAAGAAGGTATTACCCTTTCTCAATCCAAGTATGCATGTGATCTTCTTTGTCACATTCACATGGAAGACTATAAGCCAACCCCTTCTCCATTTTAGTCTAGATTCAAGCTTTTAGTCACTTGTGCTACCCCTGAAGTTGATGCTACCTTATACTATCAACTTGTTGGTAAACTTCTGTATCTAACCCATACCTACCCTAACCTTTCCTTTGTCGTTGGTCTTGTTGCTTGGTTTATGCACCAACCTCATGAAAGTCACTGGAAAGTAACTAAGAGAATACTTCAATATATTCGAGGTACAGTTCAGTTCTGGATTCATTATAGTGCAAGAGCATCTCCATTATTGATTGATTTCACTGATTCTTTTTGGGATGGTGACCCTGATGATCGAAAGTCTACCGCAGGTTATGTATTCACTCTTAGTTCATGACCTATTACATGGTCTTGTAAGAAACAAAGAGCCATCTCTCTTTCCTCGATAGAAGCAGAGTATCATGGTGCAGTTGAAGCCATAAAGGAAGCCCTCTGGCTTCGTTAGATCCTATCTGGATTTGTTCTTCATCAGCAGCATCCAACTACACTTTGGTGTGATAATCAGAGTGCCATTCAGCTATGCAAAGATCCCATTCAGCATCAGCGCATGAAACACATTGAGCTACACATACACTTCATCAGAAAGCTCATTCATGATTATGTTCTTGAAGTGCAATATTGTTCAACCAATAATCAAGTTGTTGATATATTTATAAAGGATCTCATAGAAACAAATGTAGAAATTATAAAATATACATGTATATCTTGGATTCACCCGATCTAAAAAAATTCTAAATTTAAATACTGAATCGCTTCTACAAATATTTACAGAATTAAAAACACAATCGCTAATCACATGAACATGAAGAAAAATCAATCACACACAACATAGATAATTTCCTGGGGAAATCTTGCAGCTAAAAACCCCACTATATTCTATTGTATAGTATATCATGGATCATGAAACAATTACATATAAAACTCTTCTCAAGATCCCTAAGTACATCAGCTAATTGCTTCACATTTTCATAAAACATTTGGCAAATCCCTTAGCCACTTTACTGCCTCCAGACAGCCTACCTTCACTGCGCAATCCCTGCTGAATGTAATCCCTAAATTGATGCAATCCTACCTGCCTTGACTGCGCAAGTACCATGGGTACATCAAATGTGTGTTTACTTTCATGTGTGCAAGCGGATAATGTCACAACTGGTAGTCAACTCCCCTTTCACCTAGAACTCAACTGGGTCTCCACTAGATTTGACATGCATACAGCTAATAATAGTAAATCCTCAATTTCATGTGAGATCACTACATGTGAATTAACTAATATTTAATTCACTTGATCTCTCACTACTTGTATCTTCAGTTACAACTAGCATAATTGAGTTTAACTCACTTAATTGAGTTAAACTATTTACAAATTTCACAAACTCATGCACCACTTCTCTTCGAACTCTGTTACAACTAGAATAACTCCGTTACAACTAGAATTACTCTACATGTCCCACCAACCAACCTCTAACTCGAAATTCACTTAGCTAACTAATTTTTCCACTTCAGTTAACTATTTCAAGTCCACATTGAGAATAGATTACAGTTTAATGTCCATCTAAATTAAGGGATAATAAAAATAGACATGCACCTAAAAATAGCATGTGGGCCCCACCCTATTGTAGGTGCTTATTTTTCACTAGGATCATGGGTTCCAAGAATTTCTTGTTGAATCTCAACACTCCCTCTCAACAATAAATGGATTATCCTTCACCCTGATCATGTCTCTATGGTATTCGAATTTGCTCTTGGTGAGTGCCTTCATCAGAATATCTGCATCTTGATCCTCCATGGGAATCTACTGAAGCAACATGATTCTCCTTTGCACACAATATTTGAGATGATGGTACCAGATATCTATATGCTTTGACCTATCATGAAACATAGGATTAATCGAGAGTTTTATGCAACTCTGATTATCACAATGAATCATTGTCGAATCCATCTGAGAAGAAAACAAGACAACCGAGATCTTTCTCATCCAGATAGCCTCACATGCAACTTGGCTTGCTGCCATGTATTCCACTTCCACTGAACTGAGTGCCATGGATCTCTACTTCCTAATGTACCAAGAAAAAAATGTAGATCCAATGTTAAAGATCCCTCCTGATGTGCTATTTTTCTCTGAAGGAATTCCAGCCCAATCTGCATCCATGAAGCCATGAAACTTCAGAATAGAAAATACTCTGATGTGCCCCTCAGGTATCTCAGGACATGCTTCCCCGCCTTCCAAAAGAGCTTAACTCAGCTATTTAATCGCATAAAAAAATTTCGGTCTCATGTTCACTAGATACATTAGTGAACCCACTAACTGTCGATAGATAGTAGCATCCACTACCTCTCCAGAAGTAGCATCCTCTTTCCTCTAGTTTCCTGGAAGAGGCGTATCCATGGGTTTTCAACTCTCCATGTTAAACTTACCCAGTATCTCCTTTGCATACTTGCCTTGAGACACAAAAATTTCACCATCCCGCTGCCATATTTCCAATCCAAGGAAATAATGAAGGAGGCCCATATCCTTCATTCCGAACTCCCTTGCGAGATCCTCCTTGCATGAGTGTATCAACTGCTCATCACCAATCAAAATTAAATTATCAACATAAATAAAAATGATCAATATCTTACCCTCAACCACAATCTGGTACAGGTTTTCATCTGCTTCAATTTTGGTGAAGCCCAGTCTGGTGAAATAGTTGTCTATCCGAGTGCACCAAACACAGGGTGCTTGTTTTAGCCCATACAACATTTTTTTGAGCCTGCACACATGTGAATCACTGTTGAAGATCTTGAAACCTTCAGGTTTCTCTATGTACACCTCTTCCATAATGATCCCATTCAGAAACATAGTTTTCACATCCATTTTATGAATGCGCCAGCCCATCTGCGTTGAGAGTGCAAGGATGGACCTTATGGAAGAGTACCTTGCAATAGGCGCAAAAGTCTCATGATAATCTATCCCCTATATCTGTGAGAAGCCCCAGGCCACAAATCTGGCCTTGTATTTCTCCATACTCCCATCAGCAGCTTACTTTACCTTGTAGATCCATCTCGAACCTACCACTGATTTGTCAACCAGTCTTGGGAAAATTTTCCATGCACTATTTTTGACAATGGATTCATACTCCTCCACCATTGCATCAACCCAAGTAGGTTGTTGCACTACTTCTTGAAAGGAAAATGGTTCAATCATAATACATTTTCTCATGAGAGCCATGTATCCATTAAATAGGTCAAGAGACTATCTTTTTCTACATTGTGAAGTAGGGGCTCCTACATTCTTTGTAGCATCAAGTCTTAGCCTATTAGCTTCTGTGGTGTTCTTTCTGCCATTTTTTATATCCTTGGCGATTCACTTGGGAGAACTAGCTATCTCTTATTAGTTTTTTGAAATTTCTAAAAAAAAACTTTTTCGTAATAAAAATAGTTTCAAGAATGAATTTCAATAAATAATATCTCACTAAGCAATAAAAAATCTCTTAATTATAATTCATAAGAATTTCTCTTTAAAAATAAATCTATGAGTATATATATCATTCTTTACTTAGTTCAAAAAGATTAAGCAGGTGGCTCTTTCAAATTAGATTTATAAATATATGCTCTTTTATCATAGGTAGAGCCTCTGATCCAATAGGAAATTTAGGCTTTTGGCAGGGTTACCTTTTACCCAGCAATGATTCATTGTCCTTTCCAATCTTTCTTACAATTTTCAAAAATTGATTCCAACTTTATATACTTGATCTCTTTTAGAACTTTTTTTCTTTTTTGTAGATATTTTCTATTGTACTTTATTTACTTAAAAGCCATTGTCTTGGCTTGGTAACTAAATATTGACAATGCCATTCACTGGTTGTAATTAAATTGATCAAGCTAGCTCTTGATGAGATCCCTTGTCCTCTTGATATAATCTCAAGTCATTACCCTGTTTTGGTAGGCATTATTGGTAATGACAATTCAACTATTTTCCTATGAACATGGTAAACAAGCTCACGATGAGACTTATTATCTTCTAAGCTTTTTAGCATAATTTTTTTGTGAATTTATTTCTAAAAAATGATAATTTTCCCGGATGGGGTGAACCATTGGTCCTTTTGAAGATTGTGGATGATAATTTTTTGAGCGTTAAGATTGTTATTCTGTAAAAGAGTCTTTACTATGTTAAATATTCTTTTCTTGACTGATAACAGAGTAACCATGCTTTATAAAGGTGAGAGTTCATCAGAGAATAAATAACTTTAGTGAAATTTCATCTTTCAATAAAATAGAATCTATTTGATATTCAAATCTTTTGATTGTTTCCTTAACATTTCTTATTTCTATAAGCGATAAATCAAAAATATTTTCTAAGATGTTTACTTGAAAATCCAAAAATCAGTACTACGCAACTTTTATTTTCCTAAGGAAAAGAAAATACAATAATATACATGGAATAGAAGTGGTTACCTCCTATGAAAATTATTTCTTTAAAATCTGCTCATTAACAGACAAATAATCTCTTTTGCTTGATAGATCCTGCAGTAAAAATTTTGATGGGCCTATTTCACCAATGATTTGAAATGGACCTAGCCAGAGTCTTTGAAATTTGTTGTGTTTACCTTTTTCCTCATGTGCTTTGTCCCATTTCAATACCAGATCACCAATTTGAAATTTTTTTGGAGTGACAAAAGTTGAATAAAATGAAGCTTTTACTATTTTTTGATGATATGCATGAGTAACTTTAGCTTTTTCTCTTTCTTCTTCAAGCTTAAGAATTTGAAATTGTCTTACTTGCAAGGAAGAAGAAGGAGATTCATCAATAAATTGAACTAAGAAATGAGAAGGAATAACTACATTGGTAGGAAGAACAGCTTCTTTTCCATAAACAATATTGAATGGATAAGTGCCAATGGAATCCTTCTGAGTTATTCGGTCTGCCCAAAGAGAAAATGTTAATGACTTGTGCCAAATTCGTTGGTTTTGATCAACAGTTTGTTTGATTATTCTAATAATGTTTTTATTTGTGGATTCTGATAAATAATTTCCTTGCGGATAATAATTATCATAATACTTAAGTTTAAAACCTATTTTGATTGCAAATTCTATCATAGCAACTCCTGAGAAATAAGATGCATTATCGAACATTAAAGCAGTAGGTAAATCAAACCTAGTTATGATAAATTGATCAATGAAAACAATAATATTCTTAGAGTTGCCTACCTTTTGTGGAATTGCTTCCACCTATTTATTAAAATAATATGTAGTTGTGAGAATATATTTATGTTGTTTGGAAGACTTAGGAACAATCTCACCGATTATATCTAATCCCAATTGTTCAAATGGTTGCTCGATATTAACTGACTGTAATGGGAAGTTTGGTTCCCTTTGTCTTCCAGATGAAATTTGACAATTTTTTCATTTTCTTGCATATTCATGGGCATCTTTGAAAAGTGTAGGCCAATAGTAACCTGCATGAAGGATTTTATGTGTTGTTGTATTTCCTCCAAAATGTGCTCCAGCTGGTCCATCATGGAGTTTCTACAAAACTTTCTCTGCTTCAGTTTTCTCTTATTATCTTAATGTTGTGTAACCAGCTCCAAAAATAGAAGAAAAGAGATATCAACGCCTTAGAAATAAGCCACTTCGAGGGGGAAACCTCCAATACATTACATAAATGAACAATTCTTGGATGATACAATTTACAAAACCTCCTTTCTATATATAAGAGTCCATGTGGCCATAATGTAATCCTAGTGGGCCACAATGTAATCCTAGCCGACCTAACAATAATAATTTAAGGGCACAATAATAACAAAATGGGGGTTACAATGGTACAATAATAACAATAAGGGGGTTACACTAACAACAATAAGGGACTATACTAGTAATATAGGGACCTAACATGCCCCTCTCCTTCAAAAAGTGTTGTCCTCAATGCTTGAGTAGCTCTGGGTGCTTCTGTATAAAATTCTCATCCTCCCATGTAGAATCTTCAGTGGGT
This sequence comes from Pinus albicaulis, assembly GCA_034641835.2. Lineage (NCBI taxonomy): Eukaryota > Viridiplantae > Streptophyta > Pinopsida > Pinales > Pinaceae > Pinus > Pinus albicaulis. Next base: position 1,549,439,051 of record CM076570.1, read on the forward strand.
AAGTTCTTCCACTTCATGAGATACTCTGAAATTGATCGATTTCGTAGCTGTCGAGTTCTTGTTTCCGTGACCACTTCAGGTTCCAATATGATTTTTCCTTCCTCATCAAGTTCTGGAAATATTGTTTGAACTGGAATATTTTCACCTATAACCTTCTTTAAGCATGAAACATGGAAAACTGGATGCACTCACGAAGAAGTAGGAAGCTCCAATTTGTATGCCATAGTACCAATCTTTTGTAACACCTTGTAAGGACCATAGTACTTTGGCGATAATTTATTGTCCTTCTTAGCTTGCTTGAGGGAAATTTTTTTACATGGTTGTAGCCATAAAAATACCCAATCTCCTACATCAAAACTTCTCTCGCTGCAATGTTGATCTGCCTCTTGTTTCATTCGATTTTGTGCCAAATTCAGGTTATCTTTTAAGAGTTGGAGAACATCTTTCTGATGCTCGATGTGATCTTCCAGTGCTTGAACCTTCGAATTTTTCCTCAAAGATGATGTGATGGATGGTGGATGATATCCATAAAGTGCCATAAGTGGGGTCATTTTTGCTGTAGTATGGAAGGAAGTGTTATACCACCATTCAGCGAGAGGTAACCACTTGACCCATTGTGTTTGTTTATCAGATACAAAACAACGAAGATATCCTTCCAAACATTTATTTACTATCTCAGTTTGACCATTAGATTGAGGATGATAAGATGAGCTATGAGCTAATTGAGTACCCAAACAAGAAAATAACTCCGTCAAAAAATTTCCAGTAAAAATGGGATCTCTGTCACTCACAATAACCCTTGGGCTTCCATGTAGCTTTTGAATTCTGTCCATAAATGTAGTAGCAACCGTACTTGCTTTAAATGGATGAGATAATGCACAAAAGTGTGCATACTTGGTAAGTCTATCAACTACCACCATGATGACACTCTTTCCTTCGGACTTAGGTAAACCTGTGATAACATCCATTGAAATCTCCTCCCAACGTTGACTTGGAATGGATAAAGGTTGTAGAAGTCCTGGGGTCTTAATTGTCTCAACTTTATTCTGCTGGAAAACCAAACATTCCTCCACAAACTTTTGAATATAAGATTTAAGGCCATCCCAAAAAAATTATTTCTTCACCCTGTGGTAAGTTTTTAAAAATCTTGAGTGTCCTCCTAAAGGAGAAGTGTGCAATTCCATAAGAATATTTTGTTTTAGTTGGGAATTCTTACAAAGATACAAGCATTATTTGTACCATAAGGAATAATTTTTCCAACTAAATGTATCAGATGTACTAGGATCTTGCTGCAACTTTTGAATGAGTGTCCATACATCTTTGTCCTTCTTCCATTCCTCTCTTGCTTTGGTTACCCAACCTAGTTGGATAATAGAAATGGCACAAAGCAATGCTTCCACCTCTTCATTCTTTCTTGAGAGTGCATCTGCAACAACATTAAGCTTTCCTTTTTTGTATATTATTTCAAAGTCATAACCCAACATCTCTGTGACCCATTTTTTCTGCTCTTCTGAAGATAGTCTTTGTTCCAAAAAGTGTTTAAGACTATCATGATCAGTTTTTACCTTGAAGTGTCTTCCCATTAGGTAATTTCTCCATTTCTTTAGTGCATGCAGTATTGCTAACATTTCCTTCTCATAAATAGGTTTTTGTAAATACTTTCCTTTGATTGGACGACTTTCAAAAGCAATGGGTCTTCCTTCCTGCATTAAAACTGCACCAATTCCATTTCCTGAGGCATCACATTCCACAATAAAGGTTTTTGTGAAGTCCGGCATAGCTAAGACCGGTGCTTGGCACATTGCCTCTTTAAGATGTTCAAAGGCCTTAGTTGCTTCAGGAGTCCATGAAAATGCATCTTTCTTCAATAATGTTGTTAGAGGTGCTACTATTCTCCCATAATTCTTAACAAACTTGCGATAATACCTTGTTAACCCGAGAAATCCTCGCAACTACTTTATGGTTGTGGGGACTTTCCATTCCTTAATGGCTTTAAATTTGTTAAGGTCTACTTTAACACCCTCGTGAGATACAATATGACCCAGATATTCCACCTCTTGTACTCCAAAGAAACATTTGGATGTTTTTGCATATAATTGTTTCTCCTGCAATAGTTTGAGCACCCCGTCAACATGTTCAACATGATCCTTCCAAGACCTGCTGTAGATTAGTATATCATCAAAAAATACTAGCACAAATTTTCTAAGGAAGGGTTTGAAAATGGAATTCATCAACCCTTGAAATGTAGAAGGTGCATCGGTAAGGCCAAAAGGCATGACCAAAAATTCATAATGATCCTCATGAGTTCGAAATGTTGTTTTTGGAATATCTTCAGTCTTCATTCTAATTCGATGATATCCTGAACGAAGATCCAACTTGGTAAAATAAATTGCTCCATGTAATTCATCCAATAATTCATCAATCACAGGAATGGGAAATTTGTCTTTAATGGTGAGCTTATTTAGCTCCCTATAATCCGGACACATTCGCCATGATCCATCCTTCTTGTGTACCAATACTACGGGAGCAGAGAAAGAACTTTGACTAGGTTGAATTATACCCGCCTCTAATATTTCTGCAATCATACGTTCAATTTCGCTCTTTTGGAAGTAAGGATATCTATAAGGCCTGATGTTTGGAGGAACACTTCCTGGAATCAAATGAATAGCATGATCATGATCACGAATAGGTGGGAGTCCTTTAGGATTTTCAAACACCTTGGAATGATTGTCCAAGACTTGTTGGAGATCTGCAGAAATAGATGATTTTGATGTTGGAACTTCTAGTGAGCATAATTGTGCAATTACGCCTCGCTGTTCTTTCTTTAGAAGCTTTGTCGTGACATTAGAGCTTATTATCCTTCCTGGCTTCCCCGCAATACCCCGTAATTCGACTTCCTTTCCTTCTGAAAAAAATTTCAAGAAAAGTTCTTGAAAATTAAAAGCTACCGTCCTCAAAGATTGTAACCATTGTACTCCTAGTACAACATCAGCACCCCCCATAGGAATGGCAAGCATTGGACTAGTCAATACATATTCCCCCATGGTTAGCTTGATATTATGGCATTTTCCAGAGCAATTTATAGTTCCTCCATTTGCAACCATCTCTTGACATTCTGGTGCTGGGTATAGGAAACAATTTAATTCCTTGGCTACCTTATAATGAATAAAATTATGGGTGCTACCTGAATCAATCAACACTATTACCCTTTTCTTCTTTATATGTCCTTCTATCTTTAGAGTTTGAGGAGTGGTAATTCCTGCCAGTGCATTACACGATATGGTCGGATTCATTTCTTCCTCTTCTAGGGGTGGTTCCTGGTGTATATCCTCTTCTTGTTCATTTTCTTCTTCTTCTTCACAATCTATGTAAAATAATTTCTTCTCGGCACACTTATGACCTTTAGTGTATTTGCTATCACAACCGTAGCAAAGCCCTTTTGCTCTTTTTTCTTCCAATTGTTGTGGTGTCAACCTTGTAGGTTGTGGAAATCTAGGCGTAGCAACACTTCCTTCTTTATAGAATTGAGTGGTAGGCTTCCTTGTCGCCATAATTTTACATTCAACTCTTCTTGCCAACCTGAATGCCTTCTCCAATGAATCAGGTTCCAAAACGCGAACTTCATGTTGGATGTTATCCTTTAAAGTGCCTAGGAAGAGATCAATCCTGTGTTCCTCTGTAAGATCAGTTACCCTTATATTCAATTTTTGGAAGTCCTCAATGTGCTGCCCCACCAAACCCTTTTGTTTGAGATTTATCAATTGGCTAAAGAAGGTGTTGCTCTTTGTATCCTCATAATGTGCTATCATTTCCTCTGTAAAAATTGACCAAGTGACAATTTTTTTATGGGAGCAAAGCCATCGATACTATACAAATGTATTTTGTTCTAAATGTAAAGTTGCAATGCGTACCTTTTGTGTGTTTTGCACATTATGGAGATCAAAATATTGCTCCATCCGTAGTATCCATGTTACAGGATCCTTTCCATCAAACTTCCTCATATCCATTTTTGGAATATGGTGGTTCTTCTCGCCAACATTAGAGTTTATGAAATCACGATTAACATTTATTTTGTTCTCATCATGAGGTTATTCTACTATCTTTTCACCATTAGGAAACATTTCTTGTATCAACTTTGTCAAACCTTCTATGTCTGGTTTTAGATCATTCTTCATGTTTTCCATGTTGTCTTTCATGTCATCCATCTTAGCTTCCATGCCATCCATCTTAGCTTCCACGCCAGCTTCCATGCCATCCATCTTAGCTTCCACACCTTTCTTCAAACCGTCCATCTTCTCTTCCACACCTTTCTTCAAAACGTCCATTTCATTTTTTGTTGCTCTTTGCGAGAGTGAAATTTTTTGCACTTGCTCTTGTAATTTTGATAGATCATGTTGCAATTCTTCAACTTCATGAGTCATAGTAGAGCCTTCTGAAGGCTTAATGGGTGTTGAATTATTTTTACGAGGCATATTTTAGAACCCAATACTGATATCTATTCTACAATATGCCCTTGGAATCAATTCAAATTGATTCTTCAAACAAGACTTATGCATTTCGGAAAAAAAAAAAAAAAACACACCTTTTTCTTGCTTTTGAGGAGCTCGATATTGAATTTGGATTATCTCTGTGATTGTGGCTCTTCAATATTTGAAATTCAGCACTGACGTAGCCCTCTAAATTATCTTTTGAATGCCATAGTTATGACCTAATTTGGATTCTCCAAGACAAAGTTATGTCCAATCTCCCACAATGACCTAATTATAGACTGGTTCAATAGAGCAAACTTGTACGACTTGCCACGTGTCACTGTTTCATCCTTCGCCTCTGAAATTGATAGCCAAGAAACTAAAGTCCATGTACTTGCGACCAATTTTTACGGTACTCCAATACGATGCTCAGAGAGAGAGTTATTGAACTTTTCCCACGATCACCTCTTTGTGATGAAATTCGGGAGCCTGAAAAAGCACTATCTTCCACAAATCATATCTCCAACAATATTGCGAACCAAGCTCTAAAAATTTTTGACGAGTTTCCTCAAGATTTCATCTCTACACCCTAAACATTTCAGATTCTGAACCTTCGTAGAAACAAATTTATAGCGCAAACGCCACGATGACCTGTTTAGGAGCCTGAAAAAAGACCTAACTTCCACAGATCATATCTCTGAAAATATTGTGAACCAAGCTCTGAAATTTTTAGACAGTATTCCTTAGGATTTCTGCTTCACATCCTAAAACTTTCAGCTTCTGAAACTTCATAGAGAAAAATTTATAGCGAAAATTCCACGAAGACCTGTTTGGAGCAGTGAAACCCTACAATCCAAAGCTCTGATACCAAATGTTGTGTAACCAGCTCCAAAAATAGAAAAAAAGAGATATCAACGCCTTAGAAATAAGCCACTTCGAGGGGGCAACCTCCAATACATTACATAAATGAACAATTCTTGGATGATACAATTTACAAAACCTCCTTTCTATATGTAGGAGTCCATGTGGCCATAATGTAATCCTAGTGGGCCACAATGTAATCCTAGCCGACCTAACGATAATAATCTAAAGGCACTATAATAATAAAATGAGGGTTACAAGGGTACAATAATAACAATAAAGGGGTTACACTAATAACAATAAGGGACTATACTAGTAATATAGGGACCTAACACTTCATAACACAAAATCAAAGTTTCTTCTAAACAATACGTCATTGATTATTTCAAATTGCTTGGCCTTTAATCTCAAAGCAAGTTTTGTTTTATAACTGAGTTGGGTTGGGGCATATCCATTTTTCAAATAAAACTTTAGATCACCGTATTGAGATTGCACATCGTTGAGGCTTACCTTTGATATTTGCAAATTATTATCTGAATCTGCCTCTGATGATAAATGGGATGCTCATGTTAGCATTCTGCAAAAACCTTAACCTCTAACAATTTTAGAAGGTCTAATATCTACATCATATTCTTGTAAAGCAGTAACCCAGCTAGCCCTTTTCTCTCCTATTCTCTTTGCATCAATATTTGTCTCACGGCAGAGAATGGAACTATTATTTTGGTGTGAGTTTTAAGGAGAAATGGCCTAAAATTCTTTATATCTTTAAAGACAGCAAATGCTTGTTTCTCAACAGATGAATAATTTAGTTTTGCGCCTTGTACATTGGAACTGAAAAATGATATTGGTGCTTCAATTTTTTGGTCATTAAGTTGTGTTAGAACAATATCGTAAGATGTATCTAATGAGAAGGTGTATAAAGTAAAAGGATTACGAAAATTGGGGGTAGTCAGGAATGTAGCATTGATAATGGATTATTTGATTAAATCAAATTCTTCGCTTTCTTTATGTCCCCATTTAAAGACTGAATTTTTCTTAATCATCGTTTGCAATGGTAAAACTATTGGCGAAAATTCAAGGACAAATATTTTTACAAAATTTATTTGTCCAAGAAATGACTGCATAGTTTTCTTGTTATGAGGAAAAGGAATTCTTTTAATCCCTTCAATTATTTCAGGATCAATATAGATATCTCTCTTTGACACAATTAATCCTAAAAAATTTCCTTCATCTAAAGCAAAATATGACTTCTTTTGGTTTAATGAAATTCGATACCTTTTACGTCACTCAAATACTTGCTCTAGGTCATTCGCTTGATTGGTTTCTTGTCTATAAAAGACTGTAATGTCATCTAGATAACTAACCATTGATTTGTTGATGAGTCCTCTGAAATTTGTGTCCATGGCTCTTTGAAAAGTGGCACCTGCATTAATTAACCCAAATGGCATGTTTTGATAGGCATAAGCTCCCCACTTAGTCCTAAATATAGTCTTTAATCTGTCATTTGGATGAACGAGGATTTGGTTATATCCTGAAAATCCATCTAGGAAAGACATAAGTTCAGAACCAGCTACTATTTGCAGTACTTGTTCCATGGTTGGTAATGGAAAATTTTCCTTTTGACATGCTTTATTTCAATTCCTAAAATCAATACAAATCCTAATATCGCCATTTTTCTTCCTCACAGGAACCAAATTTGAAACCCATTTAGAATGTCTAACTGGAAAGATAATATTTGCTTTGAGGAGTTTATTCAACTCTATTTTGATTTGATTTTCAATATTTGGGTGAATTTTCCTCAACTTTTACTATATAGGTTTCTCATCTAAAATCACACGAGTAGTGTGTTGAATAAAAGAAGTGTCATATGTTTTAAGATCAGTGTAATCCCAAGAAAAAACACTTTTGTACATCCGTAATAACTTGAAAAATGATAATCTTTCATCAAAAGATATACCAAGACCTAAATTGACATTTTGAGGTTTATCATCAGTTCCGAGATTTACTCACTCAAATATTAAGGTAAAACTTTGAGTTTTAGAGTTAGGAACTCTTTTAAACATATCTTTTAAATCATAAAGGTCTTCTAATTTGACAACTGACTTAGGAATTGGATTTTCATCTTGTTCATCCTTTATCTGAGTGTCATGTTCATTTTCATCTAAAATTTGATTATCATAAGATCCTTAAGATGTAAGGAAATTTATGATATCTGAATCATTATTAAATACTCTCCAATTGGTAATATTGTTAGGAACAGATGGTTTAAAAATAAATTCAATGGAAAATATATCGAGACTAAATTATTGAGATGGAATTAATTTATAAATTCAATGGAAAATATATTGGGACTAAATTATTGATATGGAATTAATTTCAATGCTACATTAGCTAATAAATCTGCACTAGCATATTGTGTTCTAGGTACGGAAGAAATATTGAAAGCTAAGAAATGAATGGTCAATTCTTGGACTAATGATTGGTAATGCTTTAAATGTCCAGAATGACAATGGATGGTTTTTCTTACCTGTTTAACAATGATTTCCGAATATCCTAGGACTTTCAGATATTTGATGTCGAGATCAATTTCTTTGTACAAACCTTGGATTAATGCTTTGTATTCTGCTATATTGTTTGTGCAATCGAATTCAAGCTTGCAGGCTAACATGGTTTTTTCTCCTTCTGGGCTTATTAAAATACATCCAGCTCCTGCACCATCTTCTGATTTAGAGCCATCAAAATAAAGAATCCAAAATAAATAACTATTGGTTTATCTACAAAAATTTTACATTTAGAAGTGTCTGTTTGGGAAAAATTCTCGATTTGAGAGATAACTGCATTATCGAAAAAGGGTGATGGTTGAGCATTAAAATTTCCAAGAAATGATTCTGCCGAGTAATTTTCAATAATATTATTATTGAATGCTACTGGCTCGTTTATCCCTTCAAGATCGGTGACTGTATGCTTCATGAATTTCTCTCAGTCTACCCGGATTTCATTTGGTTTTCCATTGTGTGGTAGCCACATATGTGACCAATCTATTGCAAAATAGCCATGAATTTTTTTAGACCAGTCTCTGCCTAACACTAAACCGTAAAACTCAGGAATATCAGCCACCAATATATCAATTATTTGAGCAACCTTCGGGTTTGATGACAATCTGATAAAGACAGAATTTATTTTCTCCTACAACCTCTACTTTAGTTCTATCAAGTTGTATTATATGAACAGGAGAACTCTGAGGAGTTATGTTCAACTTAGCACATACTGATTTTGGCATGATATTAGAGGAAGCCCCTAAGTCTATTAAAAAATTATGGACATTTTTATTATAGATCTCATAGGTTAAACAAAATGGAGGAGTATGAGAGATGGATCAGTCACCTATCATAATCAAATCTGTAGCATCTATTTTAGTTGAAGGAGAAGGAGGTTTACTCATTTGAGACTACTGTTGGGGCAGGTAAGGCTGAATCAGGAACTACATTTAAATCTCTAAGTAAGATTTTTTGTTGCTGCTTTAACTTAGTAAGTTTATGAATTGAAATATTGTCCCTAGCCTTTTTCATATCCTTAACTACATTATACTCAATAGTGTCGGAGGCTACCATTTTCTTTGATGTAGGTGGAATATCTGAAGTAGCAAGGTTTGTTTGTGTAGTCTTATATGTATACTTTTTACTTACTGTTTTATCTTTAGCAGGCGTTGAATTCTTCTATTTATGATTTGGTTGCATTGCTTCAATATTATTTTTTCTCCATGTACTCATAGGTAAAGCTTCTTGTTGTTCCTCATTTGGTAGGATAAAATCCCACATAACATTTAGTCCAAATTCTTCTTCTTCTTCAATTTCTTCTTCTTATGTTTTCTCTTCATCTGTATCTTGATTAGACTCGACATTAGATACGATATTCGGCAATTGAAAATTAGAAGACTGATTTTTCTTAAAGGGTTTGAATTTTTTTTTTGAGCTAGAACTTTCAGCAACGTGTTTCTTGATATCTTCCATTTCATTTGTCATAGTATTTAAAACTTTCTGAAGACCTTCTACATCAAAAGGGTCTTTGGACACCTTCTTTTTTTAATCATATTTAAAGGATACTTTCTTTGATTTCCTATATTCTTGGGAATTCTTTTCAAGAGCGATTATGTGTTTCTCTAGAGATAAATATTCCTTCATATTTTCCGCCAATGTAAGCAATTTTTCTCTATCAAAAAAAATGGTTATATTGGATGGGAGAGACGAAATATACCACTCAATTTGAACTTCTGCACTAGGAACTGCTGTAGTAGGAATTTTATTGAGAAATTTATTAAATCTTGAATTAAAATATTTTATTTTCTCCCATTTTTTAGCCTTTAGATTTGATAAATCATTGATGAGTGATGCAGTGGTTCTGTCATCTCCAAACTTAGCTAAAAAGTGTTCTTTGAACATATTCCAGCTATTTATAGAGCAAGTAGGTAATGAAAAATACCAAGATCCTGCATATCCTGTGAGAGTATATGGAAATAATAATACAACACAATCTTCTTCAACTACCTCTTTTTAATTAATTTCTAACATGTAATTACGAATGTGTTCTTCAGCTGGAAGACCATCATGAGGAATAAATTTAGGTAACTATATTTCAGGCTATTTTGGTAGAGGATGAAGATGATCAGGCATTTGTATAGCCCCTAGATTGTTCCATGGTCGTACATTTGGTGGAGGTACTTGGCCTGCCATTGGACCTTGGGTGGATGTGATGGATTTAGTTTGAGTTGAAGAAGAGGCAGGCTTAGTGCTAGAACTAGTTGAAGGAATAGTAGCCTGAGTACTGGAACTAGTTAAAGTAACATTGATTGTTGGAATGGAAGTTTTGGAAGTGAGTGGAGGTAATGGAGGTGAATGGGGTGGATTATTAGATAATACCTCATTGGTGATTGACTCCGATCCAGTCCTCTTTATCTTCTTTCGAGAAGTATCGATGGGAAATTCAAAAGGAGGAATTCATGTCTTTTGAGTTTCTAATCAAGTTAATATTCTTCTGGGTTGTAAAGAGGATGAAACACTAATCTTAGATGATTGAGAAGTTTCATACTTTTTAGCAGAAATGGATACTCTCTCTAAAATTTCTATCAAAGACTGAACTTCATGGGAATTTTGATGAAAATCAGGAGATAATATGGGTTGAGTATCACTAGGAGACTTAGGAGAAGGATGTTCAACTTCATATCTTAAAGATTTAGATCTAGCTAATGTTATGGAAGTTGAAGGGGATATAGAAGGAGAGAGACTATTAGATTGAATTTTAGATTGATCATATATTCTTCTCATTCACAATTGGCCCTCCTTCTAGCACCAAAATGTTGAGGCCTCGGAATTCCATTGCCACAACATGGGGGAAAACCACCCAGTCTAGACCTTAGAGTAATTCCTTTTCTATTTGGTGTGGTGGCTCCGATTGGGGATTAAGGGACCAGTTTCCCAATAAGGATGGCTTTGGGGTGTGTTTTGTTTATATAACATGCAATGGGAAATGATTTTAATCTATCGCATAAATTTATCTAACACTTATCTATTCTACTATATACCCGGGGTGTTATTTATTTTATGTGATCTAAAAATATATCTTCCAACTATTTGTCATGAAGATTATTGAACAGTTCAAAGAGATGAAAATTATGTAAATATGATTCTTTTAACAAAATAGTTTGATTAAAATAATTGTGAAAAGTGTATCTCATTCATATGTGTGATTATATATCAGATGAGAAATCATAGACAAATATCAGTATAGAAGTGAATTTAACATTCATTTATGATATCAGTTCAAATATATAATGCAAGTAAAAGATAGTTGTCAATCTAGAAGGAAAAACTTAATACAAATGAATAGAAGTACCATATATACGAAGTCCTACTCATATAAACTGACAGTAGATTTTATGCTCCTCTTCACTTTCAAGCAATTTAAAGAGTACAATAGTGCAACATCAGTTAAGTCAAAAGATAACATATTTTGTTCCATTAATCCATTAAAGCATTTACAAACTTACAAAAGTGCATTCTTTGAAAATGTTTTTGAATAATTTTTGGACCCTTCTCTAAATGCATGAGAAGGGTTTAAATACAAACTAAAATATGTTTAAAAATAGACTATTAAATAAAAATAGAGGAGGTTTCAAACAACCATCCTCATAAAGAGAAAAATTCAACTACAATCTAGAAAAATAAAGTAACAATATAACTATGGGTGATGATCCTCCTTTTGGATTTGATCCTGAAGTTGACAAATATATAGCATGGGTTTAAGTTGAGTTGGCTGTGAAATTCTCGATTTGACCTAGCCCTTGAATACTACATTTGAAAGTGTTGGTTGTGACCTTTTTGTTGAATCAGTTAATCACTGCAGGGTTTAGTACTGATGATAATATTTGATCAAAAAATTCCAATAATTTAATTGATCAAAATTATTTATTTTTTAATCATTTATTCTTTCACTTATGTCTTTTGTTTCCACCGCACTTCTAACGCCTTGATTTCTGAGAGCACTTCAGATGTGGACTCTTTGATAAGCTCAGCTTTCAAAATATGTTCAAAAATAGATTCAGTGATTTCTTTTGTTAACCTTGATGCTTTTATTGTTGCTTTGTCTGCTTGTCTTAGCTGTGCTTCCCAATATTTAAATAAAATTTCCTTGTGAAATTATCTACCTGGGGTAGATTAGCTTCCTTCCCTGAGTCTGATGCTTGCCACTAAATGAATTCGTTAATTTTATTTTCAATTCTCTCACACTCAAGTTTCTTGATAGCCACTTGCTGGATTAGGATTTTACTTGAATCATAATAAGAGCTGGTGATTGAACCTTGTTGGAAAAATACTTCTTGTTGTTGCTTTAGCTCAGCATTCACTTCCAATGCTTCTCTTTTGAATTTCTCTACTTGTGGCTGGATTTTTAATTTGTTCATTGTTGCTTCCAGTTGTGTTTTATTTTCTGTAAGTTGCACCTAAAGCTACAAACTTAATCTTTCAAAATCCTTTTGAAATTGAGACATTTTAAATTCCATTTGCCTACTGGAGTTAATCTTTTCTTTCTCTAACAATCTTTCTAAATCTTGTATTTTTTCTTCTCTTTGATTCAGTAACAATTGAACTTCAGTAGCCTTGTCAATAGTGGCAGTAGCATATGCCCCTACAAACTGTGATAACTTAGTTAAATGTTTGGTAGGATCGGCTAGAGGATCCTTCCATAGAATGTCAACAGATTCATTTGTAAGGTTTGAAACTGTATCATCCATTCTTCTCCTTTTTCTTCTCTTAACTAAATCCTTATGACTAGGACTATAGAAGACATCCGGTGAAGGAATTTCTTCAATTTGTAAAACTATCTACTCTGTAGGGTAGGTTGGAATGATCTCTTGATCATGAGTTTCAAGTACCTGTTGTAGCGGAGTTGCAGTTTCCACTAATTTATGAGAATGCCCTAGCATCTGAAAACTGGTAGATTGATCAGTATTAGGATTTGGTTGTGATGTTTGCAGTGCCTTAGAAAAATTTTCCCATTCATTCTTCAAATCCTATAGCTGATATTTTTCTGCCTGATCAGGGGTATTTTGGTTGTGCTGAATTTCTTGGGAAGATGATACAGTTCCATTAATTCCTCCTTTCTCTTGAATTTCAATTTCTTTGATCAATTTATCAATTACCTTTTCTGGGCTGTCACTTCTGTTTTTGTATTCATTATCAGAATGATCTGAATTTTTAGAATTATGTTCTGATTTACCTAACTCATCTTCAGACATGTCTTTAGCTTCATTATCCAAGCTAATACTTGGAGTCGGATTGTTGACATCTTCAATAATCAATAAATCCAAAGGATAATTTTTCAATCTCTTATTTCTGTATGCTTGGAAGGCTTCAAAGTCATCTTGATTGAGTTGACTCGATGAAATTTTTAGTACGTCTGTAAACTTTTCAATGCCTTGAAAGAAATCATCAAATCTATCTATCTCTTTCAAAAAAAGATTTAATTTCAACTCTGTGGTGAAATTCTTAATCACATCATTGGGTTCATATGGCCTGTTGGTACTATTTTATTGCTATCCTTTTCTTCTAAAAATCCATCATTTATCTATCATTTTCCTCCATAAACTTTCCATAAGTCCATTGAAATTGATAAATGAAGCATTATAATTGTTATTTTGCATTAAATTTAATTTATGAGTTTTTATGTTAAAAATTGGAATTTTTCAACAAAATTACGGGATGTAATGACTTCCTGTAATTAGTTTATGTTGTGACATGTGGCATGGCAGGAAAATCGAAATAGAAGGCATGGACGTGATCTAGGATGTACATACATGGTGGAAAATCTATTTAGCATCGAATTTGGAGTTCCTGAATATATGGTCAAAGACGGTCAAACTCAGCCTCTTCAGCAGAAAAATCAGAAGCCATAATGATGTACTTGATCTTTTGCTTAAAATTAGGAATTCTAAACTGATTCGAACTATGTTGGAATCAGTTAAGATCAAGAAGGAACGAATATAGCCTTCTAGTTGTAAATTTTAATAAATACGAGGATTTTGATTAGAGATAGGATGCTAGAAAAAACGTTGAAAAATCAGACTTAAGACTGTAAAGTGTATTCCAGATCTCTGTTTTGAATGTAATCTATTTCCAGAACTTAATGAAAGGCAGAATTTTATCAATCACAGTGTTTACGAGTTAAAGTTTTATCATTTGAAGTTATCAAAGTGTGCCATCAGAGAGTGGAAGGGCCCTACGTAAAGATTGGTACGCTTTCTTTTATGTTTTATGTTTCATAGAATTTAATATTCAGATCTGAACAGCATATTTCATTTCATTTCTTGTGAGTTCATTCATTTAATTAGAATTTCTTGAAATTATTGTTATTTTATGATTCATAGTAGTAGCTTGAAAATTCAATTGCAGAATTATTGAATCAGTCCTTGTAAGAGGTTTAATCGAGCATTGGATTTCAAAATATCTCTATGAACTCTGTTTGTTTTTATGAATTTGACTTCTAGAATGTTTAGTGTGTTATCTTAAAGGAGTTTTTGTGAAACATATCCTCGTAATAGGATTGAAAAGCTCAGATTAGTAACACTTTCTTTTTTTAAGATCAGTAGATTAAATTTGATAATATAAGTGTTTAAATTGTGAAAAGGAAACATATTTTAGTCTCTTGTAAAGGAGTACTGGAGCCTGTCACAATTAGACATTTATTTAGACATATAGAACAGATCCTTTTAGGTCTATAAATATTAGATGTGCCTCTAAGACTACCTACCTTGGTCGACATTAAATTGAGTCTAATCTAGAATCCTAGATTGGTCTTTACATGGCCGTTTTGAAATTACAACCAAATTCAATATATTAATATTTGAAACTTCCCTAAAGGTATGAACAATATCAAAAAGTGAAAAATTACCGCACTGCAAAGGGAAATTAGGCCAAATGGCCTTCTTGGCATCTTTTATTTGCTTCGAAATACCACTTACTACAATTTGGTAAGCAATTTCTCTAGCAAGTAGCTTGTCAAGAACATAATAGGGCAGGATGTGGGGAGAAGAATAACTCCTGAAAACTTTGACATAGGTGAAATTTTCTTCAAAAAACTATCTGGCAACGGGAAAATTATCTGTACTAGCCTCTTTGGAAATCCTAGGGGCTTTCTCGTTAAATATAATTTGATGCATAGGTAGAATGACTCTATAGAAAATTTTGTAAAAATGTAGAGGAAAATCTGACTCCCGAAGGGCTCTGTGGTAAATATGGATTGGAGTGGGGTCTTGGGTTGTCCACTTCCATCCCATGGTAGGAAAACTCGAACAAAAACAAATTACATCCATGACATAGGCACTCATGTAAAAGGGGGGTATTTCCCTAGAGGAAACACTTCTTTTACTTATATATTCCATGATATTTCTGGCCAAATTATCAGACAGGATATTTTCCCAATCTAGAATTAAAGAATTGATGATTGCGTCAATTAGTGGGACCCTGTCTAGAGAAAACCTAGTAGCATCAGGCTTTGCAAACAATCTACACAACATTCTAGTAGCATCGAAATAAGGGGAAGGAATTTGTGCTATCGGGTACATACCAATTTTGTCCCCTTCATCTTGCCTTGGTCATCCTTCCATTCCTTAATAATGTTCATCAGGTCTGGATGTTTCTTTGTAAATATTTGGACAAAAGCTTTGCCATAGTTCCGTTGCAGGATGGGTAAGTGGTATGTTGTCCTCAAATATTCTCTCGTGAATGAACCAATATTCTCGTCCTTTGAATTCTTAAATTTCCTATCTGTTATGTTTAGGTGGTCAATTACCGACTTAACCATGTCTGTATAGGGGATAACCTTCAGCCTCATTGCTACTTTATGAAGGAATTAGCATGCAACATCAAAATAAGATGGGTCTGAAGAAACTGACGCATCTGTTGGAGCAATTTTGATTATTACCCTTGGTTGTTCATTCTTGAAGAGTTGGTACATTTCCTCCCACGAGGAACTACTGCAATCCTTGTTGCAGGTGGTATCTGAGAATAAGGAAGACATATCTGAGTCTTCAATAGATGATTCTTGGGAAATTTCCTTGCCTTTCTTGTTCATCCATGTTATCCTTGCTCCATTAAGCGACTTCCTGAATTCAAGTGAACAGAGAAAAATTTAGATCTGAGGTGAATGGAGAGAAGGATAGAGTTAAAATGATATAATCAAAAATTCTGGCGTTCAATCATTGAAAACACGCTCGAAGTAGATATCAATATTTCAAACCTTAATCCCATTAAATGTTGTTAATCACCCATAATTCTTCCTATCAAATCTCTTACACACCTTTACATAAAATGTTTATTCAATCAATTTAAGACGTTAGATATTATATCTGGTTGATTAGATATGAATAATTTCGTGCACTTGAGAAATAACTATCCATATCTCAAGTCGCAACTCAAAAATATTTCTATTAGTAATGTTTTATGTTACTGATGAATTTCGTGAAATGCGATCTACGCAAATCGCAGATTGCAATTTCCATACAGTGATAAAACTTGCATTTTTTTATTTGCTGCGAAATGTGAAGTGCGATAAGGAATCATGCTGATGTGCTTTATCGGACATTTGAAGTTTTATGATTGTTTCTTTATTAATTCATCGGGTCCGACTCATCACAACCTTTACCGAATTGTCATAATTTGATCATTTTACAAGGCGTGATGTGAATTATTTTTAAAGCAGTGTTTAAAGATTTTGTGACGGGAGTTTTATATGACTTGAAAAAGATTATAGCGCATATAGCAGTTCGCAACACTTAATATGTTTTAAGTTGTTAGGCTTGTAAGCTATGTTATTTTCAATGAGTGCTAAGAAATCAAAGCAAAAAGGGAAAGAACTTTATTTCCTAAAGTTTTTAGACTTAGGCTAAGATAAAATCAAGCTTATAAACTTCCTATTTATTTTAAAGGGTCCCCATTTAGTAAAATAAATGGAGGGTGTTGTATAGTATAACAGTTTGGAAGTATGGTAGGGTGATGGTGAGTTGTTTGTGAGTCAGGGGAAGTACTACTCTAAAATAATTTGGAGATTTCACATGGAGGATTGCATGCCTATGGACACACCTATAGCTAAAAATTGGTTGAAGGAGATTGATTCTTTAGGAGAAGTAGTAGATGCTACCATCTATAGATAGCTTGTGGGTTCCTTGATGTATCTAGTGAACACAAGGCCCGACATACGCTATGTAGTTAATCAGTTGAGTCAAGCTATGGTGAAGCCTACTAAGTTGTATTGGAAGGTATAAAATCATGTGTTGAGGTACCTCAAAGACACAAAAAAGTATGGGTTATGGTACAGGAGGACATAGGGAGTGAAACTTCAAGGCTTCACCTATGCAGATTGGGTCCAAAACTATTTCCTAGTATAGCAGGAAACAAAGGTTTGTGGCACTTAGCTCAGTAGAGGTTGAATACATGGCTGAAATTCAAGCAACATGCAAGGCCATATGAATGAGGAAAATTATTGTTGGAATTTTTAGTTAGGAGATGGATCCAACAGTGATTCACTGTGATAATCATATTTGTATCAAACTCTTTGAGAATCCATTTTTTCATGACTGGTCCAAGCACATTGATATTAGGTGCCATCACTTGTGGGATTATGTGCAAAGGAGAATTATGTTACTACACTATATTCTAACTGAGGAGCAGGATTCAAATATCTTGACAAAGGCATTTTCAAGAGTTAAATTCAAATTCCATAGGTGCAGGAATGGGGTGGTGAAAATCCCTTTATTGCTAAGAGGGAATGTTAGAAAGTGTAGTAAGAAATGCTCAATTTGAATATTTCCTTAGTTAAACTGAGTAATTTTATTTTCCACATCAGCAAGATGACTTGGATTGTAGTTAACTTGTGTGACATGGTATTTGTTACAGGTCAATTTGGGCATCACTCCCAAAATCCGGATCAATATAAATTAGGGTCTATCATACTCTAAATCAGTTGCTACATGCCTTAAACAAGTCATCCCATTGTTGGTTTTCATCCATGAAAGTTTCACTGTTTGAAGTCCAATTGAAGTGTTCTGTTGAACCATCAACGCACCCCTAGACTACAGTAAGTTATTTTCATATCATCTACTCCCATGCAAAGCAGCAGTGTAGAGCATCTAGGGCCAGACAGTGCGTTGGTCGACTAGGAGCGAATTGTTCATAGGATTCCGAGAATCTTCCCACCTTCTAGTGGCTTCTAGAAGTTGTTCCAACTATCACACTATCTGATAACTTCAAATATGAACACCATGGAGACATTAAACCTCTTATCTGCGTATTCCATTGAACAAGGAAACCTCTTCATCAATTTTTGGAAAATCTATTCAATGACCAATTAATGCTAAAACACCTTCATTCCTATAAATTGAGCATTGATCATAGTGCACAAGAGAGCAAGAATTTGAATTAGTAGAGTTATGTTGATAAGATCACAGCTCCTGGAGGTATCGTTTGCATGTAATGTTATGTTGTTGGAGTGATGTTGCTGATGTGATGAGGGTAGGACTGAAGCTAGAGCAAGCTGACATCGAATCGATCCAACTGGTTGTAACTTCTCCTTCTACTTCATAATAAAGATATTTGTTCCTTTCCTAATACATATGTTCATGTTTTAATATGTGTATTTTCAAATGCAATCGATTCAATTTGATTAATATGAATAGATCATATGCCTTTATGTCGTTTTATGTCTTATGTTAGCAATTTTAGGTACCAATCAAGCGAGTTCAGTTCGATTGAGAGTGACGGAAGTGACAAAAGGGAGATGAGGAATAGTGAAACAACACAAGTAGTTGTTCTTCTCTCATTTATTTATCTTAAGGAAAAGGTTAAGTGTCTTTCATTTTTTGTTCTAAGTGAGACCACCACACTTAGGGAAACATATCTATCCGTAGGTTTATTTTCGTAAAACAAATTGGCGACAATATTGGGGAAAGACCAGTCATCCCTGGTGGTTTTATCCTTTTTTATCAGCCTCTAGTAGACTTTACTTGCTTTATTTCAGTCATTTTAATGTGTTTTAGTAAAAGAAGTGTGTTTTCTTGCCTGTTTTTTAGTTTCCTCTGGCACCAACACACTGTTGTTCTTGACACAGTGCTCTACATAGCCTTGTTGGCTTAGAGAAAGTCCTCTGCAATGCACTGTCTCCCACTCAGGGGTGTGTTTCTCCTATGAACAATCAAAAATCATCATTTTTTTTCTTTTTCCATCCATTTCAGTATCTTGTTTGCTGAGTTTTCAAGTGTTTGATTTCCTCTAGAGACCAGTTTTCTTCTACTGTCTTGCCTCACTTTGGATGTTTGTTTGTTCAATGTTTATTTTTTTTCTTTATCATTGTCAAATAGCTCCAAATTTTAAAGTTTACATTTGATCATTTCTTTATTTTCGGAAAGAGGAATTGTAGTTAAATTCTTCGTTTCTCTGGAAAGTATTGATTGATTGTTTGTTCATCTTAGTTTCTTTTTTGTTCATCCACACTTAAAATAAATTGAAAATAAAAGCATGCCTTTGCATATAGGTATTTTGAGTGATGCATAGGAATAGTTAGGGAATTTAAATTTAGATGTGCTCATTGTTGATTTCTTACAATTTGATTGCTCTATCCCTTGTAACTAAGGTTTTCATTATCAAAATTGAATCGAAACGAATGCTTATCATATTTGTTGCATTATAGGAATTTAAAATGCATCACACAGTGAACCTGAAAGACAAACTTATAAGCAAGATCAACTTAAAATTTATCTCAAATAACCTAAGGAAGCATTGTCACTTAACGATAACATTTATAGGTCTAAGCTAGAGACATGTTCCAGCATCCTAAAACATAGCATTTGTCGTTAATTGTCTGTGATACATTTCGAGTGTGATACCTCATTCCACGTATGTAAGTATATCAGAGCTCTTCCACATACCTTGAGTATATCAAGAGGTGTTCTAGTAAGAAAAGTATAAGGGGATGCTCTCACTATGCGGTTTTGCATTAGACAATGCTAATGCGGATTGGGCCTCCACATACCATCAAGTATATTTGGGAGGACAATATTAGGTTTCTTACCATCCATAGGTAACAAAGTCGGCCCCC
Organism: Pinus albicaulis; assembly: GCA_034641835.2. Classification (NCBI taxonomy): domain Eukaryota; kingdom Viridiplantae; phylum Streptophyta; class Pinopsida; order Pinales; family Pinaceae; genus Pinus; species Pinus albicaulis. The sequence continues at coordinate 1,549,459,021 of CM076570.1, forward strand.
TTTTACACTGTGATACACTGAACACAGCATTCGGGGAGATTGCATGCACGTGCATAAGTCCTTGGTTTACTGGGGCGGTCTATTGTAGTTCAAATTTAATTGGTAATCCTTTTTCCTAGCATTACCCTATTTTTGTTTATTTGTTTTTGTATTAAAATCAATCAGCAATCGTGGAAGAATATCAACCATTTCGTCATCATTCATGTAGGACAGTGAATAAACCACCTTTACTTCCATAAGCTACTCCTAGTAGGCGAAGTCGAGCTCTTCCTATCGAGTCGGGTGCCTCTGGAACCTTTGGTGATACATCTTCATCTAATTTACCAGATTCATATGATCCTTTGAGTACTGAGTCTCAAGTTGTTTCTACCAGTCCCAATTTATCTGCTACCGTCGAGAAGGAACCCTCACAGTTACTTGATGACACTGAAATTCAATCCAATGAAATGGTAAATACAAAACCCAAAGTTGTTCAACCCAAAGTCGATCCAGAACTAATTGTTATTTTACCAGAACATCTTGATCCTGAATTTGAACAATAAGAAGTCATTCTTGTGCTGGAAGACGATGAACCGGCTCATCCTAAGTCATCCATAACTATTGAGTCTTCCTCTTTACCACAGATTTTACCGCCTGAAATTTATGTCAGACCTAACAGTGAATTACTTCCACCTGATTTGATTTAAATAGAGGAATAACTTCAAGAAGAGACAACCCCTTCAACTCCCACTTATTTTGGATCGGGGCTTCATCTTTATTTTTATTTTCCTCGTTTGACCTACTCTACTCCTGTTAATCCTGCTCAGTCTCAAGTTCTCGTAGTTTCTTTAGAGTATTTTTTGGGTTATTTAACCATGGTTGAGACAACATCCCAGAATGCACCATCTGTTATAGTTGTCACAACATCTATTGTTGCTTCTTCTTTGATGTTTTCTACGACACTTGAGTCTCATCTTTATGGTGGTCAATTTGTCCCACTAGGTTACCAAGCTTTAAATGGAACCTACTCTGGTGTCTCATATAGCCCATGGACTTCGCCCATGTCATCATCTGGAATTATATCTGGTTCCTGTATTATGAGTACTAAATGGCCTAATCCTTTATTGAAATCATCATCTCAATATTAGGTTGGTCCATCCAATTACCATCCATCTTATCCAGTTTCTGCTGGACTCCCATCATATGAAAGTTAGTATGTGCAATATCCTTATACTCCATATGTTGGGGGGAAACAGATGTTCACGCCATATGGCAGTGCTCCTTTTTTTGTAGGTCAATATTATGTTGGAATGTCTGTTTTTCAATGGCAGCCTACCTTTCTTGTTCAACCGCAAACGGTTGTGTATCAATATCAACCAGTTCAACCTGTTGCATCTATACCTACTATGCTCGTTATTACTTCATTGGTTGTTTCTCAATCTTCTTAGGCGAGTCCTTCAAACCTTAACCCTCAATTTTTGGGTCTACAGACTCTGTCTTCCCAGGTTGGTATACAACAACCGTCTGTATCAGGAATTTCACAACCACGGGCTATTTTACCCTTGTCACAGGCTTCTACTGGTCCCATTTATTCACAACCTAGTCCAAATTATCCTAGTGGACAACAACAGTATTATCAAATATCATGGCAGCCACAGCAGCCATTCCAATAGTATCAAGATTATCCAGGTCATGTTCAACAATCCTATCAAGGGTTTGGTCAACAAACTTACCCCTATCTGGGTTACCAGCAGCAAAATCCTTATGTTGGTGCACAACAGCCAATTTCCCAGGAAATTCCATCTTATCCTAGTTACGCTTAACCTTATCTAAACAGACAGTTGTTGTTTGTTGCAACGTTAGAGCTACCTTATTTAAACCGACTCACTAATGATCCCATTCATTATTTACCTTGGTGGCTGGTGATTCCTCATAAATTACACTCTGATATTTTGAAATTCAATGGAAACTCTGGAGAAGATCCGTCTATGCACGTTATGACTTATCATTTATGGTGTTCATCAAACTCCTTTAATGATGATTCTGTTAGACTATCTTTTCCAGCGAATGCTCACTGGTCTAGCTGCGAAGTGGTATATTGAATTACCATGAGCTTATTTTTATAACTTTATAGCTTTAGCCACTACTTTTCTAACCCACTTCCAGATACCCATCAGATATGAAACTGGAACAGAACTTTTGACCAGCTTTAAACAGAAAAATGCTACTCACATATCAGATCACATTCATGAATGGCGTCGTCGTCGTTGAATGGTTAAAACCTTTGTTCCGGAACAACTTTTAGGTGAGTGGTTTATAAAGTCCTTGCTTCCATCTATCACCAAGGATGTGGCCAAAGGTGGTGTTGCCACTAAAGAGAAAGTTATTTCTTGTGCCCAGTATCTAGATTTGATTTATACTCAATCCAGCACACTCTATGAAAATATTCCAAATGGATCACAACCAAATTTTACTATTCCTCCTTCTCCATCTGGTAAGGACATTCATGTCGGCGATGGTGTGATTGGTTCTGCTAGCACTCAACCAGCAATTCAACCATCTAGTTCCACACTTTTTGTGTCCAATCAAACCCTTGTTGCATCTGATCCTACGTCTTCTTCAAAAATACATGTGTCATCTGACAAGGGAAAAATGACAAGAAACTAGGAAGTAAGAAGAAATGGAAAGATAAGAAGAAATAAAATTCACCCCCGCCGGAAAAATCATCCAGTTCTTCTCGGAAACCTCGTTACCCTTTTTTGATATGTAATAAGGAGCATTTTACGAGAGAAAATCCTCACCACTCATAATTATCAAAGCTTCTTAAGATTTCTGCCACATCTGGAGTGTTGACAAACCCTTTTTCGAACCCGGAAACGCATATGGTTTCTATGGATCTAGCTTCTAGTTCACAAGTACTTATGTTATCCGCCACTAAGCTCAAAACTTAATTTTTGGTGTCTACTCGAAGTAAATATTAAAATAATCCTCTTTCGTCGTTGAATGGTTAGGCTACATATCAACCTACTACTTCGACTTCGCCTTCATCTGATTCACTTCTGCCACCTGTTATGCCTGAGTTAACAATAAAGCCACCGAATGGATTTGTTCATAAATCGACTTTCAACCCTCGAGCTCATGTAGCTCAAAATTACAATGTAGTCGAAGATCTAGCTCAGTCACCTTCTTCTATGTCGATGCTTGAGGTTCTTCATAATTGTCCCTCCCAAAAGTAGGCTTTGTTGTCGGCGATTTGTGGAATTGATCTGACAAATTATAATCTTGTAGTCTTTAACAATGCGGGCTATGTGCCACAATTACCAGCTTAATTAGCATTTTTTGTCCAAGTAAATGTCCCAAATTGCCTCATTCATTGAACTATTATTGATGAAGGCGCATCTACTTGTATCATGTCTATGAGTTGCTAGAAGTCACTTGGCTCACCGAGTTTATCAAAATAGCCTAAGACATTGAAAGCTTTTGACGGTCGTACATATAAGCCTTATGGAATTCTCAGTAACCTGCAAGTCGAACTAGGGGGAAAAATAGTTACTATTGAAGTTGAGGTTGTTGACGGACCCCTTGACTACAATATCTTACTTGGAAGACCATTGGTTTACGCTATGGTTGCGGTTATATCTACTTACTTTCGTATGGTCATCTTCCCTCATAAGGGAGGCATCACAGTCATCGATCAAATCGCCTTCTTTGCCTCTGGTTCCCAGGCAACTGGAAGTGTTCTGTTTGTTCACGGACCCCCACCATCTCTTCAAAACATTAGTTTATTACTCTTTAATGATTCTTCCATAATGGTCACCTTTTCATTACCGTCGCCTACGACATCGATGGAAATCACAAAAATAGAGATATGCAATATGATATATTCCACTGCATCTGACTTAAGGAAGATTCCCAATGATTTTGAAATAGATAGGTTGGGTGAAACCATGCCACTAATTCCAATCAAACTTGAATAAAAATCAATAATTTTGGCTTATGCAGTCAATTCTAATCCTTTTTCACCGATTGTTTGAGTCAATCATTCTTTGGATTATGGTACTTCTTCTGATCCTTTTTCACGTGTATTCTCAACTGATGGAAGAATTATGGAATCCATGATGATGGAAGAAGAACCATGGGAAGATTATCATCAATGATCCCGTCTTCCAGATTATAATAAAGATATTCCAACTGCACAATATCACCCTACAGTCATTTATTTCCAGACGAATTTCATTCCTATCCACGTTGTCGATTCTGAGTGAAACCCATCAAATATTGTAGAAACAATTTCTATCAATATTTTGACCAAACCTGGAATTTGTAGAAAACATTCATGTCGGTGCATATTGTTCTGCATCTAAACTTGACACTTACCGCTCTCTTTTCCTTGAATTACGAGATGTATTTGCTTGCTCATATGAGGAAATGCCAAGCATCAATTCCAACATTGTTGAGCACGAAATTAAAATGTACCCTGATGTCAAACCGGTACGACACCACCTCCATCCTGTTCATCCTAAGAAATTTGTTGCCATAAAAGCAAAGGTTTGAAAACTTTTTCGTGCTGGCTTCATTTACCTTGTTCCACTTACCGATTGGGTTTCCAACATTGTTCCTGTCATGAAGAAACAAGGGACAATTAGAGTGTGTGTTGATTATCAGGATGTTAATCATGCTTGTCCAAAAGACAACTATCCCACTCCCTTTATTGACCAGTTCATTGAATAATGTGCCAAATGTGAAATATTTTCCTTCATGGATGGATTTTCTGGTCACAATCAGATCAATATTTGCTCGGAGGACCAATATAAAACAGCTTTTATTTGTCCCTGGGGCACATTCGCTTATCTAAAACTCCCTTTTGGTTTAAAGAATGATGTGGAGACATTCCAGAGGGCAATGAATTATGCTTTCCCTAACATCAAACACGTTTTTCAACCTTATCTGGATGACTTACCTGCTCATTCACGGAAACGGGTTGACCACCCGCTACATTTGAGAGCCATCTTTTTACAATGTCGTCACTACAAAATGCACCTCAATTCACACAAATGTGTGTTTTGTGTCAGTTATGGTCATCTTCTTGGTTTCATCATGTTGAAAGAAGGAATTAGAATTCATCCATTGAAGGTCCATGCCATTCTTTATTTTCTAGTGCCTTCCAATCTACTTCAGTTACAGAGACTCCAAGGGAAGGCTAACTTTCTAAGGAGATTCATTCCCAACTACGCCAAAATGGCTAAAGGATTTACTTGACCCTTGAAAAAGGGGACTCCCTTCCATAGGGATGAGGTTATGCAAGCTTCCTTTGGTGTTTTTAAAGATACCCTGTGTTATCACATATAAAATTTCAATTTTTGATTGATAAGTTCATTAGCTTAGGTTTCATTTGTCTCATAAAATTGGTTCATGAAATTGATGAAAACTCACGAAATGGTCATTATCCTAAGTCTATAATAATACATTGGTCATGTCATTAGAGTCAAATCTATCAAAATTCACCAAAAATATCCATGCATTGGCTTAAAATTTATTTTTATCCACCTCTCTATTTTTTCCTGATTCCGCGGCGAATTCTATGCAAAACCAGTGATTTTCGCTATGAAATCACATAACAGGTTCGTAGCGAATCTGCCAACTTTCTAACTGAATTCGTTATGAAATCATGTTTTTTTGCAAAAGGTTCAAATATTGATGAGTTGTCACCTTATGATAGGGTAGAGGTTAAGTTTTCATCACATGTTTACCTGTTTAAAATCATTATTAATTGTATTTCATGCATGGTCATCACACCACCTCATCATTTTGTCTCACTTCCTATTTTTCCTTTTTCATAATTACAAACTCATGCATTCGAGCTTAACATTTACCTTTTTCATCCCTGTGAGCGACTTCTGCCACTAGTCCCCTGTGTGTCTGTGATCTCATTTCTATCAAAGGTAATTGATAATTTATGTCCATAGAAGCAGCTTGTTGTCTTAAAACAAATTTTACAAATGTCAAAACAGAAATTGACCAGCACTGGTATTTGAAGGCATGACTTCCTATAAAAGCCTAAAAAGGGTGGTAGCATGGTCAAGTATGAACCTATGGACCTAAAATTGGTCATGGAAGACCCCAGTGTTGCAGAGGACTTCATCAAAGCTGGTTTCATGAGTTTTTACAAGAAGATACAAAGGGATTTCTCTGTTTTTTTACTTTTTGAGCAGTCAAATTCAAGAGCATTTTCTAGGAAAATAGATGGGAATTTCAAAAAACAGAGAGACATTATTGTCAATCACTGATCAAAGAACAATAACCTCTTTAAATTTTCTCACAGGTGCTATAAATTGGGATATTCGAAGATTTCTTTGGGCTATATTTTCATAATGTGTTTTTTTCTTGTTTTAGACATGTTTTTAAAATGTAGATTCCGGACACCTGGAGATATTTTTCAAAAACGCAAGAGAGGTTTTTATTAATAACGAACTAATTTACAAAAACCTCCTTCCAGTTTTCAACATCTATCAAGGATCTAGAGATAAGAGATAATTTATGAGCCCTAATGTTTAGAAAAAACAGCTCCATTTTTTTTTTAGATGAACTTGCTGAAGATGAAAATGTTGCTTATTGAGGAGGGTAAGAAGTATTTTGAACCAATTTTTCCTTATAATACTTCATATTATCATATTACACATCCATAGACAAAATTTTGATGAAAAAAGACAAATTTTCAGATTTCTTCCAATTAGGAAATTTTGTAGTGAATCTGAGGCTTGAAGCCCAGATTTCGCTACGAAATCGTTGTAGGTGACTTTTTGCTTAAAATCATTGATAAATTCAAAATTAAGGTGGGAAAAAAATTGTATTTAGCTCATTTGGTTCAAAAAAAATATCCAAATCAGAAAATAGGGCTAATAGATGGCATAGGTGGGTGAAGTGAATTTGCTACAAAATCATGCTACGAAATTGCCTTGTTTTCCCTTGTTTCTGCAACGAGCAACATTTAGTAGCAATTTTGTGTTTTGAAGGTTCATTGGAGGTCAGAAATCCACGTGAAGAGTTTAAAGAGTATCAGTGGAACATTCCAGTAGAGTTTTTATCTTCAACAAAGTTGTCTTTTTCACCAGCTCAACATAAAGACAGTCAACAAATATCATGACACCATTTCCTTAAAAACAGGTTGACTGTTTTCCTAGTTCAGCGAAGGCAGTAAGGTATTAATCATGGTTAGTGCCACTTAAGAACATAACCAGATTCGATGTAAATAGGTTTTCTTTTCACTTAGTAGATGTAATAAATAAGAGAAAGAGTCCTAATAGGTCTCTAAGTCATAAAGTCATTAGGTGTCTTTTTCATTCCCAGGTATCTAGTTTCTTGCTAAGATAGGTGTCAACACAAGTAGTCTGATGATTTAGCCATGTAGGCAGATCCAATGTAAAGGTGTTGAAGGCTATAAATAAGCAGAATATTGAATATAATAGGGGTTGGAGAATGTTATTCTACACTACCACTTTTGTAAAAAAATTATGATCAGTAATATACAGTGACTGTGTCTTTCTTCTTCACCTGAGATTATTTTGGTGTTTCAATGAGAATTTGTCCTATGTATCTTAATATTTTTCTTTTTGTATCTTAATATTTAATTACTCAGAATTCATGTTCTTCATACTTTGGCTTCCTTTAAACATTAGGCTATTGTATATTTCTGTGTGTGTTATCCTTCATTAAAACATCTACATGCCTCAACTTCCACAAGGAGAGCCATTGTCATTGAATTTCCTAAAACTGACTCCATAAGCCCAATGGTAGTGAACCCCATACATTTTTCACCTGCAAACAAACTCATTCAAGATAATATCATATAGTTAGCCATCTAATTGAATCATAATTGAACAATCATAGTTACTTTGAGAGAGAACTCTCAGGTTGAAGAGGCTAATTTTTAGTCAAAATCTGGATTGAAAGAGTTACTCTAGGTTGTCTGGTGGAGTAGCCCATCTGTACCAACTTATTGATAACACCATAATCTAAGCATCATTAATCTATCCCCCAAATTATCACAGTGATTATTTCCAGTATCTTGCTGCAGATAAACCCATCGCTATGGTTTTATTCCAAGAGGAAGATGGGATTGAACATCCGATCTGTTATTTGAGTTGAAATCTCAATGATATCAAAGTTAAATACATTTATGTTGAAAATATCACTTTGGCAGCCGTTCAAGCTCTACAAATATTTCGCCACTATATCCTGCTCCAGAAGACACTTGTCATTTTGGATTTCAACCCTATGACATACATTCTGTCACGTCAATTGATGGGGGGGGAATATTCAAAATGGATCGTCATTTTGCAAGAATTTGATTTGGAATTCATCAAATCCAAGTCAAAGAAATATTTGGTTTTCACTGAGCTTATCTACGACCTTCCCTCGCATAGCACTGAGTCTACTACGTACATCCATTCCAACTGAGTCTTTGTTTCTGATTGCATCATCTAACCCATGGTATGAATATTTCCTCATTTATCTCCAAATCCAAACATTCCTACCTAATACCTCTCGCTCACGACAGCAACGTATTCGATACCAAGCCAAAGTTTATCTTATCGTCGAAGATACACTTTATCATCGTGGTGTCAATACGATATCACGTAGGTGCCTCACTCATGAGGAGGCTGAGAAAGTTTAAATGATTGCTACATCGGTACCTGTGGTGGAAATTTTTTTGGTTTTTCTACCACGTAGAAGATTCTTTGTGCTAGTTACTTCTGACCTACCATATTTCCCGACTGCATTCTCGCAATCAGAAGTTTTCATGCTTGCCAGATATTTGATCGTTAAACCCGCATGCTTCCAGCACCAATGCATCATGTCGTCATTGTTGGACCATTTTCCAAATGGGGCATTGACTTCATGACATGTAACCCTCGCTCGGCCGGGGGGCATGGGTATATTATTTTCATCATCAACTATTTTACCAAGTGGGCCAAGGAGATTCTTACATTTAACAACACAGGAGAGACATTTGCATTATTTTTCTTTAACCATGTGGTTACATGGTTTGGTGTACGGCAAGCCATAGTCATAGATCATGGAAAACATTTTCGCAATCACATGATGACTGAGTTGACTGCCAAGTTAGGGTTGTTACATGATAGTTCTACCCCTTATTATTTGCAAGCTAATGGACAAGTTGAATCCATCAAAAAAATTATTAAGCATATGCTTCAACGAATTATTGGGGTTCATAAAGGAAACTAGAATTTAATCCTATAATTAGCTTTGTGGTCTTACCAAACCTCGATGAGAAACTCAGCCGGATTTACTCCCTTTCAGTTGGTTTACGGTCTGGAAGCTACCTTACTGATTCAATGTGAAATTCCATCGTTGAAACTCACGACTGACCTGCTACTTGACACTTCTAATGAAGAGGCACATATTTTAGATCTCATCCATCTAGATGAAATGCTTTGTGAAGCTGCATTGGCCAACAAAGCACATAAGAGACAAATCAAGCCACAATATGACCGCAATGTCAAGCCTTGCACCTTCTCGTAAGGACACCTAGTCTTGCTATATGATCAAGATGCTAATAAGATAGGAATAGGAAAATTCGAACCATTATGGCATGGCCCCTACATTGTCAAGCATATTCTTGCAAAGGATGTCTATGAGTTGGTAGATTATGATGGGATTCCATTGTCGCAACCTCAGAATGGGTTTTATCTTAAATGTTTCTATGCTTGATTCTGCGTAGTAAACACTGTATGATATTGTATATATGCTTTGATTGCATGTGTGTCATAGTGTGTCTTTCAAGAGTTTTTCATGTGGTTAGTAATCTTCTTTTCATTTTGTTGCAGATGTCTAAATCTTCGGAATCATTTGTTGGTTATGTAGATGTTGCTAGTTGTAGTACACATAATCTATCCTCTCCGGCATGGGCCATCTTCGCTCCAAGTGGCAAGTTAGTGAGTTTCCAAGGGATTTGTATTGGTAGACCCACAAATAATATCGTTGAGTATAGTGCATTGATCGAACTCTTCTCTGATACCATTTCACTTGGCATTCGTTGCATCATCATCAGGCTAGACTCACAACTTGTCGTACTACATCTTAATAGTGTTTATACTGTCTGAAATCCAACTATTCATTACATGTCCCTTAGAATTCGTCTTTTGGAAATAAATTTTGATTACATCCAATATCAACACATTTCCAAAAACCTTAACACTTTGACTGATTCTTTAGCGAACTGTGTGTTAAATATACATTTGCAACATATCTAAAAATAGATTTTCAATTCACATCACACAATTCAATAGGATTGCACATAACCATAGGAAAACACTGAAAATAAAATAGATATATAGTCGAGTTTTTTACAAAATATTTTGTCCAATAAACGTTGGTCATATGACCTCAAAATGTATACATACATAGCATATCCTAAGTATATCTATGGTGCTCATGATATCAGGTCACTACTTGAGCTATCATGCGCAATAGCCTTGTTAGCGCTCGAATCTGCCTTAGGCTGAAGAAGGCGAGGCTCGAGGCAACATCAAACCAACCTTAGCCTCGTAGCTAGCCCTACGAGGACGGGAGAGGGCTCTCTCCGGGTCTATCTCGGCGAAAAATTTTAAAGGGGCTGAGATGACCGATAAAGAAAACTGATTATAGGCTAGTAAATAGATATGAATGAGGTTTTTTAATAAATGATGGGGTTTCTGGGAAGCATGGGATTAAGAACAGCTTGAATAGGGAAATATAATCAAAAACACAGATTATCTCCTGAGGCAAGATAAGCAAGAAATTTAACATCAAATTTGAAATTATATAGAGTGAAAGACCGCTGCGAGTTTGAAAAGGGCATAGAAGATGAATCCTTGTCAAACAGAAGAAAACATTAAATATGAACACTTCCTCAAGACAGAGCAAATAAATTGAATTCTTCCTTTCTCACTTAAAAGTATTCATTTAGAAATGAAATGAAACGGAAACACAACAGGCTACATATGAAACAAAGGATGAGACAAATGTTAAATTTCATACCACAGGAATCTCAGGGGTCAGAGCTGCATTTTTTATTAAAATCTCTGTCAAAACTGTACAATGGAAGCTCTGTTTTTCTCCACGCACACCTCAGAACTCTCTCTTCCTATTACAAATAATTATTCAATACATAAATAAACTATCCTGATCAGAAATGAAGGCGTTGTTTCAACTGAACTGATAAAGATAGAAAGGAGAACAGCATTCTCCATAGAATTCTCTAATGACTAAACAAATCTGAAGCGTTCTCCTTAAATTCCTCTGACAGCCAATTTGGATATTTAACTGAAGCGCAGAATCATTAACTGAAGTCTTAAATAGGGATAGAATCCTATTTGTCTGTGATAGATAGTCTTGACTTATTTTTAGCTTGCCGTGTTACTATTTGAAACAAAATCATTTTTACATACAGTAAATAGACCAAGAACCTTTCCCCTACAGGTCGATGAAAAACCATTTTTTCTAAAAATAGAGCATCGTTTCCCTTGAATTACTCTGATGGCTAGCAAACTGGAGCGTAGATCCCATCGAATCAGGACTGAAGTCATTAGTAGGAGATCGGTTGCTATATTTGGATCCATTACTTCAGCGACAAGCTGTTCATTGCTTGTATCGATGAAATCAATTGGATGCAAAGCTATGCCATTGAAATTATCACTTATGTAACGACCAATAACTGCAAGGCACTCGGACGGATCCTTTGGATCCCATTCGGCATGAAATCAGGTATAAACTGTCCTCTCTGTCACTTTCTCATAGTCCCAAATACCAATTTGACCTTTCTTATCTCCTGACATGATAATATTGTTCTTAGTAGGGTGAAATTCTAAGCAAGTTATCCGTCTACTGTGTAACTTGATGATAGCAGAGTCAACCTGGTTGGGAATAACATAAGTTGGCTTGATCATATTGATATGATTTCTGATTTGCCGTTCAAATACAAAGTCAAAGCCACTCTGGACACATTTGCGGGGGCCAGGGACAACCCCATATTCTGTCGCTATGCGATGTGGGCATGTCATCGTGGTGTGCCCAGGCTGTTTACATAAGAAACATGGCTTTTGAAGGCAATCAATATAGGTAGCTCTTTTGAACCCTGCCTCATGGTCTTTCTGTTTACACACCTCTTGGGCCATATTCATGAGCCAGCTATTGCTACCCAAATCACTGCCTCTGCACACGCATAAGGTTATACAAAGATGCGTTCATTCCACACTTATTATCGTTTGGATTTAGCATATTATTACTTGCAGTTGGCTTATCGATTCCTTTGTACCCGCGATGGCGAACCAATTGCAGCTGACACCTATGAAATATATCAATGTTTTCGACTATTTGAAGTGTTTACCTTCATTTTTTAGCCATGTAGGACTTTGACCTGCATAAAGAAGCTCCCTAATCTGCGAATGGAAAACTTGCAACACACCAGTTACATAGAAATTTTTGGAAAGTTGGGTTATTTACATATATTGTAATGGTGATGTCAACGAAAAGAATGCCAATGCTGCTATTCATAGAGCTGAACTGAGACACATATCGAACTGAACCATATATACAATACTGCTATCATACATCTGTGATGCTCTGCAATTGATCATGCCATACATACTATATAACAGAGCCGAGACTCATCTAGTGCTGAAACAAGTCGATATAATAGTGACGCTGAGACTATAGGAATGTCGGGAGAGTGTTTGTGCCAACCATATAAGTACCACTGACCATAGACATTATTCTATATGTATATATGAATATAGCTGCTAGCATAGATCTGTAGAAACAATACACCCATCGCAGAACAGCGTTGAGACCTCCATACATATCACTATGACCATAACGCAGAGACAATATATTGTGTATCAAATTGCAGAGAGTATACGCCCAATCGAGAGACTGCCTATCAACATCAGCCTTCACAAGTGCCATAGCAGCGCCAAACTTGTCAATGACTAGTAACACAAGCTTGCAGGCATCCAAGAATGGCTTTGGCTCCAGAATTACAGTAATTTATTTCTCGGGACATTTTTTATATCAGCAAAAATCAATTTATCTGAGTAGTCTCCAATGGCACCTTTATCAAAATAAAGTCACGTATGCATCCATCCTTCCTCGTCGAACATATACGCATTTGGTTTCCATTTGATCTTGCAAATCGAAATGCTAACCACACTTGAGATACCATGGGCTCCTTTTAAATGAGCAAAATGTTTGAAACTTCTCTGGCATAATTGAGTTTTCAAGATCGATCAATCTCACTGGAAATTCAAAAGCAACGATATTGCCCCACTGATCACCAAAAAAAAGTAGCTGATCTACAAGGCTCACATCAATACATACAATGCGTGCCAAGAATGCTGATGTGAAATCAGCAACTAAATATGCCTGATACTCTTTTGATGGATCCCCTCCAACCATTGACTTCTCTAAATGTGTACTCCAACCTCCACAATTTTAATCCTCCTTTTGGATCTGTTGTAAAACAATGCCTATGCCCTAAGGATTCGTACCCGCAAATTCCAAGAATTTGCCTCTCTCTCAGTTGCAGACTAAGTAAAAGAGCATGGGTTTTCAAGGATTAAGATTACTAGATACAAGTTGCACAACAAATACTCTTCCTTTGCCATCACCCATTGCAACCCAATCTTCTTGTAAGGCTGGGGAATCAGGACCAAGACCAAGACATCCAAACAAACAAATGGGCTCCTTGTCATTAATTTTGAGATAGTTGTCCACTTTTCTTTCTCCAGGAATGGGCTTGTTGATGCAATTTAGATATCCCAGGTTGGTGGCAATGAAAAGATAACTCTCTCGAGCTAAATGCAAGCATCGCACATATTCACTCTTGCTGTCTATGAACTCACGACTTTTCAGAGATGATTTCCTTTGCAAACATCTAAGTAGCAGTGGGTGAAAGCTAATTGTCATTGGCCTGCATATTTGAACTGAGATTTTGACAGTCACCTGCCAATTTGACTCTGACAGAGGACTTTGAGAAGACGGAGTCTAACATTGGCTCCAATGGGGATGGCAGCTGCCGCTTCTTGGAGGTGCCAAGAACCGCAGAGCTTTGGGAGAGCAGACAGTGCCTCCGTCCATTGGGAAATGGAGTCCATTATTGCGAAGAAACGACATGATTAATTTATTCACCGGAAACTGACTGAAATGTTTGAAAGACTGACTCGAAACTTCAAACTAAACTGCAATGAAACTGGAACGAAATGCTGCCTTTTGGCTGCTTATTTATTTACAAAATCTACCCTACTTTGCTGCAAAAATAATAGATCAGGTAATACTGAAATGCCAGATCAACCATTCAAGTAAATCTGAGAAGAACGCTGCTTGAGAGTGCTCCAACCAGATCACAGATGTAATTGCTGGCAGCCCTTCATGCACGTAATGAATCTGGCTATGTATAAGACAGCTTGATCTATCAGTCAAACTGAAAAACATTTCCATGTATGCTGCAATAGGATCAGAAAAGCCAGACTCTGTTTGCTGCCCCAACTCTGCAATACATACCTCTAGCTGCACACTGTCAATGCAAACATCTGTAGGCAACTCTATGGTTTCTTGCTTTGAAGGAGGAAGAGCTTCCAAGAACTTTTTAGGGTCTTGGAAATCATAAGACTGGATCTGCTCATTTAAATACTGAATCTCCTTCTCAACTCTTTCAACCACTAACTCACAGACACTAGTTTTAGCTTCAAGAGGAAACTTCGGAGATTTCAAACATTGAAGCAAGACATTAAAAAATTCTTCATTAATTTCAAAATCTGCTAACTGATCTCTAACCTCTTTTACAGCTTCACACAGTGCAGGGTTTGCCACATACCCTACCATTGCATGAGTGGATCAGTGCGCACTGGAATCTCTGGATCGAGCTGGAGTCGCCAGGTGAAAGTTTCAGCCTTCATATGTGTCTGACTGCTGTCCACCATCAGCATCAGATCTGCAACTTGATTTCATGTATTGGAGTAAGACAATCTACAAATCGACTGTCACATCAACAGCAAACCATCTTCCCCAGTATGGTCGCCACTATGTTAGCGCTCAAATATACCTCAGGCTGAAATGAGGTAAAACTCAAGGCCACATCAAACCATGCTCAGCCTCGTAGCTAGCCCTACGAGGACAGGAGAGGGCTCTCTCCGGGTCTATCTCGGCGGAAAATTTTCGAAGGGGATGAGATGACCGATAAGGAAAACTGATCTTAGGCTAGTAAAGAGATATGAATGAGGTTTTTTAATAAATGATGGGGTTTTCTGGGAAGCATGGGATTAAGAACAGCTTGAACAGGGAAATATAATCAAAAACACAGATTATCTCCTGAGGCAAGATAAGCAAGAAATTTAACATCAAATTTGAAATTATATAGAGTGAAAGACCGTTGCGAGGTTGACAAGGGCATAGAAGATGAATCCTTGTCAAAAAGAAGAAAACATTAAATATGAACACTTCCTCAAGACAGAGCAAATAAATTGAATTCTGCCTTTCTCACTTAAAAGTATTCATTTAGAAATGAAATGAAACGGAAACACAACAGGCTACATATGAAACAAAGGATGAGACAAATGTTAAATTTCATACCACAGGAATCTCAGGGGTCAGAGCTGCATTTTTTATTAAAATTTCTGTCAAAAATGTACAATGGAAGCTCTGTTTTTCTCCACGCACACCTCTCAGAACTCTCTTCCCCTCCAACTAACTCTTTACAAATGTTTTTTAATACCATCTACAGCTCAAAAGAAAACCGATCCATGAAAAGATGGAATTGTTTCAACAGGCACTATGAAAAATAGTAAAAGATCAGCGCATACATATCTGTGACCAATACAAAGGCGGAAGCTGTAATGTGAACCCTCCAAACCATAACTGAAAACTAGGATAGGCAATCTGTCCCTATTTTTCTGCTCAGGATCGATGTCTTCGTTCTAATTTTTGTTTTCGACCTGGACTGCCACGTTATACTTTCCATTTCCTTTTGCTGTTAGACCAAAATGGCATGTGGAATGTGGAGGTCGCCTTTTTGACAAGCGCATTGCAAAATCAAGCCACGTTACTATTTGAAACAAAATCATTTTTACATACAGTAAATAGACCAAGAACCTTTCCCCTACAGGTCGATGAAAAACCATTTTTTCTAAAAATAGAGCATCGTTTCCCTTGAATTCCTCTGATGGCTAGCAAACTGGAGCGCAGATCCCATCGAATCAGGACTGAAGTCATTAGTAGATCGGTTGCTATATTTGGATCCATTACTTCAGCGACAAGCTGTTCATTGCTTGTATCGATGAAATCAATTGGATGCAAAGCTATGCCATTGAAATTATCACTTATGTAACGATCAATAACTGTAAGGCACTCGGACGGACCCTTTGGATCCCATTCGGCATGAAAGCAGGTATAAACTGTCCTCTCTGTCACTTTCTCATAGTCCCAAATACCAATTTGACCTTTCTTATCTCCTGACATGATAATATTGTTCTTAGTAGGGTGAAATTCTAAGAAAGTTATCTGTCTACTGTGTAACTTGATGATAGCAGAGTCAACCTGGTTGGGAATAACATAAGTTGGCTTGATCATATTGATATGATTTCTGATTTGCCGTTCAAATACAAAGTCAAAGCCACTCTGGACATATTTGCGGGGGCCAGGGCCAACCCCATATTCTGTCGCTATGCGATGTGGGCATGTCATCGTGGTGTGCCCAGGCTGTTTACATAAGAAACATGGCTTTTGAAGGCAATCAATATAGGTAGCTCCTTTGAACCCTGCCTCATGGTCTTTCTGTTTACACACCTCTTGGGCCATATTCATGAGCCAGCTATTGCTACCCAAATCACTGCCTCTGCACACGCATAAGGTTATACAAAGATGCATTCATTCCACACTTATTATCGCTTGGATTTGGCATATTATTACTTGCAGTTGGCTTATCGATTCCTTTGTACCCGCGATGGCGAACCAATTGCAGCTGACACCTATGAAATATATCAATGTTTTCGACTATTTGAAGTGTTTTCCTTCATTTTTTAGCCATGTAGGACTTTGACCTGCATAAAGAAGCTCCCCAATCTGCGAATGGAAAACTTGCAACACACCAGTTACATAGAAATTTTTGGAAAGTTGGGTTATATACATATATTGTAATGGTGATGTCAACGAAAAGAATGCCAATGCTGCTATTCATAGAACTGAACTGAGACACATATCGAACTGAACCATATATACAATATTGCTATCATACATCTGTGATGCTCTGCAATTGATCATGCCATACATACTATATAACAGAGCCGAGACTCATCTAGTGCTGAAACAGGTCGATATAATAGTGACGCTGAGACTATAGGAATGTCGGGAGAGTGTTTGTGCCAACCATATAAGTACCACTAACCATAGACATTATTCTATATGTATATATGAATATAGCTGCTAGCATAGATCTGTAGAAACAATACACCCATCACAGAACAGCGTTGAGACCTCCATACATATCACTATGACCATAACGCAGAGACAATATATTGTGTATCAAATTGCAGAGAGTATACGCCCAATCAAGAGACTGCCTATCAACATCAGCCTTCACAAGTGCCATAGCAGCGCCAAACTTGTCAATGACTAGTAACACAAGCTTGCAGGCATCCAAGAATGGCTTTGTCTGTAACCATAGTAATTTCTGGGACATTTTTTATTTCAGCAAAAATCAATTTATTTGAGTAGTCTCCAATGGCACCTTTATCAAAAATAAAGCCACAGATGCATCCATCCTTCCCTGTCGAACATATACAGATTTGGTTTCCATTTGATCTTGCAACTGAAATGCTAACCACACTTGAGATACCATGGGCTCCTTTTAAATGAGCAAAATGTTTGAAACTGCTCTGGCATAATTGAGTTTTCAAGATCGATCAATCTCACTGGAAATTCAAAAGCAACGATATTGCCCCGCTGATCACCAAAAACAAGTAGCTGATCTACAAGCCTCACATCAATACATACAATGCGTGCCAAGAATGCTGATGTGAAATCAGCAACTAAAGATGCCTGATACTCTTTTGATGGATCCCCTCCAACCATTGACTTCTCTAAATGTGTACTCCAACCTCCACAATTTTAATCCTCCTTTTGGATCTGTTGTAAAAACATGCCTATGCCCTAAGGACTTGCACCAGTAAATTCCAAGAAGTTGCCTCTCTCTTTCAGCAGACCAAGTAAAAGAGCATGGGTTTTCATGATTAAGATTACTAGATACAAGTTGCACAACAGTCACTCTTCCTTTGCCATCACCCATTGCAACCCAATCTTCTTGTAAGGCTGGGGAATCAGGGGACTCCATGACCAGTACATCCAAACAAACAATGGGCTCCTTGTCATTAATTTTGAGTATAGTTGTCCACTTTTCTTCTCCAGGAACAGTTAAGTTGATGCAATTTAGATATCCCAGGTTGGTGGCAATGAAAAGATAACTCTCTCGAGCTAAATGCAAGCATCGCACATATTCACTCTTGCTGTCTATGAACTCATGACTTTTCAGAGATGATTTCCTTTGCAAACATCTAAGTAGCAGTGGGTGAAAGCTAATTTTCATTGGCCTGCATATTTGAACTGAGATTTTGACAGTCACCTGCCAATTTGACTCTGACAGAGGACTTTGAGAAGACGGAGTCTAACAAGCCTCATCCATCGGCTAGGCACACCAATAGTGTGTCTTTGTAGCCTTATCAGTAACTACTTGATCTAGACATCCAGTATCCTAAGAGTCAATCCCTCTACATGCTTCTATAACTCAGTCGGAGTCTCGGCCAAATCCAAATCCCGAAGAACTTCTCTCCCGACAATACTCTTTGTTGGTTCACCCGCCTATTATGCATGACCCACTAGTACAAAAATACCTACATCTACATACATAAAAATTATTTAGTTTAGTCTTGGAAACATCAAAAACACAAAATACGTATAAAAAAAAAAAAATCAAAAAACATGGTCAAAAAAATTTACCTTTAGCACCCCATTGAGCGTCGGCTGGTAAAATCAAATCTGGGTCTCCACAGAAATCCATCCCTGCATATGGATGCTCCTCTATGATGATATGTTGTCATCAAAGCCAAGTAAAGAATGTAGTGGAAAACGAGATCGATGACTAACCAGCATGTCTAGCTATCATCTCTACCCATCGCTGCATCCGTGGATCCCTAGGACCAACTAAACCCAGTGTCACATGTTGTGGCTACATCAATGGAACTTGCTCCAAAATTAAAGTGATCAAGATCGATCCATAGCTGAAATTATTCGTCTTGAAACTTTTCACTTTGGTAAGTTGTTATTTCATCTGAAGGATTACTACTTCATCCCAGTTTTACACAATTGGCTCGAGACACTCAAACGCATACTGCATGTATGATCTATTCGCGACATGAACTATCTCTCTACCAGCTAACTTTGCGATAGTGAATAGGAGCGTTCGCAAAGCCATATCATGTACATCTCTGATATTTATCTTTTCATCTTAGCTAGGCTCTGTACCTAGCCAAAAAAACTATCGAATGTATTCCTTCACTGTCTCACCTCTATGGATAGAACTCACAAGGGAAATTGGGGCACCATGTCTTGACAAACCTGTCAGAAAGTAAATTTCGTCAACCAATATTTGGAGCACTTTGTTGTAATATCCTTTTTTTAGAAATATCACAAGTCTGTGCCAGAGATGGACTGCTGAGGCATTTACTGGTTATGTCTCCTTCCAAAAAAGGGAGAGAACCAGAGGCTACCTGGCCTTTTGCAGTCTCTGTCTATAGATATGTGATTTTTCCTATTCAGAAATTGCTGCAGCAAGATCCTTAGGGACGTTGTATAAGGAAGCAGATGTGAAGATAAGGCCAACCACTACTGGGATGCCTTAGAATATATATGATTTGACCTCCTTGCAGAATGTAGGTTCAAATAAATAACCTTAAGCAGGTTATTCAGATCTCCCACTGTGAACTAGCTAAAAATTTCAAAAACATATGAGCACCAAATAGTTGTCTTCAGAAAATAACGCTATACAAGTGAGAAATGGAACTTTTATCCCTTAGTAGACATGATATACAGCTCACACATAGAATTTGAGGTGAAAAAAATGACTCTAGATCATATAAACAGATCTCCCTATTCCTACGTGCCTCAAATGAGCTTAAACCCCATAGCCTAGCTTATGCAGAAAGCACTGAATCAAGAATAATGTTATTTTATCTAGGGTTATGCAGAGAATAACATGAAATATCAGATCTGAAATTAACAAGCATCCAATGGCTAAGAAAATGTGATTCATTTCCTCTTTATACACAGTAAAGATCACCCACAAGGGGTTTCATGAAATACAAGGTGTACAAGTGCAGATCTGCAAATCTGTAGCTGGAAAATGCAGTCACTACAAAAATGAATATAAATGTGGCTGAGAATATGAAAAAATAGAAGAGGAATGGAATATATAGCTTTCCAGGAGAAGGGTTGGCCCTTCCTCCAAAGAATCAGCTCTCAAGCAAGGGATCAAACCCTGCAGATGTTGCTCTCACAAAATAACGCAGTTTACCTAGTGAACTGCATTGTAATGGATGGAGCATAAGCTGGCCACATGCCAAGATCTGAAATTAGCTCTAAAATCTCCCATACAGCTCCCTCAATGCAAGGGAAACTCCCTCCACTGAATGGAAATGCACAAGAGAAGATTAAACAACCCTCCCACTGCACTACCCAGCTACACAGCGTCCTCTGCTACAGAAATAATGCTACAGATGTGAGAAATGCTTGGCCTACAATCTAGATGTAGGATAAATGAAGCAAAACCCCTTCAATATATCACTCAATTAAGGAGAAGGAATTCCTAAACAGGAATTCCTCCAAACTCTACTAAGCAGCAGGAGTTTGCAGAAAATGTCTAAACAGACAAGAAATCGAAATACACAAGCTAAACCCACAAAGCTGCCCTTCTCCTCCCTATGTAGTTTTGAGCTCCTTCACCTTGGGTCCCACCTCTTATGGTTTCCTTCTTCATTTGAATCTCTTCCCTCCAAAACTGCGCTGTCTTCTTAGGCAAGCTACTCCTCCTTAGGCTGCACTGGTTGACTTGATCAACTTGACCTTGTCCTCATGAAATTGGCCCTTTTCACACTAGGAGGTGAAAAATAAGCTGCTCAAAGGTTCCCTTTTTACATTAGGAAGGATTTTATTCATGTCAAGAATCCTCCTCTTCCTTTTTATTCACCCACTACACAATATGAGCAAAAATTAATGTTCCAATTTATTCATGAAAATTTTGGAACATTACAGTCCTCCCCTCCCAAATGTTGCTTGTCCTCAAGAAAATGCAAGGATAGAACTGAGTGAATCTCCTTACCTCCTCTGGTAGCATTAGAATATGATGGAATCCTCCAAATAATATGATGCCATCTCATCCATGAAACTCCATAGTGCCTCTCCCAAGCATATAGACTAGCATTTGGTGAAACACCCCAAATGACTAAGATCATGAGAATAAAAGTGCTCAAGGAGACAACCATGTGTGGTCCAGAGGTCCTCTCAAGGAATGGAGTGCAAGATACATGGGAAATATTATTTCCCCAAAGTGAAACCTCCACCCCCAAGCTATCATCCATATAAAATGAGTCACCCTCCAGCATGGTAACTCACAAATAATCCCCTCCACCTTTGGCTCCTGAAGTGTAGGTGGGTTGAATGACTGAACATGATAGGAAAGAAGGCCTATCCCATGTTGTC
The DNA here is from genome assembly GCA_034641835.2 of Pinus albicaulis. Lineage (NCBI taxonomy): Eukaryota > Viridiplantae > Streptophyta > Pinopsida > Pinales > Pinaceae > Pinus > Pinus albicaulis. The sequence continues at coordinate 1,549,480,801 of CM076570.1, forward strand.
CTCCTCCCCACTCAAGATAAGGGATGAGGTATACTGATCTTTGGCTGCAACATGAGTGCCCTCCCATGGCAAGAAAGAAGTTAGACCTCCAAAGATCTCTCTCCCAGTGTTGTGCATCAAGCTAGCCCAATCCATCACACACATAATGGATAGGGAATCACTACCACATGACAACCCATCCATCTCATGGCCCTCCTCATTAAATAACAAATGTGTTGCTGTAGAGGCCATGTCTCCTTCCGTGTTCCCCTTAGAACATGCCTTGCAGAAAATATGGGAGTTTTCTCCCAACAAGGACACATCCTCCTTATATGTCACTCCCCTAATCATGCTCCCCATAAGGATAAGAACATCATCAAAAAAAGAGAACATAATCAAAAATAATATGGGGAAAGTACTGAAGGTTTCATGGTGTTCAATAGTGTACCAACAGTCTCCCAAGTGGTCACAGTGCAGTTTACCAAACTGCTGGTTGAAGAAGTGATATGGCAAGTTGTCTTTATGTAAAGTAATGCATGCTCTTGTTTCTGATAATGTATAGGAGGTGGCTGAATATATAAGCTGAACATGCATGGAAATAAACACTTTCCCAAGACCATATGAGAGATGGATGCCTCCATCACATAGTCTGGCCCAATAATACTCATGGAGCTTAATGAATAGGTTGCCCACTTGTGGAGCCAAGCACTGCAAAATAATGGTAAGATTATATAATTCAGCCAATGCAAAAACATATTTTTTACCATATACCGGGGGTAAGATGATGTATGGATCCATGAATGAACCCTCCATAGTTGTTTGGCATGCTCCCATGAAGTGGAATGAACTAGATGCTGCAAGAAGATCCTTCTTCTCATGCTTGGGTATCCAAGTCAAGAAGAATGTAGCATAGTAATGTATGACTACCTTATCCATCTCACCTCCTCTTTGTCCCTCAGGGGCAACAAGTATGAAATGATCCTGGGACCTGTGGGTTATGGAACCACCATACTTCCGCTGGGCACATTTCATCCATAGGTCACTGCTCCAAAGATACAACGTTGTTGACTCATGCAAGTAAGCCTCGGCCAAAATATAGCTCCATCCTTTGACATGTAGTTTTTCAAAGGTATTCTCCATAATGTTGCCATATATGAGAGGTCTCCTCCATGATGAATGTGGAGTACTAAAAAGGTATGATTTTGATGATTACTTCAATGACTTTTTAATAGAATTTGTGAACCTTTTGTATCATGAATTTGGAAAGTAATAAGGAACTATAACAAAACATGTGAGAATCGATGTGTATAACTTAGCCACTGATAATGGTTATTTTCTACACAGGAAAAGGAGAAAACGAAGAGTTGCCGCTCCAAAGGAAAAGACAAAGTGGAGATAACTGCTGTCTCTCTGGACGAGGACCGAACGCAAACATAGGGAAACAGATCAAAGTAAATCGGCTCGGGAAAGAAGGAGAGGACACCAGCTCAGCGCAACAGCAAAGATAGAATGAAGAGTTAACAGTTTGGCGAATCCCTCGGGATCGAAGATCCTGAGGGATCACTGCTTTATTTATCTAGTTGCTTGGACATCTCCGCCATCGTTTTTTATATAAAGACAGCACTGTTAGCTTGATGGGATATAGATGATAGCGGGATAGGATACGTTTTATGTAATCTTCTGTAAAGCATCAGACTTGGTTATTAAGTTTTGTTGAAGACTGGTTCGATGTATTTTTGATCAATGCATTAATGAAAGATTGGTGATTATTCCATCTTCGCGTCTGCGTTAACTTAAAGCGGTGTATCCTTGGAGGCTAAGGGCCCGGCCCCGAAGGACACTTGCTTCTGTACCATTACAGCTTCACTTCTGTGTGGTTTGTTTATTCTTGTTATTTGATCATTTGATATACTTTACAAGTTCATGTGATATGCTCTGTTCAAGTTTAAATCATTAAAGTTTCGACAGATAGAACTGTATGTTGACTCTGTATCAAGTTATTTATCCTTTCAAGAGTTAATCACACATTCTTACTGTTATATTACAGAGCTGTTATACTCAAACGTTCGTGTGGTGTGCGTTCCTAATTTATCAGTGCTGTTCTATAATTCATTCGTTGTTATTGCTGTTCCATTAGTGTGATCTGTGTAAATCGCCTTTAGAGTGACAGAATGTTCTTTGATTGCAAAGAGTGGATAGATTGAGTTTGGTTATAACCCACGGGACTTAGTTATTCAATTGCTGTTTCATTTTAGAGTTGCTGTTCCATTTCAGAATTGTGGTTCAATCCTTTATTTGCTTTGCTGTTCCATTTACTTGCAGTTGTTGGTTTGTTGTGAGAGATGATTTAAGGCTGTAGTGAGCAGTAGCAGTTACTGTCTAGCTCCCAGGCTTGTGATCCATGCTCTAATTCCTTTTTCATCAGTTTCTGAAGGGATGGTTTATCATTGCCGAACCCTTGACTGATAAGTTATTGAGTTTTCTGAGTGTGTAATTTATTTCTTTAAAGTAATTTGATTTCAGTTAAGCATCCGTTTACTCTTGTATTTCATAAGCACTGTACTACTAGCATTACTCTGACAAATGAGCCTCGGATTGAGTCACTCTTTGTAATGACAAAACGCTCTCGGGTTGACATATTAATGTGAGGTAATTAGAGGTGAAAGAGACCCTTTTTATAGCTCTACAATGAAAACACCTCTTGCACCGTGATAGTGCCGTACTTCACCCTTACAACACCATGCCAAGTGGGGGAGCAATTTTTCCCTTGTTCTCTCCCAATCCTCCGAAGCAACAAATATCCTTGCTGCCCCTTCATGCCTCCATCCCTCATCATAAGTGGTGGAAAAAAAATGACCCTACCATCATAATGCATCCCTACTCCTTGCTGTCCCATGATGAAGGTATCCTACCAAGCTCCTTCCATCCACATACCCTTGAGAAAAGGACATGTCTCATGATGGACAAACTCTCTCCTTAGTAGCCAGTGTAGCTTTACCTCTTGCTGCCCTGTGTCATAGATATGCAAGTGGCTCACAAGCCTCTTTCCCTCCATCCACTCTCGTCTATTGAGATATGGTTGTCCCCAATCCTTCTCTCCTTTGGCATCTTCCCAATGAAGACTGCCATTATCCCAAAGAAAGTATTCCTCCTTACACCTCATGGGATGTTGAGATGTAACCCCTTGAAGAATTTACAGGGAAGGCCTCTCACCAATCAAACCCTTGAATCCACAAGAATCCAAGTGTGCTAAGGACAAGGCATCCGTAGGAGATGGCACATCATGCATGATGCCTCCCACAACCTTGCACCATAAATCCACATGCTGCATGTAGCTCAATAAGGGTGCAAAATAATGAATGTTGATCCCTTGTTGGATCAGGCCCAAGTTACACAGCTTTGTGCAACCTTGCTTCTCTTTATCAGCATGATGTTTTGATCCTGGGCCATGTGAATGCAAATTTCCCAAACCTCTAATGAAATTTTCTGAATTTCCACTGCATGGAAATTTTTGCATACCTTTGTGAGTCTTCGAGACATCTTGTATGGTTGCAAGAGTCCCCCTCTCTAATTTTTTATCTGATCCAACTGTTGATATGGTGGGCTACTCCTCTATGAACTGGACAGCGCTGTTAGAAGCCTCCTCAAGTGGAGAAGAATGCTCCTCCTCCTCTGGCCATTTATCCACTTCCTCTTGTGGCCCTCCATACTCTTCACCTCCTCCATGAGAATAGGAAGTGATTTCATCTTCTCCTTCCTCCTAAAACCCTCTAGAGGTTTCACTGCAGCTTTTTTCATCTTGAAACCCTCTTGGAGTTTCACTGCACTTTTCTTCCCCATTGGTTGAACCCCTTTGGAGAGGCTCCTTTCTGATCTGAAAAATGGATGAGAGCAACCTCATCCTCTCCATATTTTTTCTCCTCTTCTTTGTATTCTCTGGGTGGATTTGAAATCCACATGCTGAGCTAAGATGGTTGCTTCTTGCTCTCCTCTTTAGTTTTCTGAAAGCTTGATCTCACAGGCAGTGACAGAGATCATGCACTGATACCACTGTAATATCCTTTTTTCAAAAATATCACAATTTTGTGCTAGAGATGAACTACTGAGGCATTTACTGGTTATTTCTCCTTCCAAATAAGGGAGAGAACCAGAGGCTACCTAGCCATTTTCAGTCTCTATCTACAGATATGTGATTTTTCCTATTCAGGAATTGCTGCAACAAGCTCCTTAGGGACACTGTATAAGGAAGCAGATGTGAAGAAAAGGTCAACCACTGCTGGGATGCCTTATAACATATATTATTTGACCTCCTTGCAGAATGTAGGCTCAAATAAATAACCTTAAGCAGGTTATTTAGATCTCCCACAGTGAGCTAGCTAAAAATTGCAGCAACATATGAGCACGAAACAGCTATCTTCAAAAAATAACGCTATAAAAGTGAGAAATGGGACTTGTATCCCTTAGTAGACATGATATACAGCTCACATGCAAAATTTTAGGTGAAACAAATGACTCTAGCTCATATAAACAGATCTCCCTATTCCTACGTGCCTCAAATGAGCTTAAACCCCATAGCCTAGCTTATGCAGAAAGCACTGAATCAAGAATAGCGTTATTTTATCTAAGGTTATGCAAATAATAACATGAAATATCAGATCTGAAATGAACAAGCATCCAATGGCTAAGAAAATGTGATTCCTTTCCTCTTTATACATAGTAAAGATCACCCACAAGGGGTTTCATGAAATACAAGGTGTATAAGTGCAGATCTGCAAATACGTAGCTGGAAAACGCAGTCACTGTAACATTGAATATAAATGTGGCTGATAATATGAAAATACATAAGACGAATGGAATATAGAGATTTCCGGGAGAAGGGTTGGCCCTTCCTCCAAAGAATCAGCTCTCAAGCAAGGGATCAAACCCTGCAGCTGATGCTCTCACAAAATAACGCATTTTACCCAGTGAACTGCGTTGTAATGGATGGAACATAATTTGGCCACATGCCATGATCTTAAATGAGCTCTAAAATCTCCCATACATCTCCCTCATTGCAAGGGAAACTCCCTCCACTGAATGGAAATGCACAAGAGAAGATGAAACAACCCTCCCACTGCACTGCCCAGCTACACAGCGTCCTCTACTACAAAAATAATGTTGCATATGTGAGAAATGCTTGGCCTAAAATCCAGATGTGGGAGAAGTGAAGCACAACCCCTTCAATAGATCACTCAATGAAGGAGAAGGAATTCCTAAACAGGAATTCCTCCAAACTCTACTAAGCAGCAGGAGTTTGCAAAAAATGTCTAAGCAGACAAGAAATCGAAATACACAAGTTAACCCCACAAAGATGCCCTTATCCTCCTTATGTAGTTGTGAGATCCTTCACCTTGGGTCCTGTTATCACTCAGGCCTTCCTTGAAGTTGTAAGAAAAGGAAATAAACCTGAGGTAACCACTAACCAACCTTCAGATATAGAATCTAGCCAATCTGTATCCAGAGAGGGCTCTCTCTTTAAAATTTAGCTTTGTTCTTAGAAAGTTTTAGGCTAGTTATAAGTCCAAGAAATTTGGTTTGAATTTGAATGGTGGAATCCGCCAACTGAGGGCAAGATTGAGTATTTCAGGGCATTGGGCTATGGAGTCGAAAGGATGGCTTTACTGGATTACTCTCCTACACACAAGATGGCTTTGCAGGGCAAGATAGCCAAACAGAGAACAATTTTAGATCTTAAAATGAATGGAATGGATTTTGAAGGGATGAAAGGCAATTAAGAATCTTTCAACGTGTTCAAAAGAAATAAAGTGAATGATTACAAATAAAGAGCAGTTAAGAATTCTTTACTATAGTAATCAAAATGTTTAAACCAGCGAAACAAGAGCAATTAAGAATTCATTGTTTGTAACCAGTTTAGAAGAAAACATTTAGAATAATCACAATTGAAATCAGCGTACACTTAAGCAATTTCTGATTTATTCTTTTTTGTCGATTATTCAAAAATGGAACACAGTGAAATTATAAACAAATATAAAACTTAAAACATAGGATATAAAGGACTTATTGAACTGTAGTCGGACACATGAATCCTGCAAAAAGTATTGAGCTTCAAATCATCATCCAGAAAACCACAAAGAAATTTCTCCAAAACATTTTTATTCCAAAAAATCAATGTTACAGCAAAGTAGTAGAATCCACCCTCAATACTCCTTTCGAGGGCTTATTTATACAAAAAACTATTAAAAATATCTCATAACAAAAGAGATATAATCTAGGGTGACTAATGAATAGGTTACAATAAAAATGGAGACAGATGGTCTCGTAGATAGGAAAAAGAATAACTGCTGGCATGCTGTTTCCTCCTTTTAAGAATGTGCTGGAGGAAGACCCTATGGTTTGGCTTCGATGCTGTCAACTTCAGTAATTTCTTCTAACTGCTTTGCTTGTCTGATACTCTTTATTTTTCACTGATACACTTTGACCTTCATTTACCTATTTATCCTTTATCAAGATATACCACAGTAAAATAAAAAATTTCACCCAAGGATAAATTTTATAAAAGTTCCATCATCTCATCCCACCATTGAACTTCTGGTAATCTAGTTCTTTGCAATTTTCCTAATGTTTCATCAGCTTCGGTGTATTTGAAAAAATTAGGCTGATATGGAAACAAATGTTTTATTTCATTTTCAAGATAAAATAAACTCTCCAATTTTTCATAAAGACTTTTCCCTGTTGGTAATGTTCCTTCTACTGTACTGGTTGAAGAACTGGCTTGATCATCAACCTGTTTGTTTACTTTCGCAACAAAACTTTCCAAATCCATTAATCTATCTTCTGCAATAACAGGACTGGGCAAACCTTTATTTAACAGATCATCAAATCTTTCTTTGAAGGTAAAAATTTCTTGTTGCATGTCTGAACACCTTCGTTCAAGATTTTGCAAAAAAGTTCTTTTAGTAAAAACTCTTTTGATTTCTAAGATGGTTCTTGTCCTGTCCTGAATTCCAAATTCTGCAAATTGCTGTTTATTCTGGGTATTTAAAAAATTGATATGTCTACTGGCTTCTTCTGGCATATTCCCTAACTCTTGTCTTGCTCTCTCAGTTTCTTCCAGAGCCACTTTGACTAAATCCTGTTGTTCATGTATTATTTGAATAGAAGACCAAACATCCCTTATTGATTGTATAATATTATTCCAAAGAATTTCTTTTAATTCACTTAAAGGTCTTTCCATTGTAAGATCCTTTTCCAATGCTTTAACTGATTTTTCTAGTTTTTTTATTTCTCTTATCTTCTCATAAATACTCATTTTTTATTGATCATATTTATTTTCCAGAGTAGAAAGCTGAAACTTTAAGCTTTGAAGTTCTGTCACTTGCAGTTTTAATTCATTCATTGCTTTGATTAATTCATCAGAACCCTTATCATAAGTGTTCACCTGTGTTAGCTCTGCTTGTTGGCCTGTGATTGATGTACCTGTTCCTGTGGCTGCCTGTGTCGTAGTTGCTGGAATAATGGGCTCTTTATCTTTTAATGCTTGCTCAAGTTCTTTTTTTGTTTCAGCAAGTCGTTCATTCATTTTTAAAAGTAATTCCATCACCTCTTCTTCTGAATTTTTCTTCATTACTTCTTCAGTCTGAGGGTGCCTTGAAGCTGGTAGTTTCAATTGTTTCCTTAATGCAGCAATATCATCATATTTCTTTTTAATCAATGCTTCAATACCCTTAACATCCTTTGGATTGTGACCTAATCCAATTATTATCTCTTCCAATGTTTTTATCCTGTTATCTTTGGCTTGAGAAGAAGCCTTTTCAATCTGCAATTGTGTACTGGTGTTCTCCAAAGAATCCTGCAGTTTACGAGCTGCCATTGCTTTGTCAGTAAGGGTGGAATAGATCATTTCTCCAGTCTGCTTTTGTAATTCAATTTGATCTAATGGATGAATATCTTTTGCTAGGACCTCAAAATTGGTCCTGACGTAATCAGTTGTTGTCTATGGTTTTGGCACTTTAGATTTGAAATGGCTCATTAGCATTTTCCCTTGTTGAATGTCAAAAGCTGACATCAATCTCTCTTGATTTTGTGGAGCCATTTTAAGATATTGATTATACACGTAGACCCTCAGTGGATCATTCCTTGATTTTAAACTGATAAATGTCTTTTTTATGTCTCCTGCATCTTTCATTGGCTGCTTGAATGAAAACATTTTAGTACTTGGTTGAATAGTAGTGATTGTCCCACTAATTGATCCGGTTAACTGACTATTCTCTCTCTATGGACTATCAATGATTTCATCAATAGATTCTACTTCTGGTGGAGGATTCACTTTTTGTCTTTTGGTCTGAGGTTGTTGTGAAGATTCATTAAGAGGATTAGTACCTTCATCCTCTCTTTTCTTTCCCTTTTCCACTTTAGATGGAGTCTGTAAGATCGATATTTCTATTGGATTAGTTTGAACAGAAGAAACATGTACTTGATCCTGTACTTTGGAATTTTGAGGTTGTTCTGTCATTTTGAATGTTTCAATCACTTGTATTTCAGGCTCTTTCTCTTTTCCTTTGGATTCAACTGCAATTGATGGAATGTTTTCCTATAATTCCTGTTGAAAATTCCCTGCTGAAGAAGGACCAATGTCTGGTACCTGCACTTGCCCAAAAAATTCTAGGTCAAGCATTTTTCCAAGATCTTTCATTACATTGTCCATATTGACTTCTTCACTATCTTGTTCAATTAATGTTCCCTCCACCCATTCATCTTTATTAGCATACTCTTCAATTTCTAGAATCCTATGATGGATGTAAGGTGCTGATTTATTTTTCATTCTTTTGTCACAAATGAAGCTAAATGGGTCATAAGGGGCCCAATAGAAACTCTTTTGCAATCTGAAACAGTCTTCTAGTATTCTTTCAGCTTCTTGTCCAGCATCCCTAGAATTGCATATAAATGGACCTAATTTACCTTTGATTCGGAGTTGGGCTTTCTTCTTTGCATTACAAAAATGAATAATATCAGAGTTATTCATTTTCCTGAAGTACTCTAAAGCAAAAAGTCTCATAGGCACATACTTTGGCAATTTAAATGGACATAATTCACATCCATATATTCTGACTTCTGTATAATTTTGGTACAAGTACCAATCACCAATTTTGTACTGTTTTGAAAGTTGCAGAGTTTTCTTAATTTCATTGCTGAGTCTTGGAGTAGGAATTCCTGTCAACAAGGTAGTTCCAGGGTGTATAAACAGATCAATGAATTCATTATAGGAATAAGGAGAATCTCTGGAATTATGGGTGATGGCTGACCAAAATATGACAGACCTGGGATTTCCTTGGACATTAAGCTTTTGAACATGGAAAGGAAAGTTTTCAGACTGGTAATAGAGCATGAGATGGTAAATGACTGAAGAATACTTGAACACTTTCTCATTTTCTAATCTCATGAATTGATCATGGATTTTATTTGCAATGTAGGATGCAAAGTCATATTTGACAGCAAGAGGCTGTCCAGGAGTGAAGATAGACAATAATACTAGAGTTAACTCATCAACATACTCACTAGTATTAAAGCCCATAATAAAAGAAATCATATTCAGAATGATCTAGCCCATTTCAGTAAAAAAGGCACTAACATAGGGAGGTGGACCCTTGGGATGATGTTCAGGTAACATGAAAGTCTGACAGATGCGTTTTACCTCTTCAGGGGATAATTGAGTAGATTTTTCAAGCAATTATCCAATGGACAAGGGAGTGAGGTTTTGACCAGGTTCAAAATGGAGCATATCATTGATAGACTGAGCAGTAATAGGGAAAAGGACATTCTGGTTTGGGGATAAAACTGCTCTCTGAATTGGATCATAATTAGCATGGCAATAATGGATAATTTCAGGAAAGATATGGACTAAGGGTAAAAGGTATCTCGGGAAATTAGATTCCCATAACCCAATAACATCCAAGCCATTCAAATAATTATCTCTGTAGCGACAATGGATTCGAAGGGGGCTTTCACTGAAAACTAAGTCTTTGATCTGAAAATATTTATCCACTAATGGCAAATATTCCAATTCTCTATGAGGGGCGTTCAATGGAGCAACATTTAAAGCCACCGGGACTTCCATTTTTGGTTCTTGTGGATTCAAAAACGGAAATTCGGGGGTTTTTATGAAAATGGGGCACAATCTCAGGTTTGGAGATAGTAATTACAGTTTTGGGAACTAAAACACATCACATTGAAGCTTTTTCAGACTATATTGTGGAATTAAAACTCGAACGAGGATTTTTAACAGAGTTTCAGCAGGAAATCGGAATAAATACTTGTTTATGGGAAAATGGCACTTGTTTAACAGGTACAAGCTGACGGTAGATGGATGCTGGGAAACTAGACTGGCAGTAGTCTTCAGCGGAATACAGTTAATGGCGGTTGGCAACAGTTTTTTGAATTTCTCAGTATGGAGGGCGCAGTCGTTTTCAGCATACAGAATGATCAAAAAAAATGCGCGAACTTTTGTTTTATTCGCAAAGTCAAAGCGGGGAATTTTTTATTATTTTAATATATGACGTCAGGGTGTATGATGGACACGTCACATGAATGAGTGGTAAGTGGTTTATTCCACACCACTTTTGGGAGCAGGTGGTATTTCACGAAATGGCAGCGATTCCATTGAGCGAACGACGCGTGGCCAGAGCACTATTTGGAAACCGCTTCCATTTCACGAGTTATCTATCGGACGAAGGATGCGCAACAGAATGAACAAGTGTCGTGGATCGTCGATGGAGCGATCGGACAGTGATTGGGACGTGAAGTTGGCGGAGAAGTTAACGAGCGGGCCCAACATGATTTTTATCGATTTAATCATTCCGAGAGTATTCTGATTGGCTGGATTAAGATTATTAATTAATCCTGACGACTAATTAATCTCTTCGTTGGTTTATAAAGGGTTGGGATTACGGATGGTTTAAAGTCTTCGAGTTTTATTTATTTTTCATTTAAAACATAAAAATATATGTTTACACCCTTTTTCGAATATTTTTTATTATATGGTAATAAACCAAGATGATTCACTTACCATAGGGGACAGGGATAATTATATAGATATATTTTTAGCCAAAGGGCATTGTAATGTGGGATTTTTGTTTAATCACGTGGGTTAAATACTTTGGCTAAAAACTTATAGTAAGTGGGTTTTGGGGATATTATTATAAAAGGGAGTTATAGATAATAGGATAAGGTATTTTCAATAGGGATTTAATAAATAAATTAGAGTTAATATGACAAAGGACAATGTAAACTCAAAATACTTAAATATAACCAAGAAAGTGAGAATTCAAAAGTAAATATCATTATTATACTTTCATCACTTAGACTTATAATAAAAAGTAATTATGAGGGTTTTTCATGAAAAATTGAAGGATTTTCCTAAGTAAAATGGGATTTTACTTAGGAAAAGATTTTGAGAGGTGAATGAATGTGATAATGGATAACTTCAAGTACTTAGGTCTTTTTAATTATAGGGCCGAGGGTCCGGTCCCTCCAAAAGTCAAGGAAATGCCTTGAGCCCCTCTAATCTTCAAATTCCTTAGCACTTAGGGGAAATTAGTGAAATCTTTAGGGAAAAATGAAGGGGAAGTTAATAATCTTTGACTTTGCTTTGCTCTGAAATTTTTCCAATGTAGTGTTCTGCCTTTGCACTCGGTGATGAAAGTAAAAGATTACAAACATTTTAAAGCCATCATTCATCACATGAGACTTTGCAATGCCATCTACATACCCTATCTACTTTCTCTACCATTTTCTCTTCTTTATTAGGGTGCACTTAGACTGGCAAACCCTTATCAATCTTCTTTTCCTTTTACATGGAAAATCTATCTATTTCTACACTTATTACATCCAAGGGCTCAGATTAAACTGTTGAGCACCTTTTATTAACTCTACCTATCTATTTATATGCCAAGATTAAATTGTTTGGTCAGATATTTATTCTCTATTCTACAACATGAAATTGAAAAATGAATTAGTCAAGTTTAAACAGTTTGACCCTTCATAAATTGTGGCAAAAGTTTGACAGGCTGCACACAATTTTGTTTTTTACAAAAAATGAAATAGTAGTGGCATTTAGACTTACACACTTTCCTGGTCTATTTTTGTTTGGGGTTCATTCCTTTCACTTTTTTTGACCATTTTATTCTTTTCACCCTTTAATTTTTCTTTTAGGGTATACCCTCTTTACATTTTTTTTTTAATTTTTTGATTTTTTGATTTTTTAAGAATATGGAACACCTTTGCATAAGAAAAAGGTTTGAACATATTGCATAGTTCAATAAGACAATCATGAAAAATGACACCTATTGGTATAGGAGTCTAACAGGTCCCACCTCTTAGGGTTTCCTTCTTCATTTGAATCTCTTCCCTCCAAAACTACGTTGTCTTCTTAGGCAAGCTACTCCTCCTTAGGCTGCACTGGTTGACTTGGTCAACTTGACCTTGTCCTCATGAAATTGGCCCTTTTCACACTAGGAGGTGCAAAATAAGCTGCTCAAAGGCTCCCTTTTTACATTAGGAAGGATTTTATTCATGACCACCATCCATGAGCATTACTTCATTAGTTACATTCTATCTCTAAAATCATTACTCCTATTTCGTCTCATTGATGGGGGATACGTCAAGGCCCTCCTGCAACGAGTCGCTTTTGTCGACACCATGTCATCATCCAGGAAGTTGACTTAGAAACACCATTTTAGTACCTTGGATATTGCATACATCAATGGAAAGTTTCTCTTTTTCGGAAATAGGTTGGCATCACTGGCCTTCGACTGAAAGACTTTGTATGGTGTTTGACATCAAATCATCTATACACACCATGCAGACTGTACTGCAGTACCTTGAGAGCCATAATCATCGTCGGTGGTTTCTCTCTTGTTTGTTAATGGCTTACATCATTGGATGGTAATCAGATGGTGTCTTCCCATGTTCGACTTTAGATCACATTTTCGCATGGATAGGCTCATACTTAAGCGATCGAGTGAACGAGATAGAAGACCCCAGATCTAGTTTCATCCATTTTGGGCTACGATTTTAGGATTAGTACCACATCATCCATACGATCGTATTTACACAGATGGTCATCCTATCATGGGTCTATATCTGTAGATGAATTTATAATTTTAGAATGTTTATGTGTTGAGTATGGGTATGCCTCCCTCATAAATTCATGTCCAAGGTGAAAAAGATATCATGATGTAATGTATTGAAATTTATGGAGGTCACCGTCCACTTCAGATCCTACTCATCACATCTTAAATTGTATCATTCAAAATTATCATTTTTAAATTCATTCTTTAAGGGGCAGCTGTTACAGGTCAATTTGGGCATCACTCCCAAAACCCAGATCAGTATAAATTAGGGTCTATCATAGTCTAAATCCATTTCTACATGCCTTAAAAAACTCATCCCATTTTTTGTTTTCATCCCTGAAAGTTTCACTGCTTGAAGTCCAGTTGAAGTGCTCCATTGAGCCATAAACGCACCCCTAGTCGGTAGTAAGTGATTTGCAGAGCATCTACTCCCATGCAAAGCAGTGTTGCGGAGAATCTAGGCCCACTTGACATTGTATTGGTCGAATGGGAGCAAATTTTTCATAGGATTCTCGGAATCTTCCCACCTTCTAGTGGCTTCTATAAGTTGTTCCAACTATCACACTATCTAATAACTTCGAATATGAACACCATGGAGCCATTAAACCTATTATCCTCCTATTCCATTGAATAAGGAAACCTATTCATCCATTTTTGGAAAATCCATTCAATGACCAATTAATGTTAAACCACCTTCATTTCCTATCAATTGAGCACTGGTCATAGTGCACAAGAGAGCAGGAATTTAAATTATTAGAGTTATGTTGATAAGATCACAGCTCTTGGAGGTATTGTTTGCATGTAATGTTATGTTGTTGGAGTGATGATGTTGATGTGATGAGGGTAGGACTAAAGCTGGAGCGATTTGTCATCGAATCGATCCAACTGGTTGTAACTTCTCCTTCTACTTCAAAATAAAGAGATTTGTTCCTTTCCTAATAATATGTTCATGTTTTAATATGTGTATTTTCAAATGCAATCGATTCAATTTGATTAAGATGAATAGATCATATGCCTTTATGTCATTTTTTGTCTACTATTATCCATTGCAGATACCAATCAAGCGAGTTCATTTTGATTGAGAGCGACGGAAGTGATAAAAGGGAGACGAGGAATAGCGAAATATCATAAGTAGGTGTTATTCTCTCATTTATTTATCTTGAGGAAAAGGTCAAGTGTCGTTCATTTGTTTTTCTAAGTGCAGCCACCACACTTAGGGAAACATATCTATCCATAGGTTTGATCTCCGTAAAATAGTATTGTCTACTAGTTAGCTTAGTAAATTCAATTTAAAGGCTAGAAGTAGAGTTGTGGATGTAGGGATTGCTAAAATTTAGCAATCTAATTCAGTTATGTTTAGTTGATCTCAGTTAACTGAGCTCAAGCCCTTACTTGAGTCAGTTAAAATGATAGTTGATTAGTAGAACTCTTGTTAACTCGGTGATCTATCAGTTAACTAGTCAATCAGTTAAATATAGCCTAGACATGCATGGAATTCGAATTGCTAGACTGGAGTGGAGGAAAATGCACATTGTAATTATCAATTGTATACTAGTTGAGTGTATAGGTAGGGTAATTATGAAAATGATTAATTCCTAGGGAATTTTGTAAGGAAATCGGGAATTCCTTATTATTTACAAGCCTTATTTCTCTTGAATTACACAAGGAAATAAGAGCTTGACAAGGGCTTGAATTGGCTAAGTGTTGGCCAGAGAAGGACAGTCAGCAAGAGAGCAGGTTTACAGTGTAGAGTGTGCTTAAAAATTGGAGAAATTCGTTGTAATGGTTTCTCAAACTCATCTAATTAATGAAATTCAATGGAGGGGTTTTTTCCAGTTGGGTTCCCCGATAAATCATTATTGTTCTTATGGTTTCATGTCATTGCATGTGTCTCGAAATTGTGATTTTCTTTCTACAAAATAGTAGAGAAAGTTTGTAATCTCTTGATTTCATTATTAGAAGAAAATTTATTAATTTATCCACCATATTTCTAATTCCCTCTTCGTAGTTCGTCCTCCTATGAAATTATAGATGAAGGCACGATATCTCATGTGCTTCTTATGATCCTCCAGGTAGTTTATGGGTATTATAAAATGAGGGTTTTTAAGGCTTTCATAATGCATTTACCTTTTAAGCATGTCTGTGTAATATTCCTTTTTATTTGTGTTCCTTATGAGAGGGTTAGGATGGACTCCCAGAGTTGGAAGCAGACAGGTCATAGGTACAGGTTGGGGTCATCAGCGAGCTCGGGGGATTTTTAGATTTTTGAAGAGTTTTTATGAGGTTCAGTGGCATTCACTTGATATATTCCATCAACCACATAGTTTTCCTTTCGCTCTAGTCCATTCCGAAAACTTTCAGAAAACAGAGTTATTTTTAGGCTTAACTCAATTAATCACACTCAAGGCGGCATTCTGGGGAGGAATAGGTAATAGAACACCTTAGTGTAGAACCTCATTGGAACCGGAACAAGAATAACTGCATGATGGGTGTTGTGAAACCAGCTCCAAAAATAGAAGAAAAGAGATATCAACGCCTTAGAAATAAGCCACTTCGAGGGGGCAACCTCCAATACATTACGTGAATGAAAAATTCTTGGATGATACAAATTACAAAACCTCCTTTCTATATATAGGAGTCCATAGGGCCACAATGTAATCTTAGTGGGGCCACAATGTAATCCTAGCCGACCTAATAATAATAATTTAAGCGCACAATAATAAGAATATGGAGGTTACAAGGGTACAATAATAACAATAAGGGGGTTACACTAACAACAATAAGGGACTATACTAGTAACATAGGGACCTAACATGCCCCTCTCCTTCAAAAAAGTGTTGTCCTCAACACTTGAGTAGCTCTAGGTGCTTCTGTTTAAAATTCTCATCCTCCCATGTAGAATCTTTAGTCGGTAAGTTATTATACTTGATGAGATACTCTGAAATTGATCGATTCCGTAGTTGTCGAGTTCTGGTTTCCGTGACTGCTTTAGGTTCCAATATGATTTTTCCTTCCTCATCAAGTTCTGGAAATATTGTTTGAACTGGAATATTTTCACCTATAACCTTGTTTAAGCATGAAACATGGAAAATTGGATGCACTCATGAAGAAGCAGGAAGCTCCAATTTGTATGCCATAGTACCAATATTTTGAAACACCTTGTAAGGACCATAGTACTTTGGCGATAATTTATTATCCTTCTTAGCTTGTTTGAGGGACATTTGTTTGTATGGTTGTAGCCTTAAAAATACCTAGTCTCCTACATCAAAACTTCTCTCGCTGCGATGTTGATCTGCCTGTTGTTTCATTCGATTTTGTGCCAAATTCAAGTTGTCCTTTAAGAGTTGGAGAACTTCTTGTTGATGCTCAATGTGATCTTCCACTGCTTGAACCTTCGAATTTTCTCTTAAATATGATGTGATGGATGGTGGATGATATCCATAAAGTGCCATAAATGGGGTAATTTTTGCTACAGTATGAAAGGAAGTGTTATACCACCATTCAGCGAGAAGTAACTGCTTGACCCATTGTGTTTGTTATCAGATACAAAACAACGAAGATATCCTTCCAAACATTTATTTACTATCTCAGTTTGACCATCGGATTGAGGATGATAAGATGAGCTATGGGCTAATTGAGTACCCAAAAAAGAAAATAACTCCATCCAAAAATTTCCAGTAAAAATGGGATCTCTGTCGCTCACAATAAACCTTGAGTTTCCATGTAGCTTTTGAATTGTGTTGTTGGCGAGGAAATAGGTCTCGTAGGCAAGACCCAGGTTCACAGGTTGGGGCCAACAAGGGAATCTGCTGTAGTCTAGAACCACGCCGACATTATCACCCTACTCCAGAGAGCAGAGAGTCTCACCCGAGGCATGCCGCAACCACATGCAGAAGGGGAAGGATCCGCAACTCATGATTAACATTGAATGGATTGCATAAACATAGTTATACACGTAGGAACATTCGAAGAGTAAACAGGTATTAAGCAAATAAAATTTCAAATTATCATAACCATCATGCATGCATATAAATCACATCGTAGGACAAGAACCTGCAATTGTATTGATATCTTCAGCCAAATCCATAAGTACATAGCTTCCACAAGGAGAGCTTACAAGTCTGATATAGATGCCTTGTGGAAAAGAAAGGTAAGTAAGAGAAACCTAGGAACTATAGAGATATCATGCCCGATCTCCTTCAGTCGCTCTGCATTCTTTCTCCTGTCGCATCCTCCTCTCTTTTGGCCAGGTGACTGCTATTTATTCACCCACTATCACAACTGTTAGTTCCTCTTTTCATTCTTCTTCAGCTGCTTCCAGCTTCTCTCTTATTGTCTGTGTGTTCTGCTTTCTATCTTCTGTTGTGTATTCTCTTCGTCTGTACTCATGCATCTGCTTTCTTCAACTATGTACTTGTTCCCTCGCAACTTTGGTAGCTCCGCTTCTTTCTGTAGTTGCGACTTGGTTGCGACTACCATGTGTCTTCACCCCACAACCCAAAATCTGTCCTTTATTCAAAATTCAAAATATTCAAAATGAGTTTTCAAAACAAGGGCCCCAACAGGCCCCGACCACAGTTTCTTGACTCATTCCCAAGTCAATCACAAATGACAGTCTCTATCTCCATCGCCCCGCTTGATCCCGTGCCCTGTTTGCGCTATGTGCCTCCATCTTGCTCCTGTTCTCGCTGTGCGCCTTCAGTCTATTGTTCAAACAAGGGCCCCAACTCCGGGACTCTGTGGAACGTTGTAGCTTTAAGCTCAGTGAATTCCGACACAGCTTGCTGCCACCCTTGCAGTAGTGAATCTTTTTCCTCAGCAATCTTGGTGACAGCGGCCTCCTCTATGGGCGCCAGTACAATCCCAAACACCGAGCTAATCTGGTTTTCGGCCTCAGCGGCCAGCTGTTGCATCATCCTGGCGCTGCGTTGGGGGGGCAGGTGGAGCTCACGAATGACCCGTTTGGCCACGGTGGAATTGGCCTCTGTTTGCTGGATTTGTACTTCGAGATCGTCGGCCTGGGCATATAGCTGGTCCAACCTCGCGGGGTCCGTGGCCTCTTGAATTTCCCTCGAAACCTCTTGTAGCTGCACTGAAATGGGTTGCGCTTTGACGGTAAGGGCTAGTGAGCATTCCTAAAGACCCTTCAGGAGTTCGTGAGCCTCGCGCACCGCAGAGTGGAGATTTTCCTGCATGTGAGTGGCCTGGCCCTGCTTGGCTGCGACCTGTGCTGCATAGACAAGCGTTGGATCAGGCAGCTCCAGCCATGCGGCTAACGCTGCTTGAAGCTCCTAATTTTCCCTGTGGAGACCAGTGAAGGCGATCCTGAGGTGGAAAGCCTGGGCTACAACACTCGTCTCCGAGACGTCGGCAGGCAGCGGGGTATAATGGGCCTCGACAGTTGGCCAGAACTCTGAAAATACTCGGGAGACATTGTTGATCTAATCTTTCAATTATTCCTATGTGGTGAGGAGTTGGTCGTGTTGTTCAGTAAGTGTTGTAATCTGTTGCTGCTACTCGTCACACCGCTGCTGGAGCTCGAAATGAAGCCTTTCGGCTTGCTGGGTCGCCCTTTGGATAAATAAGTACAGCTGAGCTGTACCCCATGTTTCTAGGTTGGCACTCCCCGAAGTGCCCTGATCCGGCCTCCTTTCTTGCAAAGGTTGCCCACTTGCAAGTGATCGAGTCAAGTGCTCTAGAGGGGATGGCGGCGGGGTCTGTGGGTGCGCTGAGTCAGCCATATTCAAATCTGGTCATTGCTGCTGATCGACAGGGTCAGTTTGCGGAGGGACGATAGGCTCAGGCTGAGCTTCGGCTGAGTCAGCATTAATGTGAGCCATCTGGGTGAAAATAGAAGACAGAGAGACTTGGGGCTCTTCCACGGGGTCAACTGATGGTACTACGGCTGTAGTACTGGAGTCAACTTCAGCCCCGTGGTCCCCACCAAAGAGTTCTCGGATGAGTGGGTCGGACACGGTAGCAGATGAATTGGATGGAGCGGATGAGGTGGTAGGTGGAGGTGGGACGATGGCTGGAGGTGGAACTGTGGATGGAGGTGGGACTATGGATGGAGGTCAAATGTTAATGAACTCTGAAGGGTCAATAAGGGGTTCTTCCCGTATCAGCGCCCCTGTATTTGGTGGCAGTGGTGGATCATCATCAGTGAGGTCCACCACCGAGTTTACTTCAATGGTGCGGGCCTGCTTGGCAGGAGGAGGTTCTAATTGATCTGGGGTCGGGCCCTTCTCTCCCAATGGAGTGATGATTGGACTTGTAGAGATAAACAGGATAGTGGGGATGGGGGAGGTGAGAGGAGTTGTATGGGGGTGCGAGGTAGAACGAGCGAGCTGAAACTCAGAAAATAAAGGGAACGGAGCAGCACCTCTTGAAATAACCTGGGCCGCCACATTGAAGTTGTGTACCTGAGTGTTGAAGTGGCAGACGACGGGGAAGAGTGGCTTTAGGAGTTCCTATGGTGGCGTTGTCACGTCTGTCTTGGCAAGCTGCTGTTGTGGCATCATCTGCTCAAATTTGTACCTGGGTATCCCGTCGCGGCTTGCCATCGTGACCCCCGGCCACAAATAGACCTCGTTATGGAAGGCGGCATCTTCCAACTGGAATTTCAACGGCGTCATGTGGAAGGTTTATTTTGACACACAAGTGGGGCGGAGGTAAGTATGCCTGTGACTTACCCCGAACCACACTTGCTCACTGTATTCATCCAACAGGTTTCTGGGCACCCATTGCTGACTGGATACGACGTCCGTCATCAAACCGTACCAGGTCCGGAATGCTTCCGAATTCACCTGTTTGGTGCTCGGATCAGCCAACACCTTCCATGGAGCAAACTTCATCGTGAGGGGCTGGCCCTCTGAAATTTCCGTTGGTATCCTGACAAGAGGAGTGTGCCATTTCCACATGGCAAAAGCAACGATCAAGTATCCATAAATGAAGCTGGTAGTGCGCTTATAATTTTCTTCGCATGCATCAAATAGCTCTTTCAACAGGAAGGAGCACCAGTTCAGCTTGGCGCCCTAAACGCAGTGCTCTGCAATAGAGATGGTGTCCAGGGTGCATTCGCCCTTTTTGTAGTGCCTCATTGTCTTACTGGCAATGAGGTAGCAGGAAAATTTAATCTCGGGCTTATTCATAAGCTCGATCTTCGCTCCCTTCCCTCCCTGCCGGGTGCCATATTTTCTATATAGGTTGGCATCTCCTAACTTCCATGCTCGCTTGTAGGCGGTCTGACATGCAGTCGAGAAATCCGCACCATTCTATGAAAGCCCGGTCAAACGATGGATGTCTTCAGCATGAATGGGAATTTCCATGTTCAGCCACAAGGACCCATTCTGAATGTGGCTAAGTAAGAAGCGAGTGCACTGCAACACCGGTCCTGTGGTCCCGAAGACTAGAAGATTTCGTAAATTCATGAGGGAAGATTGCTGAAGGCCCCGGAACGCTGGTAAAATTCTGTTGGCTGCGTGCCTGGCTATGCTGTAGTAGTGATCCATATACACCTGCCAGTGGAGTGCCAGGAATTTGGCAAAGTCGGAAAGGTTGGCATCTATCAAGGCTGCACTATCGTATTTTCCAACCGGGGACTCTGTCTTGTGGATCCTGCTGTCGAGCTCTGGTTTGAGGACGGATGGGAGGGCCTTCGGCATTTTTGCTTGGCGTTGATAGACTTGCAGAATGCGTCTCGGTGTCCTCTCTTGGTGCTGTGTGTCTGGATCGTTCTGATGCTCTGGCGCTGCTCCAATTGCTAATTCTAACTGCTTCGGCATTATTGTGCTTTTTTCCCTGCAAGTTATGGAATTTCCTTGCACGAGTGAAGTTGATGAGACCCCATAACGAGTTAATTCCAGCTGGCATTCTTCTCTGCAATAATCGTGTGATCAATCGCGTGTCAGTGTGTATTCTGACAGTTGCTGACAGTGGCATGGGGTAGTGGGTGGACACGATGGCTGAGGTTACTGCGGATGATGGCAGAATGATTATGGTGAGGTTACTTCCAATTATGGTAATTTATGATTCAAATCTAGATGATCCTACGGACTGACACAAGTACTGACTGAAATGACCTAGACTGACGCTAACACATTTATGAATCCTATAGGGATGACACGCTAGACATGCCCCTCCCCGACCACAGTCAGTTGCGGTGATGTCCCCGCAATAGAAAAGTGATTGACAAGCTATACCAAAAAGAAAAATACTACATAGGCTCATCTCGGTTGCAGGAGAGTTATTAAACTACGCTACTCTACAGGTGCTCTCGGTTGCGAGAGTTATTGATGAAGATGGAAATAAAATTACTCCTGGTAGGGTTTCAGGTGTGCACCATTCACCCACCCAGGTAAAATAGTACCATCCAGCTAAGCCAACTGAACGGCTCCCGAATCTCGAATCTCAATGACGAAGTAAGGTCCCAGCCAGTGCATCTGCAGCTTCCCAGGAACTTCTGAAACCTGCTGTCATATAAGAGGACCTTTCCGCCAACTGTTTGGTCAATTTAGTGTGTCCTAAATTTGTACATTAATTTATCAATCTAGGATTCATAAGATGATGAAGTGTGGTGCACTATATGTGCAAGATAACCTATTTCTTACCTTTTTGTCGTTTTTGGTTTTCTAATGTGAGATGGAAATTCTAAAATAAAAACAAGTATGGTTAAATTGTTCAAGGCAATGATATCCTTTATAATGATTTACCAACTTCAAACTTAAAAAGGAATTTGAAACATACAATGACAAAACTGAAAGGAAATGAAAATGTGCTGCTAGCCTAATAAATCAAACAGTGAACTATTGAGCATGAAAACCAAACTATCCTTGCTGCTGTCTAAACACAAAAGAAACTATGCTTAAAGAAATCCAAGAATTGCAACAAAGTAAATCTAAATCAAATTACATCAACTTATATTCTGATCCCTCGCCATTAGTCCGGCTATGGCTTTCGGAGGTAACCATAAACAACTTGAGCAACCTGATATCTAATTTGCAGAAAAAGAAACTAATATCAAACTACACACTCATACTTCAATCCCTCACCATTAGTCTAGCTGTGGCTTTCGGAGGTAACTGAAAATGACATGAGAAATTTAATATATCTAACTTGCAGAAAGTAAACTAATATCAAACTACACACTCATACTTCAATCCCTCACCATAAGTCCAGCTGTGGCTTTCGGAGGTAACTGAAAATGACATGAGCAATTTAATATATCTAACTTGCAGAAAGTAAACTAATATCAAACTACACACTCATACTTCCATCCCTCACCATCAGTCCAGCTGTGGCTTTCGGAGGTAACTGAAAATGACATGAGCAATTTAATATATCTAAATCCTCTTTTGAAACAAATGTGCAAAATTTGAAACTAACTCCTTGTCCGAAATTAAAGTGCATCTAGAAAAATAAATTAAACTGACGAGAACAATATTGATTCCATGTCATTAGTCAAAAGATATGCAAATGCCGGGCTGTCCGATCTATTTGTAATGCGAAACAAGAACCTTGTCAGTTAACATAAACATCAAAAGATTATGGGCCAGTAAGATGTAAAGCATGAAAGATTATAAACAGAAATGAAGCATAAATACCATGAAAGATGCAATGTATAAACACGTGAATGAATTATGGTACAATGAACTTAAAGAAATAAACAAGAAACTATACAATAATGCACAAAACCTCAGCGTTTGCAGGGGCCCTCTGCACCAGCCTCGGGCAACGGCCTTCAAATACGAATTACGCTTGGAAACAGAGTCTTCTTATATATTAAAATGCAGTCATAACAGAGAGATGATATTACGGCACAGTGGCAACGTAATTACATTACAGAGCTATCTGGAGGCTAATCTAATATGCGTATGCAAATGCGTTATTTATAACAAAGGTAATATAACTAATTCCCTAAAGTTTGTGCTGATAGAGACACGTAAACCATCACGTCCAAAGATCCAGCATCATGGCCGCAGTGAAGAGTAAATCTATGAAGAGTGGATGTTGGATTCGACTTATGGAGCCGTGTACAGGTGTTGATGTGTCTCCCGTAAATTAGAAACGGTCATACAAATCTTCACGTGATGAGAAACAGAGTCCTGTCACCGTGGGACTCTACGGTTGACTTCCACTTGGCCACCTTTGACCACATCCTCCTTAGGTGAATTTGCCCGAGCCAATAGGACACGATCCATGTCCACATCATTTCTGACTTTCCCATGTGGCTCGAATTTCCTGAAGACACCTGTAACATAGACTTTCACAAAATGGCTGCGGAAAGTTGCAGCAGCTGCGGAAAGTGGCAAGATTCCGCAGCTAAATGAGAAAAAATATAAATCAAACAGCAGACACAAAATATAGTTAAAAACCATTTTAGATGCTCTTTTGCAATTAATATACAATGATATTGACAACTTGGAAGGTTCAGGTGAATGAAAAAGGTCTAGAATGGTGTATAGGAAAGATGCAGATTTGAGACTCAACATTAGCCCCACTATGAAGGTGTTACATGTCCTCATGCAACCAAAATTTTGATAATCCTTCTTCAGTTCATATGCCTTGACACTTCAGCCAGTACATCCAATCCTCTCCTCCTCTTCCTTGGTGCTGCTAACATCCTGGGTTTCTTCATTAAACATCTGAGTTTGATATTAACCAGTGCTCTGTTTAACTTCTGGCATTTCTTTTTCAATTTCTTGTTCTTCTTCTGCCATATTCCCAGATGTAGCATGGTATTATCATGAATGATTTTGTCCAATTTTCTTTGTTCCTTCAATGCCTCATTTTCATTTTTAATGTGTTTATTTAAAAGCTCTAGCTCAAAGACTTCTTGTTTTAGTGATTGGACTAGATCATCTTGTACTGTGTGAGGCTGAGTGGACGAAGTACTGGGACCCGTAGCTACTCTTTCTAAAGATTCTATATAATCATATACTTCTTGTTGCTTTGGGTCTATCTCAGGTGTCATTTTTATTGGGTTGTCCCCAAAATGCCGTGGAGGAGAGTTGTCTTCAAAATCTGGCTGAGAAGGGCTCACATCAACATCTGGCTGAGAATGGGATGGAATATGTTCAATGTCTGACTGAGAATGAAATGAACCAGGTTCACTGACTGACTGAGAGTGAGATGGACTATGGTCAACTGGGGATTGTTCAGATGTTTCTTCTCCCAAATCAATAAAATGAGGTCCCTTCGTTTGCGTTTTCCTCAACTTCCCCTTAAGCCTGGAACTTCTTCTCACACACTGTGGACCACTGTCTTTTTGCTTTTGTTTTCCTTTCTCTTTCTTCTTGCCCATAGATAACTGTTCTTGAAGATGAACCAATCTCTCAAATAACACTTGATGATCTTCTTCGGAAGAAGGGGTTTGATGCATAGCCTCAATACTTTTTCTCTCTTTTGATGTTATTGGCTTTTTACCCTTGGTTTCTTTCTTCTTCCTTTTTGACAGTCTCTCTTCCCTACTAGTTCTTTCAATTGTAGTAGTAGGAGTACTTTGAGTTTCATCATTTTTTCTTTTTCTCCTACTCCTTCTTGATGTGCTACCTTCAGGAATTTCTTGAGGTTCCTCAAAGAAATTTCTAATCAAAAAAATTTCCCATGTGTCCTTCTTATCTTTTAACTGTTTTTTAATCAATATATAGATGTGGTTCTACATCCCCTAAATGCTTCTGAACAGTCACAGACATCTTCTTCAAACTATTTAATAGAAAATATGGCAGATTGAGGGTATGGTTATCTATAAAATTCATCAGCAATTGGGTATGGTACATATACATTGACCCAAAACGGCCCTCACAGGTGATAAATTTTTGAACAACTAACAGCAAAGTAGCCCATTCCTCTTTCAAAGCATGAACAGGAATTCCTCTTTTAAAAATAGTTATGTCCATACCTGGGTTATGTAGAATTACTCTCCAGGCTTCATCACTAATGCTTTTGTTCTTAAACCATCGTTCACCCTCTTGAAGAAGTTTTGTGGCAGATGTTATAGATGCCTCATTCACCGTAAACTTAAGGTCTCCAATCTCTACCTCCAGGCCATTGAAAGATCTTGGAAACGCTTTTGTCACCTCTTTATGGTAGCCTCTAAACTTTTGGATAAACCGTAGCCACTTTGCCTTCTTCAATATATCCCTGACTTGCAGATATCCTTCCATGAATTTAGGTCCCTCTGGTTCTGCTCTCAACAATTTACCCATCCTTCTTTCTGCTCTTTAAAAACTTGCCTGCATGAGGAGGGTTTAATGGAAGTAGGACGGCTGAATGAACGGAAATGAGCACGATGACTGTAGGTAGATATCAGAGAGTGGGTATACAGACTGTAGCGTAACAAAGAACGAAATGGGGAGAAGCGGAACAGAGAAGGGTTACGTGAGCACGGCGGAAATGCGGCTGTGAGATTAATAGAACAATAGGAGAAGTATAACACATCCGGCAGTGTTTTAAAATTTTGTGGCTGCAAAATAAATGTAAGCACGTTTATACAACAGCTACGGATTTATGCGGCTGAAAGAAGCCGTAGTCAAATCAACTACGTTTCTTCATCATAGGTGGAATATCGGAGTATGAGTGAAGATCGGAGGTTTAATTATGGGATCGTTTGAGAATGAATGCAAGGATTGTGGGAGGATTGTACAGAGATCATGGATTGATTACGGAGTTTGTCAATATAATCATTGCACATAATGGAGCTTATGGTTTATAACTATATAAAAATTTGTTTTAAATGCCATTTGAAATGAATTTTTACTCATACCTTGGAATCTTTGCCATTTTTCCTTGGTCTTCAATTAGTTGCTCCTCATTGATATCTTGAATGCTCCATGTCTTCATAATTGGTCCTCATACCTGCATTTTATTTCATGATTATGGAAATAACATCTGGCTGTACATTCTTTTGAAAAACAGAGTGGTAGCTGCGAAATCTGCTTCTGGCTGCGGAAACTGGTGTCAGCTGCGGAAACAAATGTCAGCTACGGAAACTGACACAGCTATTATTTGGGTGAGTGGAAATGAACGAATGACAATTGGCTAAATGGAAATGGTCATGAAAGAGAATTTTATTGGTGAAATGGAATGAAACAGATAAAATGAAGTGAAATGGAATGAAGTGGAGTGAAATGAAGTGGAATGAAGTGGAATGGAATGGAGTGGGTGGTCACAAAACTTGTGAAATGAAAGAGAGATTTTTTTTTTTGGAAAATATAGGGTGTCAGGTGTTCCTGATTTTCACCCAATATTTTCTATATAAGACTGCCAATCAGTGATTGGTTTTCAGGCTTATACAATTTTTTATTTTTATTTATTTATTTTTTAACTGAAAAGAACAAAAGCTAGGTTGGTGGAGAAGAAGAATTCTTCTGTACCAGCCTGATTGCAGAATTTTCTTGAAACATTTTGACAAATTCCTCTTTTGAGAGTGGCTTATGATAAACTTTCAATCCGTGGCCATTCACAATAAGAGGAGTTTGAAACTCATCAATGGTCTTGATTCTTACCGCTCCATTGCTAAAGATCTTGTCAATCTCATATGGCCCAAGCCAATGAGTCTGAAATTTTCCTTGAAAATATTTAAACTTGGAATCAAATAACAATGCCCAATATCCTTCTTGAAACTTCTTCTCTTTGATGTACTTGTCATTCCATTTAACTCTTTGATATTGAACTAGATCAGTTCTTAAAATTTCTTCTTGTCTGATCTCATCTAGCTCGTTCAACTGCTTCATTTTATGCTTTTGGGCTTATGATAAGTCCATCCCCAACTGAACTGCTATCTTGAAGGTCTTGACTTGGAACTCAATGGGGAGCAGGACTTCTTTCCCATAAACAAGTTCATAGGGAGAATGTCATGTTGTATTTCTCCATGTAGTTATGTAGGCCCACAAGGCTTCAGGAAGCCTTTCTGCCCAATCTCTTCTATGTAGATGAACAGTTTTGGTGATGATACTTTCGAGAACTTTGTTGGTAGACTCCACTTGACCATTTGCTTGTGGATGGTAAGGAGTAGATCTTCTATGCTTGATTTTGTATTCTTCCATCAGCTTCTCCACCGGGTTGGATGTGAATTGGCTTCCTTGATCTGTCACAATTTCTCTTGGAACACCAAAGCGAGTAAAAATATCCTCATAAAGAAAATGAACAACTGAATTTTCAGTAGCAGATACTAATGCTTTGGTTTCTACCCATTTAGTAACATAATCAGTACAAACCAATATATACTTCTTTTGCTTAGATGGTGTATTAATAGGTCCAATGAGATCTAAAGCCCATTTTTCAAAGGGTTCAATGAGTACCTGTGTTTGCAATGCCATTTCATTTGAAAGGGTAGGTTTCCCTACTCTTTGGCAGCTGTCACACCTTTTAACATATTGTTTTGCATCTTTGAAGAGGGAAGGCCAATAATATCCTAAAGAGAGGATTTTATAGGCCATCCTTTTGTCTGCAAAGTGTCCACCGCATGGTTCATCATGACATGCCTTAAGGATATCAGGCATTTCATCTTCCCTGACACATCTTCTGATCACAAGATCTGGCCCTGTTTCAAACAATTCGTTAGAAATCCATGAATATTTTGAACTCTCCTGAATAATATTTCGTTTTTCACTTGGAAATAAATGTGAAGGCAGTTTCCCTGTAACCAAATAGTTAGCAATATCTGCATACCAAGGAGTCTTAATAGTTACTGCAAACAAGTATTCATCAAGAAACTTATCCTCTAAAGGATAATCTTCTTTAGTATTCTGAATCCTAGAAAAGAAATCAGCTACTGTATTTTGTTTCCCTGGTCTATCCAACACAGTAATATTGAATTCTTGTAAAAGTAAAAGCCATCTTGTCACTCTGCCATTAGTAACAGGTTTGTTCATTAAATATCTAATTGCAGAATGGTCAGTATGAATAAAAGTTTCATAGCCTGTTATGTAATGTCTAAACTTATTAATTGCATGAACAACAGCTAAAAACTCTTTTTCAGTCACAGTATAGTTCAACTCTGTGGGAGTCAAATTTTTACTAGTATAATAAATGGCATAAGGAACTAAATCTTTTTGACCCAACACAACTCCTAGAGTTGTATCTAAAGCATCCGTAGAAATATGGAAAGGGAGTTTCCAATTTGGTTCTCTCAAGATAGGTGCTTCAGATATTCTTGTTTTCAAAGTTTCAAAGGCTGATTGACAATCAGGATCCCATTTGAATTCACAATCTTTTGTAAGCAATTTGAAGAGTGGAGATGCTATTTTAGTGAAGTTTTCTATAAATCTTTTATAGTAACCAGTAAATCCTAGAAAACTTCTAACATCTCTTTGACAATTTGGAATAGGCAAATTGGAGATGACTTCAACTTTTGATCTATCAACCTTAATCCCATCTCCTGAAATATGATGTCCTAAAACAATCCCTTCAGTAAACATCATAAAGCATTTTTCATGGCTTAATGAAACATTTGTTTCTTTGCATCTTATAAGAACTTTTTCCAATTTTTCTAATGCCTCTTCAAATGAATTACCATAAATTGTAAAATCATCCACATAAACCTCTACACAATCATGGATTAGATCAGAAAAAATTCCTAGTACTGCTCTTTGGAATGTTGCAGGTGCATTACATAACCCAAAATGAAGCACTCGATAGGCAAAAGTTCCCCATGGACAAGTAAATGTGGTCTTATCTTGATCTTCAGGTGCTACCTGAATTTGATTATAGCCACTAAAACCATCCAAAAATGAAAAGTACTTTTTACCTACTAATGTATCTAATACCTTATCGATAAAAGGCAAAGGAAAGTGATCCTTCAAAGTTTCTTTGTTCAATTCCCTGTAATCAATGCATACCCTCCATTTACCATTCTTTTTAGGTACTATAACCAGAGGAGAAACCCATCGGCTATCTGAAATTGGATAAATGAAGTTTACATTGAGTAGCTTTTGGAGCTCTTCTTTCACTATCTCCCTAAGATTTGGATTCATCCTTCTTTGAGGTTGTCTGATTGGTCTACTGTTTTCCTCAATATAGATATGATGGATGCAAGTCTTAGGATCAATACCTTTCATGTCAGTATACTCCCATGCAAATGCAGTAGAATTTTCTTGCAAGATTTTGGTTAGTTCTTCTTGTTGTGACTTTTCCAAATGTTTGTTGATATTCAATGTTTTTCCTGGAAAAGTCTCAATAGTATAACTACCAAATTCTTCCATAGAGTAAAGAGACATTTGTCTTGATGATAAATATTCTATGTCAGATTCCAATTGAAATTGTGTGGGGTCATATTCTGAAGATATCTCAAAATTTTCTAATGTGTTCAGAATTTGACTATCCTCAATGATTTCAGAAATGGTAAAGACAGGTTGTATAGTGTCCTCATCATCAACCCATTCATTGTCTCCTACTTCTGTGATTGCTTTTGCTGGAGGATACAAATTGAATTTCTTTGTCGAATTCCCATTAGAAATGTACATATCCCCAGATCTACAACTAATAAAAGCATCAGTTGTGGCTAGCCAAGGTCTTCCTAAGATAAGTGGGTGCCCTCCTAGATTACTCTTGGGAGTCAAAATCATAAAATCTACCGGATATTCCCAAGAATCTAAGGAGACTGAAATATCTTCTAATACACCATCTGGTTTAATAATTGATCGATCTGCAAGTTGCAGTAGAGTAGGTGTAAAAAGAAGGTTAGGAATTTTTAGCTGGTCCATAGTCTGTCTACTCATAATGTTGATAGCAGCCCCTAAGTCAATCAATGTGTTTGGAATTTCTATCCCATTTATATGTGTCTTCACAATTGGACTTCCTGGATCTACATACTTCTGCATGGTAATTTTTCCCATCATAATATCTGCAATCTTTCCTACCAGGTGGATTCTTCTTGTGTCTTTTAGTTTCCTTCTTGGTCTTTTGAAACTCAACTCCTTTATGGTTTTTGCTAGAATAGGAATTTCTCGAATGGCTTGTAGCAAGGGAATCTTGATACAAACATTCTTCAATTCATCTAGAAAGTCATAGTTAGGCAACAAGATTTGTTTCTCCACCCCCTTGTCAATTTGTAGTCTTTCGGGAAAAGGAGGTGTAGATGAAGATGCGGGTTGCTCAACTATAGGAGTTGTGGGTGTTAACTTTTCTTTTTCTTTTTGCATGCTTGAATTTTGAAGAGATTCTTCCTCAGAACCTTTATTGACTTGAAGAGAGTCCTCCTCAGAGGTATCTTGCTCTTGAATATCTATAGAAGGTTTTTCTAAAACTCTACCATATATGAGTTGTACATCGTTGAGAGGAACAATCATATAGGTAGGAAATTGTTGTCCTTCTACCATATAAGTATTCTGAGGATTTTTATTATTAGGATTTGGCAATGGCTGAGCTAGAAGTTGATTTGTCTTTTGTTGGTATGGGAGCATGAGTTGAGGATTTGGATTTTGTTGAGAAGGTTGTTGTTGTGGAAATGGCAATGAAAGTTGTGGATTTGGGTTTGGAAGTTGTGGAGCTTGTTGATTTTGAAAGGATGGAGGATATTGATAAAATTGAGCAAATCTCCCATAAGGATTTTGCATCCCTTGTACCCATGGCTGATATGGATTTTGATGTTGGAGCCAAGGTTGTTGCCAAGGATTCCAATTTGGTGGGTTTTGAAGATTCATAGGGTTGTTAAACCCTTGAGTTTGTTGTCCCTGCCAAGGTCTTCTTGCAACAAAACAGAGAGATTCTACTGAATTTGGGTCTTCTTGAAAGACACCTTTGAGTCCAAGAATTGAAGGACAATCCTTGATCTCATGATTCTCTGAGCAAATTATACATGTTTCTACAACTTTTGCATTCAAGGGACATTCCCTTAAAGCATGTTTCTTCCTACATTTCGGACAAAAGATGGCTAGAGCATCTGTTTCTGCTTTTTGCTTGTTTTGGATTTTAAGGGTGTCTAGTTGTTCACTAAGGCTCCCTAAGATATCAGTTTTGAATTCATCAAGCATATTACCAATCTCTGCCCTACTTACTGATCCAGTTGCAGATTTGTTAGCCCTAATAAGAGAAGGATCCCTAGGCCCTTTTTCTGTTTTAGATTTTCCTCTTGAGAGATGGACACATAGTTCTGTTATGTCACGAAGTGGAAGTTGAGAAATGTCTCCTTTCCCCATCATGTTTAAAATATCTATCCATTCATCTCTAATGGCTTTTAATATGAGGGCTTTCAAGTTTTCATCATCTAAGTTGCTCATCTTTTCTCTTTTCAAGTTGTATTGAAATCTTTCAAGTAAGTCTTCCAAATTTTCATCTTCTTTTTGCATCATTTTGAATACCTCATCCTTGTGATTGGTGGGCATACAATAGTCCAAGTATCTATCCAAAAATGTTTGTTTCATATCATTCCAAGTCCTAATAAATTGAGTGGCTAATCCCATGAACCATTTCAAAGCAGCTCCCTTCAATGTTGAAGGAAACAATTTGAGTTTTTGAGAGTCTTCCATATAGTCATAAGTTCGGCACACGACTTCAAACTCAAACAGAAATGTTTCAGGATCCTCACTTCGCAATCCATAAAAGTTGGGGAGGACAAATGGTGAGATATTTTTCATCGTTGTATGAGTTTCCTCATCAACTATAGGGAATCCAAACAAGTTGTCTCCTTCTCTATTTCTTCCATTATTATCTTCACCATTGTTGTCTCCATTGTTTCCTCCTCCTCTACCTCTACCTCTACCTCCAAATCCATCTATTATTTCCTCTTCCATGATAGTTTCTTTAGAGTCCTTAAAGTCCTCTGGTTCTTCTATCAAGGGAGGATGAGAGAGAGTCTCTTTGTTTTATAAATGAGATTTAGTAGGTGGTATAGGAGAATCCTCTAATTCAGCTGCTCCTTGAATTCCAAAAATCTTAAGGCTAGGGGTAGATGGTGGTGAATCTTGTCTATGCCTTGAAGAAGATGGAGTTGTGAAAATCGAACTCTTGGCTTTAGCTATAAACCTTCCCCTAGAATCTCTTGCTCTATGCATGTCATTTTTTTATTTTTTATTTTTTATTTTTTATTTTTTATTTTTAAAATTTGGGCTAATAATTCTCTTTCTGATCTTCCAGGTCACACTAGGTGCAAGAAGAGAGCATACTTAAGAAATTACTAAACCAATAACTCTCTTTTCTGATCCTCCAGGTCACACTTGGTGCAAGAGGAGAGCATACTTCAAGAAGTTATCGAGTTTTCCCTTCTTTTATTATTTTGTTTTTTTTTTTTTAAGAAATTGGCTACCTAGTTACACTTCCCCGGCAACGGCGCCAAAATGTTTGGTCAATTTAGTGTGTCCTAAATTGCTACATTAATTTATTAATCTGGGATTCGTAAGCTGATGAAGTGTGGCGCACTATATGTGCAAGATAACCTATTTCTTACCTTTTTGTCATTTTTGGTTTTCTAATGTGAGATGGAAATTCTAAAATAAAAACAAGTATGGTTGTGATTGTTCAAGGCAATGATATCCTTTATAATGATTTACCAACTTCAAACTTAAAAAGGAATTTGAAACATACAATGACAAAACTGAAAGGAAATGAAAATGTGTTGCTAGCCTAATAAATCAAACAGTGAACTATTGAGCATGAAAATAAAACTATCCTTGCTGCTGTCTAAACACAAAAGAAACTATGCTTAAAGAAATCCAAAATTGCAACAAAGTAAATCTAAATCAAATTACATCAACTTATATTCTGATCCCTCGCCATTAGTCCAGTTATGGCTTTCGGAGGTAACCATAAACAACTTGAGCAATCTGATATCTAATTTGCAGAAAGTAAACTAATATCAAACTACACACTCATACTTCAATCCCTCACCATCAGTCCAGCTGTGGATTTCGGAGGTAACTAAAAATGACATGAGCAATTTAATATATCTAACTTGCAGAAAGTAAAC
Organism: Pinus albicaulis; assembly: GCA_034641835.2. Lineage (NCBI taxonomy): Eukaryota > Viridiplantae > Streptophyta > Pinopsida > Pinales > Pinaceae > Pinus > Pinus albicaulis. Next base: position 1,549,513,810 of record CM076570.1, read on the forward strand.
TAATATCAAACTACACACTCATACTTCAATCCCTCACCATCAGTCCAGCTGTGGCTTTCGGAGGTAACTGAAAATGACATGAGCAGTTTAATATATCTAACTTGCAGAAAGTAAACTAATATCAAACTACACACTCATACTTCAATCCCTCACCATCAGTCCAGCTGTGGCTTTCGGAGGTAACTGAAAATGACATGAGCAATTTAATATATCTAAATCTCACTACTGAAACAAATGTGCAAGACTGAAATAAACAAAGCAGTACTGGAATTAAACAAAAACTAAGAAAAATAAATTAGCAGCAGAACAATATTGATTCCATGTCATTAGTCAAAAGATTATGCAAATGCTCGGGCTTCCTATTTGTAATCTGAAACAAGAACACTGATCAGTTAACATAAAACATGAAAGATTATGGACAGAAGTAAGATGTAAAGCATGAAAGATTATAAACAAAGATGAAGCATAAATACCATGAAAGATGCAATGTATAAACACGTGAATGACTTATGGCACAATGAACTTAAAGAAATAAAACAAGAAACTATACAATAATGCACAAAACCTCAGCGTGTGCAGGGGCCCTCTGCACCAGCCTCGGGAAATAGCCTTCAAATACGAATTACGCTTGGAAACAGAGTCTTCTTATATATTAAAATGCAGTCATAACAGAGAGATAATATTACGGCACAGTGGCAACGTAATTATATTACAAAGCTATCTGGAGGCTAATCTAATATGCGTATGCAAAAGCGTTATTTATAACAAAGGTAATATAACTAATTCCCTAAAGTTTGTGCTGATAGAGACACGTAAACCATCACGTCCAAAGATCCAGCATCATGGCCGCAGTGAGGAGTAAATCTATGAAGAGTGGATGTTGGATTCAGCTTATGGAGCCGTGTACAGGTGTTGATGTGTCTCCCGTAAATTAGAAATGGTCATACAAATCTTCACGTGATGAGAAACAGATTCCTGTCACCATGGGACTCTACGGTTGACTTCCACTTGGCCACCTTTGACCACAGCCTCCCTAATTGATTTTTCTCGAGCCAATAGGAAACGATCCATGTCCACATCATTTCTGACTTGCCCATGTGGCTCATTTTTCCTAAAGACACCTGTAACATAGACTTTCACAAAATGGTTGCGGAAAGTTGTAGCAGCTGCGGAAAGTGGCAAGATTCCGCAGCTAAATGAGCAAAAATCTAAATCAAACAGCAGACACAAAATATAGTTAAAAACCATTTTAGATGCTCTTTTACAATTAATTTACAATGATATTGACAACTTGGAAGGTTCAAGTGAATGAAAAAGGTCTAGAAAGGTGTATAGGAAAGATGCAGATTTGAGACTCAACACCAACCTGGAATGTTTTGTTCTTGATGTGGCGGTCATGCCACGCTTTCTGCCTTTCCTTCTGAACCTTCTGGTGAAATTCAGCTAGAAATAGGGCCTCTTCTAGTTCCTGTAATTCATGTAGGCGCTCCCGGAACGAGGCTTCTTCCGAGAACTTGAGGGACGTGGCAATTAAAATACTGGGTACGGTGAACTCGGCGGGAATCACAGCTTCCCGGCCATACACCAACTGGAATGGTGTCTGATTGGTCAAGCGCTTTACCATAGTCCGGTATGCCCAAAGTGCAGCTGGTAGCCGCTCATCCCAGTCATCTCGATAGGCGTTGCCGATCTTTGTTAACCCCATTTCAAGAATTTTGTTAAACGCTTCAACAGTACCATTGGCCTGCAGGTGGTATGGGCTGCTCTTATGATGTTGAATCATAAATGTGTCCAACAGCGACTTGACCGTGTCATTAATTAAATGCGTACCCTGATCGCTGGTTAAACTTCGTGGGCAGCCAAACCGGCTGATGATGTGTTCAAAGATGAACCGTGCGGCTGTATCCACCGTGCAGTCGCGTACCGCCGCTACCTCAGCCCACCTGGTGAGGTAGTCGGTTGCGATAATGATGTAGCAGGCCTTGGAGTGCCGGGAAACCGGGGCTATGGGACCGACGAAGTCGACAGCCCACTTTTCGAACGGCCGCAACACATGCACTGGGTGTAGCGGAAGCTCGTCCCTATGAGAGGGCCTCCCCTTTCACTGACAGACATCACATCGCTTCACAAATGTCTTACAATCTGTATGGACCGTTGGCCACCATAGTCCAGCCTGGAGTACCTTCCTCGCAGTGGGTTTTGCTCCCACATGCCCTCCCGCAACATCGTTGTGGCATTCCCACATCACAACTTCGCGCTCGTGGTCAAGTATGCATCTACGTAGCACCTCATCAAGGCGCAGTTTATAGAGCTGCCCTGCAATCAGTTGGTATTCGGTGGCACGGATGACCAAGTGTCATTTCTGGAGTGGGGTGTAGTGCTAAGGGCACTTCCCTGTGGTCAGATAGGTGGCAATGTCAGCCAGGTAGTCCGGTACAACTTCGACTCGGAAGAGGTCAGCATTCGGCAGAATCATCATCAAGAGAGTTGTTGTTCTCCCCTGTCTCCAACCTGGATAAGTCATCAGGCCCGACATTCAACCTCCCAGGGTTGACAATCACCTCAAATGTGAATTCTTGGAAGAGTAGAAGCCAGCGATAGATCCGTCCTTCCAACACAGGCTTATTCACCAAGTACTTCAATGCAGAGTGGTCCATAAAGAACTTGAATTTTCCTCCTAGAAGGTAGTGGCAGAACTTCTGGAGCAAGTACACCATTTCCAGGGCCTCCCTTTCAGCGGTGGTGTAGTTCTTTTCTGCATTAGATAATTTTTGGCTAGCGAAGTAGACTGGATGGTCCACTGTCATCTCTCCGGGTTGCGCCAAGATATCCCCAAGTGCAATACTGGAAGCGTCAATATGCACATGGAATTGCTTGTCCCAGTCTGGGTGAACAAGAATAGGCGTCGTCGCCAGCTTTTCCTTCAAAGTGTCGAGGGCCATCCGACACTCCTCCATCCACTGGAATACTTCAGACTCCCACAATAGATTTTCTAAAGGGGCAGTGATCTTCGCGTAATTTCGGATAAACCGCCTGTAATATCCCGTGTACCCAAGTAGTGCCCGCAACTGCTTCACCGTTTCAGGGACTTCCATGTGGATGATTACCGCTACTTTGGCGGGGTCGACGCAGACCCCTTGCTTGCATACCACGTGTCCCAATAGCATGCCGAAAGGAACTACAAAAATACACTTCTTCAAGTTCAAGGAAATCTGCAACTGGCGACGCCGTTCGAACATGATACGCAACAGGGTGGTGTGTTTCTTCAGCAAACTGTAGACGGTCCAATCTTCCATGTAGACTTCCAAGAACTTGTGGATATACTCCCAGAAAGCAGCGATGACAATACGGGAAAACACGGCCGGGGCATTCTTCAAGCCAAACGGCATTACGTGGTATGTGAACGATCCCCACTCAGTGGTGAACGTCGTCTTCTTCTTGTCTTCCTCCGCAATGCGCACCTGATGATAACCTGAAAACCCATCAGTGAAGGAGTAAGCTTTGTTTCCAGCAACATGATCCAATACTTCGTCGTTGAACGGAGTGGGAAACAGATCAGGGATACAGGCGTTGTTCAGAATCCGGTAGTCGACACAGACGCGTATCTCCGCCTTGTCCTTCTTATTCTAAATGACAATAAGACTCACCCAATCTGCTTCTTCCACCAGAAAGATGAGACCTGTGGCTAGAATCTTGTCAATTTCCAGCTTGACCTTTTCTTTGATATGTGGGTTCAACCGGTAAGGTCGATGCTTGACGGGCCTGGCATCCGATTTCAGCACAATACACATTTCTCCGAGGTCACCTTTAATACCCTTCAAATCTGCAACCAACGAAGGGAATAAGTCTTCGTACTCCTGGAGGAGGTTGAAAATTTCCTTTGCTGTCTCCTCGTCCCAGTAATCCCCAACTGTAGCCAGCTTGGGTTTTTCCTCCGTACCTATGCTCAACTTTGTTGTCTTTAGTAGCTGTAAATGGACGCCTTCGGTAGTCGATTCTTCATTGATATTCCACTCGCCTTCCTTCTCTTCGAAGTATATGTGCCTGAGGTCCTCCAGACTGTCATCATCTGGATCGACATCAATCCATTGGCAAGCCAACTCGTGCCTGGCCTCCGAGCGTGATGCAAACGTGCCCCCATCAGGCTCTGGGTCCCAGAAAAATAGTACCCCCTTGATAGCTTGTAGTGCCTGGGACAGCATTTCTGTCTCCCCTTCGAATGAGAAGCACCGAACAAAATTTTTCGTGACTTCCTGCCAGGAGCTAGTTCCTCTTTTCCGCTCTTCCTCCATGTACCAGGCTTGGGGGATCGTATCTAAGGAGTGAATGAACTGATGTACCCACAACTCTTGTGGGTATCCCAGCCCTTGCCACTGCTCCTCACAGCTCTTCAGGTAGTCCCGCGGATCAGAAGTCCCTTTGTACCGGTGCCTGCTTTGAGGGCCTTCGTCTTCTTTGAACCGCGCCCGCAAAGCCTCCACCACACAACTCCATCGCGATAGGGTGTTGCGGTGGTTCCTCCACCACCTCGCTGATGTGGACTGTAGTGCGACATCCAAGAGAGGTATCATGCTTCCTTCTGGTACCATGTCCTCCACCTTGGCAATAAAGGTATTGACCGCCTGCATGTTCGACAGGGTGGGGTATTTTCTAAACTCAACCCCAATCCAACGGACTTGGGCAATGGCAGCACATCTCCGCATACTGGTCTCATACCCACCCTGCTGCCAATCCTCCCATGCGAGCTCCAAGCTCTGGACACTGCGCCAGTTGAAGGAGCCAGTTGCAGTTGGGTTGATATAGTCCTCCTGCTTCTCGGCAGTCATCTTATAAAGGTGTTCCATCATCTGAGCATCCTCCCGGTTGTCCACAGGTTCGGTATATCGTGGGCCTTGATATGGGTCAAGGGGCTGAGTGACCCAGACCTCTTCGTCCTCGAAGATCATCAGCTCCTTTTTGAGGTCGATGATGGTGTAGTTCTCAAAAGCCCAATCGATGCCTAGCAGGGCGGGGTAGGGATCCTTGTCTCCCATAATATCAATAACCTCAAAATCCATGTAGGTCTTCAACCCCGCAATGTCGACCTCGACCCCTTCAAGTCGGCCGATTGGCACAATGCAGTACTGATTTTCCATTCGAAGCTGGATCGGTGAGTATGTCAGCCGTGGCCTTCCCAGAGCCTCCCACTTCTTCCGCGGCAGGATGTTAACGTCAGATCCTAAGTCAAGCATAGTTTCGCTGATCTGGAATCTCGCCACCTGCGTATTAAGCTGGAACTCTTTTCCCGTTCATCGCTTGTTCCGCTTGACCCACTACACATACTGGGGTGTTGTGTCCACAAGTTCCCTCGGCCCTGTAGTCCCCTGCAGTGTGTCTTGCAGAGTGCGCTTAAGTTGGTCCCGCATCGAGGCATTATCAACAATATTGAGGAACAACTGAAGCCAATCCTCAATCAAGGTCCCTGTAGCACTCTGTTCTCTGGGGCCAGTCATCGAGGGTACCTCAAGGCCCTCGGTTTCCCTCAGCTGAGAAAAAGCCTCCACCGCCTCCTGGAAGTACTTCTTCTGCGCGTCCTGCCGGATCAGTTGCTTTGGGGAGGCGGGCCGAATAGCCCGGACTGACTCCTTTCCATGAGTGTCCTCTCCCGTCTTCCTACCGCCCCGCATGATGATTGCCACCTTCTGCATGGCCAGAGTCGCTATTCCTAGTGGCTCGGAGCTTACCAAATTCGTGCCCCTCTGCCTTGCCCGTTCCTCCCACTTCTTGATGAGTTCTGGATAGTCCTCTGTTGCATGGGCGTTCACACGGCACTGGGAACACCAAGGACTTCGGGGAAGGGGACATTCCCGAGCCACGTGACCCTCCTAGTCATAGTTGTAACACTTCACCAGACCTCTTCCCCCTGTGCGGCCTCCACGCATAACACCGCCTCTGCCCCTGGAAGCCTCGTTCACCCTATAGGAAGGACGGTCCAACTGGTCCGCGAGTGCGTCGAGAGCTCTGCACTACTCGGTGTTGTGAGTCATGGAAGCACAAAAATCACAGTATAAATTGTTTGGGACATTAGAGTACTTTTGTAGTATCGGGCACATCCGAGGTGGATGCCCCATCGTCCGGAAAATCTCGCAGTACTCCGTGGCGGTGGGGTTTGGTTGATATGGGAACCCCGCATAAGGCTGTTGCGGCTGGCATACCCCCTGCGGACTCAGTGCGGCACCACCCAACGTGGGTGGACCCCCCTGGATTGCCATGATAGAGGGTCCCACACCTGTTCCCCGCAGCCGAGGACATTCGGTTGCGACGTGGCCTTCAACCAGGCAGTGAATGCACCAAACGTTCGGCCTGGCTGGTCTTATAAGCTGCATTTCCTTGAGATTTTCAGTCAGACTAGTGATCTGATGCTGCAGTCCTACCAAGGAAGGATCCTGCGGGGCTGGCCCTCCCCGATATTCCTGAAGGTAGCCCGCCATGGCCTCTATCTTCATGGCCTGCTCCAAAGCATCCTGCAAATTGTCAATCTTCTGTTGGGTGAGGGGGATTCGCGTCAAGGGAAGCAGAGCCTTGATGAACCAATCCCTCTGATGGTTTGGATCGATCGAGTAGATGAGTTTCCTGATTGCATCCTTGAATCGCCGAATCAGCTCCCATGCAGTCTCTCCTTCTTTCTACTTAATCTCCCAAAGCTCGGACAAACCCTGCTGGTCCGTCTGGGGAAGTTTAAACTCGCGGAAAAAATCCCGCTTTACGTCTGTGATTGATGGATTTGGGTGGGCCTTGGACCATTTGATAAACCATTGCAGGGCCCTCTCTCTGAGCGTGGTTTGGAACTCTATTAGCTTCCCGGCGTCTGGCGTCTGCCGAGCCTTCCATATGGCTTCGCAGAGATACCAGTGTTGCTCTACATCATCATTGCCCCAGCCAGAGAATTCTAGATACTGGGTGAATGACCCAGCCATATTTACTTGTGAGGGGGTAACCAAGATAAACCCTCTAGGTCCTGGTTGCATGACTGTACCGCTGGGAACTGCAGTACTGCTAGTGACGCTGATGTTAACGTATGTTACTGCCGACAATGAACTCCTGTGAAATTGACTCAATGCTTGTATCTTAACGAAAATACTACTTAAAGGTTGATAGAGTACCAGGGAAAGGTAGGGATCCTTGCCATGCAAATTTTTGGAAGTAGGGCTGCCTGGGGAGATGAATGTCGTCCGCTCTTGAAACAACCACTGCATCACGACGTACCATTCTCCATCGGAACTTCCTTCGGGCTGCACACCTACATCATATTCGTCAGTCGTCGTCTCCCCTTTTCTCTTGGTCGGGCTCCCATGCACCCGTCGTACTCCCACAATGGTCCCTCCCCTTTCTAGGGTATCCGCCTGAGTGCCCATAACTCCTATCCTCTGAGGCACCTCCTCTTGATTCTTCCAGTCTTTTTCCCGTCGTCTTAACTCCCGCATCACCCTTTCTCGCCACCTGTCGGTGATCTGCTCCCGTCGATGTGCACGTCGCTCCATCCCCACTCCCCTCTTCACACTTCACGTAGCATCAGTCCCTTCAGCCCTTCCCCCAGCACTGAGGGTTTATGCTTCCATGCTCGACTTTTGAAATTCCATCAGCCCTTCATCCACCATCAGGGCCTTAAACTACAGCGGAATCTCCTTAAGCAGCTTCCCTCTTAACCCAGAATGGAAAATAGCTTCATCCTTCGAGAAGGATTGGTAGCACTCTGCCGCAAACTCCACGATGTATCTGTCCAAAGTGGTCTCTACCCAAAAATCCACCGCACGGGTCAATTCAGTGTCCAACCGATGCAGAGCCACCAGATCCCCGTGCACCCACTTTCGGTTTATCTTCCGTGAGATATCCCTAGGCACCTTCATCTGTAACCTCCGCAACCAATTATAGAGGTCACTATGGAATTTTCCCCAGAGGATCTCGTAAGTATCACTAGCGGAATCTAAGAAAATAACGAGAGCCTTGAGCACGTCTTCCTTTTGATTCGTCAACTCCGCTTGCTGAGCAACGAACTAGTCCAGATGGTTATCCCACCATCTCCGTATTTTGCCTTCGAAGATCCTCGATACCATGATCTAGTTCCCCTCATAACATGCAGGTCTCGGAAACGGAACCATTTTTTGGCAAGGAAACAGGTCTCGCAGGCAAGACCCAGGTTCACAGGTTGGGGCCAACAAGGGAATCCGTTGTAGTCTAGAACCACACCGGCATTATCACCCTACTCCGAAGAGCAGAGAGTCTCACCCGAGGCATGACGCAACCACATGCAGAAGGGGGACAGATCGAGAGCAGGGGAAGGATCCGCAACTCATGATTAACATTGAATGGATTGCATAAACATAGTTATATACGCAGGAACATTCGGAGAGTAAACAGGTATTAAGCAAATAAAATTTTAAATTATCAGAACCATCATGCATGCATATAAATCACATCATAGGACAGCAACCTGCAATTGTATTGATATCTTCAGCCAAATCCATAAGTACATAGCTTCCGCAAGGAGAGCTTACAAGTCTGATATAGATGCCTTGTGGAACCGAAAGGTAAGTAAGAGAAACCTAGGAACTATAGAGATATCATGCCCGATCTCCTTCAATCACTCTGCATTCTTTCTCCTGTCGCATCCTCCTCTCTTTCGGCTGAGTGACTGCTATTTATTCATCCGCTATCGCAACTGTTCGTTCCTCTTTTCGTTCTTCTTCAGCTGCTTCCGGCTTCTCTCTTGTTGTATGTGTGTTCTGCTTTCTGTCTTCTGTTGTGTATTCTCTTTGTCTGTACTCATGCATCTGCTTTCTTCAGCTATGTACCTGTTCCCTCGCAACTTTGGTAGCTCCGCTTCTTTCTGTAGTTGCGACTTGGTTGCGACTGCCATGTGTCTTCATCCCGCAACCCAAAAACTGTCCTTTATTCAAAATTCAAAATATTCAAAATGAGTTTTCAAAACAAGGGCCCCAACATGTGTCCATAAATGTAGTAGCAATTGTACTTGCTTTAAATGGATGAGATAATGCACAAAAGTGTGCATACTTGGTCATTCTATCAACTACCACCATGATGAGAATCTTTCCTTCAGATTTAGGTAAACCTGTGATAAAATCCATTGAAATCTCCTCCCAACATTGACTTGGAATGGATAAAGGTTGTAGAAGACCCAGGGTCTTAATTGTCTCAAATTTATTCAGCTGGCAAAGAAAACATTCCGCCACAAAATTTTGAATATCAGATTTAAGGCCATCCCAAAAAAATTCTTTCTTCACCTTGTGGTAAGTTTTTAAAAATCCTAAGTGTCCTCCTAAACGAGAAGTGTGAAATTCCAAAAGAATCTATTGTTTTAGTTGGGAATTCTTACAAAGATATAAGCGATATTTGTACCATACGGAATTATTTTTCCAACTAAATCTATCAGATGTACTAGGATCTTGGTGCAACTTTTGAATAAGTGTCCAAACTTCTTCATCCTTCTTCCATTCATCTCTTGCTTCATCCAATCAGTTTACACATATAAATGCACAGTTTCACCTTCTTCATCTTCGATGTATCCGCACCACTTTTTTCAGAGATTACTAAAACATAACCCAACATCTTTGTGACCCATTTTTGCTGCTCTTCTGAAGATAGTATTTGTTCCAAAAAAAATTTAAGACTATCATGATCAGTTTTTACCTTGAAGTGTCTTCCCATTAGGTAAGTTCTCCATTTCTTTAGTGCATGCAGTATTGCTAACATTTCCTTCTCATAAATAGGTTTCTGTAAATACTTTCCTTTGATTGAATAACTTTCAAAAGCAATGGGTCTTTCTTCTTGCATTAAAACAGCACCAATTCCATTTCCTGAGGCATCACATTCCACAATAAATATTTTTATGAAGTCTGGTGTAGCTAAGATCAGTGATAGGCACATTGCCTCTTTAAGATTTTCAAAGGCCTTAGTTTCTTCATGAGTCCATGAAAATGCATCTTTCTTCAATAATGTTGTTAGAGGTGCTACTATTCTCCCATAATTCTTAACAAACTTGCGATAATACCCTGTTAACCCAAGAAATCTTCACAACTGCTTTATGGTTGTGGGGACTTTCCATTCCTTAATGGCTTTAATTTTGTTAGGGTCTACCTTAACACCCTCGTGAGATACAATATGACCCAGATATTCCACCTCTTGTACTCCAAAGAAAAATTTTGATGTTTTTGCATATAATTGTTTCTCCTGCAATAGTTTGAGCACCCTGTCAACATGTTCAACATGATCCTTCCAAGACCTGCTATAGATTAGTATATCATCAAAAAATACCAGCACAAATTTTCTAAAGAAGGGTTTGAAAATGGAATTCATCAACCCTTGAAATGTAGAAGGTGCATTGGTAAGGCCAAAAGGCATGACCAAAAATTCATAATGACCCGCATGAGTTTGAAATGCTGTTTTTGGAATATCTTCAGTCTTCATTCTAATTTGATGATATCCTGAACGAAGATCCAACTTGGTAAAATAAATTGCTCCATGTAATTCATCCAATAATTCATCAATCACGGGAATGGGAAATTTACCTTTAATGGTGAGATTATTGAGCTCCCTATAATCGGGACACATGTGCCATGATCCATCCTTCTTGTGTACCAATACTATATGAGTATAGAAAGAACTTTGACAGGTTGAATTGTACCAGCCTCTAACATTTCTGCAATCATACATTCAATTTCACTCTTTTGGACATAAGGATATCTGTAAGGCCGGATGTTTGGAGGAACATTTCCTGGAATCAAATGAATAGCATGATCATGATCATGAATAGGTGGGAGTCTTTTGGGAGTATCAAACACATTGGAATGATTTTCCAAGAGCCTTTGGAGGTCTGGAGAAATAGATGATTTTGATGTTGGAAGTTCTAGTGAGCATAATTGTGCAATTACGCCTCGTTGTTCTTTCTTCAGAAGCTTTTTCATGACATTAGAGCTTATTATATTTCCTCGCTTCCCTGTGATACCCCGTAATTCGATTTCCTTTCCTTCCAAAAAATATTTCAAGAAAAGTTATTGAAAATCAAAATATACCGTCCCCAAAGATTGTAACCATTGTACTCCTAGTAAGACATCAACACCTCCCATTGGGATGGAAAGCATTGGAATATTCAATACATATTCCCCCATGGATAGCTTGATATTATGGCATTTTCCAGAGTAATTTATAGTTCCTCCATTTACAACCATCACTTGACATTCTGGTGCTGGGTATAGGAAACAATTCAATTCCTTGGCTACCTTACAATGAATAAAATTATGGGTACTCCATGAATCAATCAACACTATTACCTTTTTCTTCTTGATAGGTCCTTCTATCTTGAGAGTTTGAGGAGTATTAATTCCTGCCAATGCATTACACGATATTGTTGGACTCATTTCTTCCTCTTCTAGGGTTGGTTCCTGGTGTATATCCTCTTCTTGTTCATTGTCTTCTTCCTCTTCACAATCTATGTAAAATAATTTCTTCTCAGCACACTTATGACCTTTAGTGTATTTCCTATCACAACTGTAGCAAAGCCCTTTTGCTCTTTTTTCTTCCAATTGTTGTGGTGTCAACCTTGTAGGTTGTGGAAATCTAGGAGTAGCAACACTTCCCTCTTTATAGAAGTGAGTGGTAGGCTTCCTTGTCGCCATAATTTTGCATTCAATTTTTCTTGCCAACCTGAATGCCTTCTCCAATGAATCAGGTTCCAAAACGTGAACTTCATGTTGGATGTTATCCTTTAAAGTACCTATGAAGAGATCAATCCTTTGTTCCTCTGGAATATCAGTTACCCTTATATTCAATTTTTGGAAGTCCTCAATGTGCTCCCCCACTAAACCCTTTTGTTTGAGATTTATCAATTGGCTAAAGAAGGTGTTGCTCTTTGTATCCTCATAATGTGCTATCATTTCCTCCGTGAAAATTGACCAAGTGACAATTTTTTTACGAGAACAAAGCCATTGATACCATAAAAATGTATTTTTTTCTAGATGTAAAGTTGCAACGCATACCTTTTGTGTGTTTTGCACATTATTGAGATCAAAATATTGTTCCATCTGTAGCATCCATGTTATGGGATCCTTGCCATCAAACTTCCTCATATCCATCTTTGGAATATGGTGGTTCTTCCTACCAACATTAGAGTTTATGAAATCACAATAATCATTTCTTTTGTTCTCATCATGAGTTTCCTCTACTATCTTTTCACCATTAGGAAACATTTTTTGTATCAACTTTGTCAAACCTTCCATGTCTATTTTTAGATCATTCTTCATGTTTTCCACTTTTTCATCGATCTTAGCTTCCATGTCATCCATCTTAGTTTCCATGTCAACTTCCATACCATCCATCTTAGCTTCCAAACCATTCATCTCAGCTTCCACACCTTTCTTCAAACCATCCATCTTAGTTTCCATGCCTTTCTTCACAACTTCCATTTCATTTTTTGTTGCTCTTTGCGATAGCGAAATTTGGTGCACTTGCTCATGGACTTTTGATATCTCATGTTGCATTTCTTCGTCTTCATGAGTCATAGTAGAGCCTTCTGAAGGCTTAATGGGTGTTGAATTCCTTTTAGGAGGAATTTTAAAACCCAATACTGATAGCTATGCTCAATAGACCTTTGGAATCAACTAGAACTGATTTTTCAAACAAGACTTATGCAATTTGAAAGAAAAAAATACACACATTTTTCTTGATTTTGAGGAGCTCGATATTGAATCTGAATTATATCTGTGACTTCAGATCTTCAATATCTAATATTTTGCCCTGAAGTCACCCTTTGGATATTCTTTCGAACGCCAGAGGTCTGACCTGATTTGGATTCTTCAAGGCAAAGTTAAGTCCAATCTCCCGCAACGACCCAATTATGGACTAGTTCAGTATAGCGAACTTGTACTACTTTCCACGTGTCACTGTTTCTTCCTTTGGCTTTGAAATTGATAGACGAGAAACTACAGTCCATGTACTTGCAGCCACTTTTTACAGCATTCCAATCCGATGCTCAGAGAGAGAGTTATGAAGGTTTTCCCACGATAACCTCTTTGAGATGAAATTTAGGAGCCTCAAAAAGACCTAACTTCCATAGATCATATCTCTGAAAATATTGTGAACCAAGCTCTGAAATATTTTGACGATGTTCCTTAGGATTTCGGCTTCTCTCTCTAAAAATTTCATCTCTTGAAACCTCGTAATACAAAAGCTATAGCGCAAATTCTGTGATGACCTGTTTAGGTTAAATTCAGGAGCCTACAAAAAGCCCTAACTTCCAAAGATCATATCTCCAAAAATATTGTGAACCAAGCTCTACAATTTTGTGATGATGTTCCTCAGGATTTAGGCTTCGCACTCTCAAAATTTTAGCTTCTGAACCTTCGTAGAAAAAACGTTGTAGCGAAAATTCCACGATGACCTGTTTGGGGCAGCGAAACCATAGAATCCGAAGCTCTGATACCAAATGTTGTGAAACCAACTCCAAAAATAGAAGAAAATAGATATCAATGCCTTATAAATAAGCCACTTCAAGGGGGAAACCTCCAATACATTACATGAATGAACAATTCTTGGATGATACAAATTACAAAATGTTAGGTCCCTATATTACTAGTATAGTACCTTATTGTTGTTAGTGTAACCCCTTTATTGTTATTATTGTACCCTTGTAACCCCCATTTTGTTATTATCATGCCCTTAAATTATTATTGTTAGGTCGGCTAGGATTACATTGTGGCCCACTAGGATTACATTATGGCCCCATGGACTCCTATATATAGAAAGGAGGTTTTGTAAATTGTATCATCCAAGAATTGTTCATTTATGTAATGTATTGGAGGTTGCCCCCTCAAAGTGGCTTATTTCTAAGGTGTTCATATCTCTTTTCTTCTATTTTTGGAGCTGGTTACACAACATTTGGTATCGGAGCTTTGGATTCTAGGGTTTCGCTGCTCCAAACAGGTCATCGTGGCATTTTCGCTATAACTTTTTTTCTACGAAGTTTCAGAAGCTGAAATTTTTAGGGTAAGAAGCCAAAATCATGAGGAAGCTTTTCTAAAAATTTCAGAGTTTTTTTCACAATATTTGAGGAGATATCATCTGTGGAATTTAGGTATGTTTTCAGGCTCCTAAACAGGTCATCGTGGCATTTGCGCTATAAATTTTTTTGTATGAAGGTTTAGAGTCTGAAATTCATATGGTGTGAAGCTGAAATCTTGAGGAAATTCGTCAAAAAAATTCAAAGCTTGGTTCGCAATATTTTTGGAGATATGATCTGTGGAAGGTAGTGCTTTTTCAGGCTCTTGAATTTCATCTCAAAGAGGTGATCGTGGGAAAAGTTCAATAACTCTCTCTCTGGGCATCAGATTGGAGTCGTAAAAATTTGGTCGCAATTAAAATGGGTAATCGTGGTTTGGCTTAACACTTAGAGCTCAAGGATGGAATAAAGGACACGTGGCAAGTCGTACAAGTTCGCACTATTGAACCAGTCCATAATTAGGTCATTGTGGGAGATTGGACACAACTTTGTCTTGGAGAATCCAAATCAGGTCAGACCTGTGGCATTCGAAAAATAATTCAGAGGGCTAAATTGGTACTAAAATTTAGATATTGAAGTTCTACAATCACATAAATAATCCAATTTCAATATCTAGCTCCTCAAAAGCAAGAAAAAAGTGTGTATTTTTTTTCCAAATTGCATAAGTCTTGTTTGAATAATCAAGTTAAATTGATCCCAAGGGAATATTGTAGAATAGATATCAGTATTGGATTCTAAAATGGCCCCTAAAAAGAATTCAACACCCATTAAGCCTTTAGAAGGCTCTACTATGACTCATGAAGATGAAGAATGGCAACATGACATATCAAAATTACAAGAGCAAATTTCGCTCTCGCAAAGAACAACAAAAAATGAAACGGAAGTTTTGAAGAAAGGAGTGGAAAATAAGATGGATGGTTTGAAGAAAGGCGTGGAAGCTAAGATGAATGGTTTGGAAGCTAAGATGGATGGCATGGAAGTGGGCATGGAATCTAAGATGGATGACATGAAAGACAACATGGAAAACATGAAGAATGATCTAAAAGCATACATGGAAGGCTTGATGACAAGTTTAAAACCAGAAATGATTCCTAATGGCGGAAATATAGGAGAAGAACCTCATGATGAGAACAAAATAAATGTTAATCATGATTTCATAAACTCGAATGTTGGTGGGAAGAACCACCATATTCCAAAAATGGATATGAGGAAGCTTGATGGAAAGGATCCTGTAACATGGATACTACAGATGGAGCAATATTTTGATCTCCATAACGTGCAAAACACACAAAAGGTACGCATTGCAACCTTACATTTAGAACAAAATACATTTGTATGGTATCGATGGCTTTGTTCCCGTAAAAAAATTGTCACTTGGTCAATTTTTACGGAGGAAATGATAGTACATTATGAGGATACAAAGAGCAACACCTTCTTTACCCAATTGATAAATCTCAAACAAAAGGGTTTAGTGGGGAAGCACATTGAGGACTTCCAAAAATTGAATATAAGGGTAACTGATCTTACAGAGGAACACAGGATTGATCTCTTCCTAGGCACTTTAAAGGATAACATCCAACATGAAGTTCGCGTTTTGGAACCCGATTCATTGGAGAAGGCATTCAGGTTGGCAAGAAAATTTGAATGTAAAATTATGGCGACAAGGAAGCCTACCACTCAATTCTATAAAGAAGGAAGTGTTGCTACGCCTAGATTTCCACAACCTACAAGGTTGACACCACAAAAATTGGAAGAGAAAAGAGCAAAAGGGCTTTGCTACAGTTGTGATAGCAAATACACTAAAGGTCATAAGTGTGCTGAGAAGAAATTATTTTACATAGATTGTGAAGAGGAAGAGGAAAATGAACAAGAAGAGGATATACACCAGGAACCAGCCCTAGAAGAGGAAGAAATGAATCCGACCATATCGTGTAATGCACTGGCAGGAATTACCACTCCTCAAACTCTCAAGATAGCAGGACAAATCAAGAAGAAAAAGGTAATAGTGTTGATTGATTCAGGTAGCACCCATAATTTTATTCATTGTAAGGTAGCCAAGAAATTAAATTGTTTCCTATACCCAGCACCAGAATGTCAAGTGATGGTTGCAAATGGAGGAACTATAAATTGCTCTGGAAAATGCCATAATATTAAGCTAACCATGGGGGAATATGTATTGACTAGTCCAATGCTTTCCATTCCTATGGGAGGTGCTGATGTTGTACTAGGAATACAATGGTTACAATCTTTGGGGATGGTAGCTTTTAATTTTCAAGAACTTTTCTTGAAATTTTTTTTCAGAAGGAAATGAAGTCAAATTACGGGGTATTGAAGGGAAGCCAGGAAGGATAATAATCTCTAATGTCATGAAAAATCTTCTAAAGAAAGAACAACGAGGCGTAATTGCACAATTATGCTCACTAGAAGTTCCGACATCAAAATCATCTATTTCTGCAGATCTCCAACAAGTCTTGGACAATCATTCCAAGGTGTTTCAAACTCCCAAAGGACTCCCACCTATTCGTGATCATGATCATGCTATTCATTTGATTCCAGGAAGTGTTCCTCCAAACATCAGGCCTTATAGATATCCTTACTTCCAAAAGAGCAAAATTGAACATATGATTGCAGAAATGTTAGAGGCGGGTATAATTCAACCTAGTCAAAGTTCTTTCTCTGCTCCTGTAGTATTGGTACATAAGAAGGATGGATCATGGCGAATGTTTTTGGATTATAGGGAGCTCAATAAGCTCACCATTAAAGATAAATTTCCCATTCTCGTGATTGATGAATTATTGGATGAATTACATGGAGCAATTTATTTTACCAAGTTGGATCTTCATTCAGGATATCATCAAATTAGAATGAAGACTGAAGATATTCCAAAAACAGCATTTCGAACTCATGAGGGTCATTATGAATTTTTGGTCATGCCTTTGGCCTTACCAATGCACCTTCTACATTTCAAGGGTTGATGAATTCCATTTTCAAACCCTTCCTTAGAAAATTTGTGCTAGTATTTTTGATGATATACTAATATACAGCAGGTCTTGGAAGGATCATGTTGAACATGTTGACAGGGTGCTCAAACTATTGCAGGAGAAACAATTATATGCAAAAACATCCAAATGTTTCTTTGGAGTACAAGAGGTGGAATATTTGGGTCATATTGTATCTCACGAGGGTGTTAAAGTAGACTCTAACAAAATTAAAGCCATTAAGGAATGGAAAGTCCCCACAACCATAAAGCAGTTGCGAGGATTTCTCGGGTTAACAGGGTATTATCGCAAGTTTGTTAAGAATTATGGGAGAATAGCAGCACCTCTAACAACATTATTAAAGAAAGATGCATTTTCATGGACTCCTGAAGCAACTAAGGCCTTTGAACATCTTAAAGAGGCAATGTGCCTAGCACCGGTCTTAGCTACGCCAGACTTCACAAAAACCTTTATTGTGGAATATGATGCCTCAGGAAATGGAATTGGTGCAGTTTTAATGCAGGAAGGAAGACCCATTGCTTTTGAAAGTCGTCCAATCAAAGGAAAGTATTTACAGAAACCTATTTATGAGAAGGAAATGTTAGCAATACTGCATGCACTAAAGAAATGGCTAACTTACCTAATGGGAAGACACTTCAAGGTAAAAACTGATCATGATAGTCTTAAACACTTTTTGGAACAAAGACTATCTTCAGAAGAGCAGCAAAAATGGGTCACAAAGATGTTGGGTTATGACTTTGAAAGAATCTACAAAAAAGGAAAGCTTAATGTTGTTGCAGATGCACTCTCAAGAAAGAATGAAGAGGTGGAAGCATTGCTTTGTGCCATTTCTATTATCCAACCAGATTGGATAACCGAATCAAGAGATGAATGGAAGAAGGACAAAGATGTATGGACACTCATTCAAAAGTTGCAGCAAGATCCTAGTACATCTGATACATTTAGTTGGAAAAATGATTCCTTATGGTACAAAGATCGCTTATATCTTTGTAAAGATTCCCAACTAAAACAAAAGATTCTTCTGGAATTGCACACTTCTCCTTTAGGAGGACACTCAGGATTTTTAAAAACTTACCACAGGGTGAAGAAAGAATTTTTTTGGGATGGCCTTAAATCTAATATTCAAAAGTTTGTGGCGGAATGTTTGGTTTGCCAGCAGAATAAAGTGGAGACAATTAAGACCCCGGGACTTCTACAACCTTTATCCATTCCAAGTCAACGTTGGGAGGAGATTTCAATGGATTTTATCACAGGTTTACCTAAGTCCGAAGGAAAGAGTGTCATCATGGTGGTAGTTGATAGACTTACCAAGCATGCACACTTTTGTGCATTATCTCATCCATTTAAAGCAAGTACATTTGCTACTACATTTATGGACAGAATTCAAAAGCTACATGGAAGCACAAGGGTTATTGTGAGCGACAGAGATCCCATTTTTACTGGAAATTTTTGGACGGAGTTATTTTCTTGTTTGGGTACTCAATTAGCTCATAGCTCATCTTATCATCCTCAATCCGATGGTCAAACCGAGATAGTAAATAAATGTTTGGAAGGATATCTTCGTTGTTTTGTATCTGATAAACAAACACAATGGGTCAAGTGGTTACCTCTCGCTGAATGGTGGTATAACACTTCCTTCCATACTGCAGCAACAATGACCCCATTTATGGCACTTTATGGATATCATCCACCATCCATCACATCATCTTTAAGGGAAAATTCGAAGGTTCAAGCAGTGGAAGATCACATCGAGCATCAGCAAGAAGTTCTCCAACTCTTAAAGGATAACCTGAATTTGGCACAAAATCGAATGAAACAACAGGCAGATCAACATCGCAGTGAGAGAAGTTTCGATGTAGGAGATTGGGTATTTTTACGGCTACAACCATACAAACAAATGTCCCTCAAGCAAGCTAAGAAGGATAATAAATTATCACCAAAGTACTATGGTCGTTACAAGGTGTTGCAAAAGATTGGTACTATGGCATACAAATTGGAGCTTCCTGCTTCTTCGCGAGTACATCCAGTTTTCCATGTTTCATGCTTAAAGAAGGTTATAGGTGAAAATCTTCCAGTTCAAACAATATTGCCAGAACTTGATGAGGAAGGAAAAATGATATTGGAATCTGAAGCGGTCACGGAAAGAAGAACTCGAAAATTATGGAATTGATCAATTTCAGAGTATCTCATCAAGTGGAAGAACTTACCCACTGAAGATTCTACATGGGAGGATGAGAATTTTATACAGAAGCACCCAGAGCTACTCAAGCGTTGAGGACAACACTTTTTTGAAGGAGAGCGGCATGTTAGGTCCTTATATTACTAGGATAGTCCCTTATTGTTGTTAGTGTAACTCCCTTATTGTTATTATTTTACCCCTTGTAACCCCCATATTATTATTATTGTGCCCTTAAATTATTATTTTTAGGCCTGGCTGGGCTTTACATTGTTTCCCTACTAGATTACATTATGGCCCCATGGACTCCTATATATAGAAAGGAGGTTTTGTAAATTGTATCATCCAAGAATTGTTCATTTATGTAATGTATTGGAGGTTTCCCCCTCGAAGTGGCTTATTTCTAAGGCGTTCATATCTCTTTTCTTCTATTTTTGGAGCTGGTTACACAACAAAAAACCTCCTTTCTATATATAGGAGTCCATAGGGCCATAATGTAATCCTAGCCGACCTAATAATAATAATTTAAGGGCACAATAATAACAATATGGGGATTACAAGGGTACAATAATAACAATAAGGGGGTTACACTAACAACAATAAGGGACTATACTAGTAACATAGGGACCTAACAATGGGATGGTTGGACACGAGTTTTAGTGACCTGAGGAAACATGGTAGCCGATTAACTCTTTCCTGCATTAAAAAGGAATATTTTAATTGCAAAATAAGAGGGAAAAGTGCTCCATGATTATAATAATAATAAAATAGAAGCCTCTAGAGGGGTCCATGAGATCTATAAAATAAGAGGAGGAGACCAATAAGGGATATCTTGGATTTGATATATTTTCTTATATGTAAGGTTGAGAACCCCGTTCTCTTCGCCATTGGTAGCCCCAGGATGGAAACCCTCAGTCTTTTGTTGAGTGTTGGATGGAAAAACAACTCTCTCTTAGGAGACTTCATTCAAGATTTTCACTGAGCTTCAGGGATATTGGAGTGAGGATCATTCATATCCTTAATTGGTACTTCATTGTCTTCAGTTGATTTAGTGGGATTTGTTGTAGGAGGGAGAGTGCATCTGTTTAGTTTTGGAGGCCATCCCAGTGCAACAGTTTATATTGGTGGTCAGTTTTCCATCTCAGCTATTTTAGGTCAGATGTGCATGTAACCCCAGTTTTCCATTTATAATAAAAACTGAGTTTCTTCCTATTCAATGTGTTAATGGATTGTAGTGTTCTATTTGTTTTTATTTTACATGGAAATCTTATGTTAAATAAATGTTGATTTTACGGAAAAATGTTGGGTTAATTTATTTTCTGCAAAATTGGTCTAAATAACCCGTTTGGGATATTTCAATGGTATCAGAGCTTTGAACTTGGCTCAGACCATGGGTTTTCGTTTTTGATTGATGGTTTATCTGAATATGCCAAATTCTATTGTTGGAGCCAAATTTTATTGTAGAAGTTCAAGATTGCATATCAAGTGTTAGATGAAACTCTTCAAGGAAGTATTTATTCAAAAGTTTCATCATTATTATTATTATAATTTGTTTTAAAATCTAGGTATCATTGGTTGGTTGAATTTTTTATGGGGCCAGTTATTCATTATATCGAGAAGGGCCATGAGAGACGTGAGCGGTGGATCTAAACTCTGCACTTTTTTAAGGCAAGAAGCATTGTTTTAAAGATCGTGGAAATATCATTTTAAAGGGAACCAAGGTTAATTTGTTGGCAAAATTAAAAAATAAAAATAAAAAAACTATGACGTATTATGGCAAATCGATTTGTCAAGGCTAATCCCGTAATTGCAATTTACGACAAACTCAGTGAGGAGAACAAGCCCATTAGCACGAGTGAAAACATAGAACTTCGCAGTGGAGCAACTGCTTATTAAGCTAAGTCTGATCTTTCTCGAAGGTCGTCAAAGGTTTTGCAGGAAGATGCCATCTCAAAAACAATGAAATTGTAGCTATATTAATTTTTCCTTCCTTTTCAAGCAAGTCTGGGCATTGAGATACATAATTTCTGCGGAAATCGTATGTGGTGGTCAGAAAATGAGGAGATCATCATATTCCTTTCGAGACAATTGCACCACATCAAATATATTTTAAAAGGATATGATTTTCTGCAAGGCATTCATCAAGCAAGAACAAAATCGCATATACAGTTGCCTTGAAGTTTAGTCAATTCACTTTAAGTTGCCATTATTCTTCTGAGGAAGCTGAGCCATTGGCAGTGCTGAAATATTTTGAAGACCGACAAAGAGCAGAGATTTTAAAAGGGCATAGAAATATTCTTTGGAAAATCTAATTTCATGATCCATGACCTTAGATTAAAAGGGTCAACTAAATAATTTTCTTAAAGAGTCGAAAGCCCATTTCAAACATGAAACAGTGGAGCAATTTGGAAGCTGCTGAGCTGAAATTTGGAAGCTGCCGGGCTAAAATTTGAAATTTGGAAGCCGCTGAGCTGAAATTTGGAAACCACCAAGGTGAAGGGAAGATGGACACCAAATTCACTAAGGTTATTAGAGACTTGCTTGCCAAGATGAAAATGTGACAACTATACCTGTTTGATTTTTAAGATTTACTCATCAATTGACTCAGTTTTTCCAATGGGAAAATGATTTTACTGATAGACTGGCATTTTCAGAGGTTCTTTCAAGGGATAAGGTTTTCTCTACTCCAATTCTCTACTGGAAGTAGATCTAAATGATACAAATTCACTGGAACAGTATCTGTAGGATTATTTTCCAAGCATTGTTGAAATTCAACAAGAAAATGAAACACACGCACTATTGTGGGATAACAAGTCACACAGTGATGGATCCTAGAGACACATTAGTGTGCAAGCCAATTTTTAAATAAATTGGGAAATTAATTGTAATGTTATCTCATAACAACTTATAATAGTTAACTAAGTGTGATAGACTTAGTTAGCTCAAGAATTTCAATTTGAGGGTCATGTAGAGTGATTCTATTATTAACAGGGTCCAGGTCTAGTTGTAGCACTAGTGTAATGTGGGTGGGATCAGTTAACTCACAATAATTGAGTTAAAATTAGTTTAACTAGTTCTAACTGTTTGATGAGATAGTGGAAGATCAAGTGAATTAAAATAGATTTAATTCACCAGTAGTGATCTACCAAGTAACTAATGATTCACTATTTATAGTTGCATGCATGCTAATTCTAGTGAATACCCAGTTGAGACAAAGGTTCAAGGCAAGTAAACTATCAGTTGTATTTTAGGAAAACTACCCAGGTGAAATTATAAAACCATGGGAATCCCATGATGAATTGCGCAACCAAGGAAGGCTCAATTTCCTATTTAATAGGGGTTTAATTTTCTATAGATTGCGTAAGCAGGGTAGGCTAAGGGTAGGCTGATAATTGGCTATGTGTTTGTCCAATTTTGCCTAGATCAGTGTGAATAAATTGGTAGAGTGTATGAGGTTGTGGTGAGCACAAATACATTGTATTTTTTCATGATTCCTTGGTTGATTATACAATAAATATGGAGGGGTTTTGAGCAGTTTCTTTCCTGAGGAATATCTTGTGTTGTGTATTGATTTACTTCTTTATTTTACTTGCATGTGATTGAGTGATCAAAATTTATACTCCACAAATATTGTAGAAGGATTGAGTATCTTGTTTTAGTATGTTACATGATTAGATTGAATCCATTGGTGTAATTTCTACATGGTATCAGAGCGCCATGAATGAAAATAGTGGAGAAGAAATTGAGTTTGTGTTGAAAAGTATTCAAATTTGCAGATACTTTCTTGAGAGCTAGAAGTGGATCGAGATGTCTTCCAATGGCTTTAGAATCACATATGCACTCAATGGAAGTTAGAATTATATTGCATAGAAGGACAGGATGGAGGCAGTGTTGGAGGACAATGGGTTGAATGAGTTCATAGATAATGATATTCCCAAGCCCGCAACAGCAGGTGCCCAACTTCTTGATGCATGGTAGAAAAAGGTAGAAAAGGCGAGGAGGATCTTGTTAGAGGGAGTTCGATATCATATTATCTCAAGTATCCATGGAAAGGAAACTCTATATGCTATGTGGAAGGCCTTGAAAAATCTATTTCAAAGCAGCATTGAACATAGAAAATTGGTACTCAAGGACAAGCTCATGAAAATCAAAATGGAGAAGGAAGACACAATCCAAAAATACTTGACCAAGTTCACTCAATGTCGAGATGATCTTAGAAGTTTTGGGATTACTATCGCTGATGATGACTTGGTGAGCCTAGCACTTCTAGGCCTTCCCAAGAGCTGGCATAGTTACCAGGACTCTATGAATGGGAGGGAGAAGTTACCATATTAGGAGCGACTTTGGTCATATTTGGTACAAGAATAGTTTCGGTGGAATACCAGGGATGGATCCTCATCCAATATTGATGATGAGGAAAATTATGCCTTGGCTATTAAGGCAAATAAGGGTAAGGGGAGGAAGTCCCATTCCAAATCTGAGATCGACAAAGAAGGTAAGAAGCGTGACATGTCAAAGGTGAAAATTTTTCACTATCATGATCATGGACACTATACCACAAATTGTCCACAAAAGAATAAGAACAACAAGAAGGCTCCAGGAGCTGCAGGAGTGAAGCTTTGACCTCACAGTTTTATTTTTACTTCTCTCTCGTTGCATGCATGGCGTCAACTGTGATGGGATCTATATGGTACTTGGATAGTGGAGCATATTTCCACATGAAGGGAAACAAATAACTCTTTAGTAGCTTGGAGGAGAAGGATCTTCAGATGCACATCGAGATGGGTGCTGATGGGAGGTCTAGTGCTACCAGGATTGGTACAGTTACTTTCTAGAGACAGTCAGGTAAACCTTTATTATAAAAGATTGCATGCATGTACCAAGCTTGAAAAAGAATTTAGTTTCAATTGCTATATTGGAGGATCTTGGATATGATGTGGTTTTTAGTGAAGGAAAGGCATTCCTTTGTCACAAATCCACAGAACAGGTAAAGAAGATTGGGGTCTGTGTGAAGAACCTATACAAACTTGATATAGATGGATGCACAGCATTGAGTAGTAAAGCATGGAAGGTGGTGATTTGGGATACAGGTGAGTTATGGCACATGAGATTGGGCCATCTACACCACAGTGCTTTGAGGATCATGCAGTAGATTTATACAGGTCTTCCAAAGGGTACTCTTGCGTAGATAGACACATGCAAGGGATGTTCCATGGGGAAGTATACTAAATCCACTTTTCATGAGAACGAGAACCGAGCATCGAAAATTATTGAGATATTTCACTCAAACTTGTGTGGACCATTATCTATGCCTTCCATGGAAAAGCACAGGTATTATGTGATTTTTGTTGATGATTTTTCTAGAAAGTGTTGGATCTTCTTTCTCTTGAAGAAAGATCAAGTGTTCTCCAAGTTTTGTGAGTTCAAAGAACTAGTAGATAAATATACAGGGAAGAAGGTGAAGACTCTAAGGAGTGACAATGGTGGTCAGTATATCTCTAATGAATTCAAGAACTTATGTGCCAAAGAAGGAATTTGGAGAGAATTTATTGCACCTCATAACCCACAACAGAATGGGGTTGCAGAAAGAAAGAACATATCAATTGTGGGAGCAGCACGAGCTATGTTACATGACTAGGGCCTACCATTGCATCTATGGGCAAAGGCATGCAACACGGTGGTATTTGTGTAGAACCGGAGTCCTCATTGGATACTTGGCATGAGTACACCAGAGGAGGATTTTTCAAGTAAGAAACTAGATGTTTCATATTTTAAAATTTTTGGCTCATCTATCTATTTCCATGTGACTAAAGATGTCGGGAACAAGTTAGAGCCAACAATATAGGTTGGGATATTTTTGGGGTATACTGATACTACCCACAACTATCGAGTGTATTTTCTGACTAACAGGATGACAGTTGTCAGGAAAGATGTTAGATTTGATGAGGAGAAAGCCATGTGATTTTCCATTGAGAGGGAACTTCATTTTCATGCAGATGTGGAACCCTTAGTTCCAAAGGATGAACCTCAGGATGTGGAACAGCCACAAGATGAGGATCATGGAGTGGCAGAAACCACTCATATAGAGCGATCCACCAAAAATGGTAGGAAGCGCACCAGAGAGGCTTCCAGATTGATTCTAGATGCGACAGATAATGTAGGAGCACCTACATCACAGCGCATGCAGAGAAGGTCCCCATATAGGTCACTGGATAGATGACTCTTATGAGTGAGTGTATTGTGATATAACCATCCTCTTTTGAGGAAGCAATGCAACAGCCAACATGGGTTGATGTCAGGGTTGAGGAGTATGACTCCATTATCAGAAACAGTGCATGAGAAGTGGTCCCAAGACTAGTGGGGAAGTCAGTGGTTGGATCTAGGTGGATCTACAAGGTGAATCAGGCATCAGATGAGAGTGTGGAGAAATAAAAGGCTAGATTTGTGGCCCGGGGATTCTCACAGGTAGAGGGGATTGACTATGAATAGACTTTTGCACCAGTTTCAAGGTACTCATCGATTAGATCTATCCTTGCACTCTCAGCGCAAATGGGATGGCAGATACATAAGATGGATGTAAAGACAACCATTCTCAATGGATTTATTGAGGAAGAAGTGTACATTGAGCAGCTAGAAGGTTTTGAGACCTTTGATAGGGAGTCGCATCTGTGCAGACTCAAGAGAGCATTGTATGGGTTGAAGCAAGCACCTCGTGCTTGGTACACCAGGATCGATAGCTATTTCACTGGGTTGGGCTTCACAAAGAGTGAACTGGATGTGAACCTATATCATGTTGTGGTTGATAGTAATATTTTTATTATTGTAATTTATGTAGATGATCTTATACTTACAAGTGATGAGTAGCTCATAACTTCTTGCAAGAGATTTTTATATGAAGGACATGGGGCTCTTGCATTATTTCCTAGGCTAGGAAATATGGCAAAGAGATGGGGAGCTATTTGTATCTCAAAGAAAGTATGCCAAGGAGATTCTGAGGAAGTTCCACATGGAGGGTAGAAAACCCATGGAGACTCCTATTGCAGGTAATTAGATGAAGGAGGATGCTACTTTAGGTGAGGTAGTGGATGCTACTATTTACAGGTAGCTTGTGGTTTCACTTATGTATTTGGTGAACACATGACCAGACATATGCTACACAGTTAACCAGCTTAGTCAAGCTATGGTTAAGCCTACCAAGCTCTTTTGGAAGGTGGGGAAGCATGTGTTGAGACATCTTAAGGGCACTAAAGAGTATGGATTATGGTACAAATGGATGGAGTGAATCTTAAAGGCTTCACCGATGCAGATTGGGTAGGTAGTCCATCAGATAGGAAGAGCACGTCAAGGGGCATTTAAGCATAGGATCAACAGTAGTTTCTTGGTACAGCAGGAAAAAGATATCAGTTACACTCAATTCAGCAGAGGTAGAGTACATGGAAGCGAAGTAGGCTTCATGTGAGGCCATCTAGATGAGAAAGATACTTTTTGGTTTATTCGGTCATCAGATGGATCTGACGGTGATACATTGTGATAACCAGAGTTCCATAAAACTCTCGGTTAATTCAGTATTCCATGACAGGTCCAAGAATATTGACATCCAGTACCACTATCTCATAGATTGTGTTCAGAGGCGCATTATGTTGTTGCAGTACATTCCCACAGAGGATCAAGATGCAGATATCTTGATGAAGGCGCTTGCGAAGAGAAAATTTGAATACCACTGTGGCAAGATCGGGGTAGCAAATAATCCCTTTCTTTTTTAGAGGGAGTGTTGAAATTCAACAAGAAAATGCAACACACACACTAGTGTGGGATCACAGGTCATGTAGTGATGGATCCTAGCGACTCATTAGTGTGCAAGCCAATTTTTAAATAAATTGTAAAATTAATTGTAATCTTATCTCATAACAACTTGTAATATTTAACTAAGCGTGATATACTTAGTTAGCTCAACACTTTCAAGTTGAGGGTCTAAGGATAGGCATGTAGAGTGATTCTATTATTAACAGGGTCCAGTTGCAGTTGTAGCACTAGAGTAGTGTGGGTGGGATCAGTTAACTCACAATAATTGAGTTAAAATCAATTTAACTAGTTCAATTGTTTGATGAGCTAGTGGAAGATCAAGTGAATTAAAATACATTTAATTCACCAATAGTGATCTACCAAGTAACTGATCATTCACTATTTGTAGTTGCATGCATGCTAATTCTGATGGATACCCAGTTGAGACAAAGGTTCAAGGCAAGTAAAATATCAATTGTATTTTAGGCAAACTGCCTTGGTGCAATTATAAAACCATGGGAAGCCCATGATGAATTGTGCAATCAAGGAAGGCTGAATTTCCTATTTAATAGGGGTTTAATTCTCTAGGGATTGCGTAAGCAGGTGATGCAGCAGCAGACTTAAAGTTACAAGAACGCTCCCAATGGATCTCAGATAAGCAATCAATACCAATAAAAGCCCTTTATGATATTGGAATCGAAACTCTTTATATTTGTAAAACGCAGATCCAACATAAACCTTTTTAAGTGCCTTTTATAACATTCAAAACAATATCGAATGTAATATAGGCATATCACTGCTCCACAGATCTTAGTCGATCAAACATTTAAAACAATTCGCTAATCGACAGTCACCAGTCTCATTTAAACTATTGAAATTTGTCCCCACTCCGACGCGAGGTCATCGGCAATCTCAATTCGCAAGATTAAACATCACCTATCCAACAATCAACCAACCCACAGTTCCGATGCGATGTCAATCACAAATCGGAATCGTTGTATTGCAATAATCAAACAACGCTTACCTGTAGCCTTGCGAGATCTTTCGGATCCGATATCATATCAACCCAATCTATAATGTTTCGCATCTGAATCTATTGTTATGTGGCGCGATGTGGATCACCTCTTCTCTCTCCGATGCGACAAACTAGGTGGACCCAATGCATTACAAACCCATAATATGTTGATCAATCGCTCAAGGATTCTGCGAAATTTTTTCAAGCTCTTTCTTTACATTAAAACTTCTTCAGTTCACAATTGTTAACAGCGCCAGACTTGTTTTAAACACGTGTTTCTCACAATTGAAATTAAAACACACAGGTCGCACACCATTTAATCAATTACACAGACATCAATACTCAAATTCCCACCATTTGTCATTCTATTTGGCACATAATATAATTGCGTTCATAATACTTAGAAAAAAAACAAAACAGAACCTCGCTTTTGCCAAATTATCCCAGAATCAAAAACTCTAATACACACTGTCACAATATCACAAAATCTGAGCTTTCGCTCCACACAAAACCTCACACGAACTCTCTCGCTCATAGCATTTTTCTCACATTACTTCTAATAATATCTAACAGAATCTCCTAATTTCCCTAAAGATCCTAACAACAAAATCTCCTATCTTCTCACTCTCGGTTACACCTATTTAACAAATATTATCACTAAATCTTAAATAAAAAAGTCACATTTATTTCAATAACAAACTATTTGTGAAGTCTATCCTTCTCGGTAAAACTGAATTTGATCAAGCAGTCAATGAATTTCACTGTGGTTAGCCACAACATGTGGACAAATCTCCACATTGCTGGCTAGTTTCGATGCTCCTGCATCAGCAGGGAAGGTTGAGGGTAGGTTCATAATTGGCTATGTGTTTGTCCAATTTTGCCTAGATCGGTGTGAATCAATTGGTAGAGTGTAAGAGGTTGTGGTGAGAACAAATACATTGTATTATTTCATGATTCCTTGGTTGATTATACAATAAATATGGAAGTGTTTTGAGCAATTGCTTTCCCCAGGAATATCTAGTGTTTTGTATTGATTTACTTCTTTCTCTTAGTTGCATGTGATTGAGCGATCAAAATTTATATTCTGCAAATATTGTAGAAGGATTCAGTATCTTGTTTTAGTACATTACATGATCGGATTAAATCCATAATTTGGTGCAATTTCTACAAGCATCTTGAAAAAATAAAAGGACTCAAAGCTCAGTAAAACCAAGGTTACTTTCACATATAAAATAATTACTTCGATAACATATCAACGTTTCTCCATCATGCATCTAATGAATGTTGGATGTATTCTCTTAGGGTGGCTTCAAGTGTGTAAAGATAAGTTAATGATAGCCCCAAATAACCCTCGACATATCATTAAAATCTAAGGATGAGTTTGATGGTAGTTATGATCATAATAGAGGTCGAATCTCCTTTCTTACAAGTTGCACTAACCATGCTATTAACACCTACTGAAAAAATCCACTGCTCATAAAATGTATATGTGATAAATCTGTCACTAATTTATCATTCTAGCTGGACGTGTTTGGAGGCTGAAAATATCTTTGTAGTTGGAGGAGATATTTACTTATTTTATTTCGTACTTCACACCTAAACGTTGAAATATTCTCAAATGCAAGAGTTTATTTGTTTATGGGTGTGATCATATTGGAAAATTGGTTCTGCTACTCTTTAAAGTCTACATGTGCATTGAGGCTGCATATTATCACTAGAAAGGTTGATTTTGGATCTTTTAACGACTGTGTGGAGAATGTGAGCTATGGTGGATGGTATTGGGCATGCCTTAGCCTTGTATGATGGCCAAAAATCTGGTTGTTTCCATTAGTTGATTTTTGGTTGGATGGGCTTATGCACTTAGGAGTCTAATTCGCGATTTGACACCCAGGAAACGTGTTTCTCAACATATTTGTGAATGTCACTCTCTGGAACTGCACCAGAACTATATGCAACTTCCTACTGGCAGCTATCATATTTCCAAGTTTAGTATTCCATTGCATGCTCCCTATATGTTCATGTTTTTATGTGGACTTTATTCCCCCATACTAATAGATATTAATTTATGATTTTATTGCAAGCATTACAAGATGACCTGAAATCCATTGGAGCAATTTGAAATGTTGAAAAATATATTCTTGACATAAAATTTATGATATAACATATACAGTAAGAGGGGAAACCAATTTTTTTTTATTAAAGGCATCATTAAGTCTCATTATCACAAATTTCCTTATCATCATTGGGCTAAACCATGGAGGAACTCACAAAGCTCTTGCAGGGACTAAACAATACAATAAACGGTACCTTGAACCACCATGCATTAGTATACCAGCAAACAAAACTGAACAACAAACCCTTTTCAAGAGGGATCCACACCCTTCTCCAACAAGAACCGCCAAAATATTTGCAGAAAGAACATGAGTTGGTACACAAGATCTTTAAACTTGGGTCATATTGAAGCACATGAGGATCACATCTAGAGTTATTTCCAAACTTGATCAACTTGATGAACTCCTCTCCAAAGTTAGCTAGTTAGAAGGAAAGAAATTGATTTGGGCCCTAAAACCTGTTATGCTTTCTCTTATACAACCCAAGTTCTTGGAATAACCTTGTGAAGGGTTCATACTTCCAGTTGCATCATGCCTTAGTAACATTATGAGGTTGACCACACCTATAACTCCTTTCAATGATGATGTTCTGAGGGAAGTTTTCAAGTTAGTAGTGGGTACTTTTCACGACTTGGACAATAGTACAGGCTCTACATTTGGGAAGAAGTTTAAGGTTTTAGGATTCATGGCCATGACCCGAAGTTATGAGATCATTTTTTATCTTGGGTATGATGGCTTGATTCTACAGATGTTCCAATCCTTCTTCAACATTAGGAGACATCATCTGTATAAATTATACAACAAGCATGTATATCTTGGATTCACCCGATCTAACAATGTGCTGAAGTTAAATACTGAATCGCTTCTATAAATATTTTGTAGAATTAAAACATAATCGCTAATCACATGAACATGAAGAAAGATCAATCACACACAACACAAATAATTTCCCAGGGAAATCTTACGGCTAAAAAACCCCACTATATTCTATTGTATATTATATCATGGATCATGAAAAAATTACATAAAAAAATCTTCTCACAATAGCCCTCAGTACATTAGCTAATTTTCTCACACTATCATAAAAAAATTAGCAAATCCCTTAGCCAATTTACTGCTTCCAGACAGTCTGCCTTCATTGGGTAATCCCTGTTGAATTCAATCCTTGAATTGATGCAATCCTACCTGCCTTGACTGCGCTAGTATCATGGGCACATCCAATGTGTGTTTACTTTCATGTGTACAAGCGGATAATGTCACAACTGATAGTCAACATGCCTTTCACCTAGAACTCAACTAGGTATCCACTGGATCTGACATGCATGCAGCTAATATTAGTAAATTGTCAGTTGCATGTGAGATCACTGATTGTGAATTAATTCATATTTAATTCACTAGTGTATCTTCAGTTACAACTAACACAACTGTGTTTAACTCACTTAACTGAGTTAAACTATTTACAACTTGCACCAACTCATGCACCACTGCACTTCGAACTTTGTTATAACTAGAATTACTCTGCATGTCCCACCAACCAACCTATAACTCAAAATTCACTAGCTAACTAAATTTTCCACTTCAGATAACTATTTCAAGTCCACATTGAGAATAGATTACAGTTTAATGTCCATCTAAATTAAGGGATAATAAAAATAGACATGCACCCAAAAATATCCCTGTGGGCCCCACACTAGAGTAGGTGCTTAATGCAACTAGGTGCTTAATTCACTAGTGTGGGTGTTGAATATTCTTGTTGAATCTCAACACTCCCTCTCAACAATAAATGGATTATCCTTCACCCCGATCCTGTCTCTATGGTATTCGAATTTTCTCCTGGTGAGTGCCTTCATCAAATATCTGCATCCTGGAATTCCGTGGGAATATACTGAAGCAACATGATCCTCCTCTGCACACAATATCTGAGATTATGGTACCAGATATCTATATGCTTGGACCTATCATGAAACATAGGATTAATAGAGATTTTAATGCAACTATGATTATCACAATGAATCACTGTCGGATCCATGTGAGAACCAAACAAACCAACCAAGATCTTTCTCATCCAGATAGCCTCACATGCAGCTTGGCTTGATGCCATGTATTCCACTTCCACTGAATTGAGTGCCACGGATCTCTGCTTCCTTCTGTACGAAGAAATATTTCTAGACCTAATACTAAATATCCCTCCTGATGTGCTCTTTCTATCTGATAGACTTCTAGCTCAATCTGCATCTCTAAAGCCATGCAAATTCACTGCATCCGTTCTTTTGTACCATGGACCATACCCTGATTTTCCCCTCAGGTATCTCAGGACGTGATTCACCGCCTTCCAAAAGAGCTTGGTAGGCTTAACCATAACTTGACTCAGTTGGTTAACCACATAGAAAATTTCTGGTCTCGTGTTCACTAGATACATTAGTGAACCCACTAACTGTTAATAGACAGTAGAATCCACTACCTCTCCAGAAGTAGCATCCTCTTTAATCCAATTTCCTGGAAGAGGAGTATCCATGGGTTTGTATCTCTCCATGTTAAACTTACCCTCAACCACGATATGGTATAGGTTTGCATCTACCTCACTTTTGGCGTAGCCCAGTCCGGTGAAATAGTTGTCTATCCGAGTGTACCAAGCATAGGGTGCTTGCTTTAGCCCATACATCACTCTTTTGAGTCTGCACACATGCGACTCATTGTTGAAGATCTCAAAACCTTCAGGATGATATATTTACACCTCTTCCTCAATGATCCCATTAAGAAATGTAGTTTTCACATCCATCTGATGAATGTTCCAGCCCATCTGCACTGAGAGTGCAAGGATGGATCTTATGGAAGAGTACCTTGTGACATGCACAAAATTCTCATCATAATCTATCCCCTTAATCTATGAGAAACCTCAGGCCACAAATATGGCCTTGTATTTATCCACACTCCCATCAACAACTTGCTTTACCTTGTAGATCCATCTCGAACCTACCACTGATTTGTCAACCGGTCTTGGGAAAATTTCCCATGCACTGTTTTTGACAATGGAGTCATACTCCTCCACCATTGCATCAACCCAAGTAGGTTGTTGCACTGCTTCCTAAAGGGGAGATGGTTCAGTCATAATACATTTTCTCATAAGAGCCATGTATCCAGTAAATCGGTTAGGAGACTTTCTCTGTCTGCGTTGTGAAGTAGGGGCTCCTAAATTCTGTGCAGCATCAAGTCTCAGCCTATCAGTTTTCATGGTGTGCCTTCTTCCATTTCTAATGGATGGCTCTACATGAGTGATTTCCTCCACTCCATGAACCTCCTCATGTGGTTGATCCACATCTTGAGACTCATCCTTGGGAACCAGCATCTCCTCCTCTGAATGCAAGTCCATCTCCCTCTCAAGGGACAACTGCATGGCTTTCCCCTCATCAGATTTTATATCTCGTCGCACAACAGTCATTCTGTTGTTTGCAAAATACACACGAGAATTATGGGGTGTTTTTGTGTACCCCACAAAAATACCAACTTCAGCAGTAGGTTCTAGCTTCTTCCTGGCATCTTTGGTCACATGTAAATAAATAGATGAGCCAAAAATCTTAAAGTGTGAAACATCAAGTTTCTTACCAGTGTATGCCTCTTCAGGTGTACTCATGCCAAGTACTCTATGACGATAGAAGTTTTACACATAAACCGCAGTGTTGCATGCTTTCACCCGAAAATGCATTGGTAGGCCCTGATCATGCAACATCACTCGTGCTGCACCCACGATCCTTTTGTTCTTCCTCTCCGAGACTCCATTCTGTTATGGTTTATGAGGTGTTATGAGTTCTCTTAGAATTACTTCTTTGCTGCAGAAGTTCTTGAATTTGTTAGAGATATATTCTCCACCATTATCGCTCCTAAGAGCCTTCACTTGCTTCCCAAACTCTTTCTCCACCAATGCCTTAAACTCACAGAACTTAGAGAATGTTTGATCTTTCTTCTGCATGAATAAGATCCAGCATTTATGAGAAAATTCATCAACAAATATTCCATAGTACTTATGTTTTTATATTGAAGCAATCGATAATTTTCCACACACGTCTGTGTGAAATCTCTCAAGGATCCCCGAAGCATGGTTCTCCTTCTCATGAAAGGTGGACTTTACATACTTCCCCATGGTGCAACCCTTGCACTGATCTAACTGAGCAAGTGTTCCCATTGGAAGTCCAGTAGAAATTTTCTGCATGACTTTCAAGGCTCCATGATGAATATGGCCCAATTTCCTGTGTCATAATTCACCCTCATCCTGGCTCACCAATTTTTCTGCCTTGCCCATTATGGAAGCGCAGCCATCTACCTCCATCTTGTAAAGATTCTTAACTTGAATCCCCATCCTCTTGGCTTGACTCGTTGTTTTATGTCGCAAGAAATATTTTCCATCACTAAAAAAAACGTCATAGCCTTTGTCCTCCATAATTGCAACTGAGACCAAATTTTTCTTCAGACCTGGTGGTGAGCCCTGGTATTGCACCAAGAGTGCTGCAACTCCCAAGGGTTTCCATACTTTACTTTATCAACCTATGGTTCGTAAAAATTTTGAGGTGAAAGTGCTATATACACAACAGATGCATTTTGTTCATGTCATCCTCTTCCACTCTACGAAAGGGTGTTACTTCTAGGGGTTCTTAGTGAAGTCTGTCACACTTAAATGAAACTAAACTATATTGCAGAAAGGAAATGACAGAAATGGAACTAACTTAATATGCAGGAAGGAAATGACTGTAAGAAACTAAATTAAATTGTTGAAAAGAAATGACAGGAAGGAAACTAATTTAATTTGCAGAAAAATAAATGACAAAAAGGAAACTAATTCTAAACCACATTTAGCTTGGACAAACGACTAAATTCACTCTAATTATCCTATGATATATCTACCATGCTTCTATCCATGCAACTAAGCTATCCATGACTTTATTCTAATTAAGAAGAGTTAATTTTCATCTTGGAGGCAATAAAAGGGCTAACAGAGGCTAAGGGGGGGTTTAACACATGAAACGAGGTTTGGAAGCGGAAAGAGGGGGTTAAACCCTTATAAAACCTTATTATAGCATGAGAAATGACTTTGGAGTGGAAATAACTCAAACATGTGATGGCAGAGTTTGATGGAGGACAAACATTGCTATGTGCGATGTCACAGTTGCAATATCGCAATTTTAAAGGGATAGAGGTAAGAATTAACCAGAACGAACCAAAATGTGCGAAGTGCGATTTGCGACGAGTGACGTGGTGGAGTGCGATGGAGGACAAAATTTGCGATATGTGATGTCGCGATTGCAATATCGCAAGTTTAAGGGGTTATCAGTAAGAATTAACAAGAACGAACAAGAATGTGTGAAGTGTGATATGCGACATGGTAAAAGTTATCGGTTGCGATCTGCGATGTGGTAAGTTCTGCAAAGTGTGAAGTGCGACGAGTGATGAGGCAGAGTTATCGCATCGACAGAATGAGCAGTAAGTGTTATGAGAAAAGCCAAATGATGTGATTTTCGATTTACAATTTTGTAATATCACAATCATAAGAACGAGCGGTAAGTATTTTAAAGGTAAAAGCTAAATGGTGTGAAGTGCGATTTGTGATGGGCGACGTGGCAGTGGGATTGACAACGGGGCACGATCGCAATATCGTAATCGGAAAGAACAACAGTAAGTGTTAAGGGAGAAAAGGAAAAGTTGTGGGATGTGATTTGCAATAGGATAAGAATTACGAGATGCGATTTGTGATAGGATAAAAACTACGAGATGTGATTTATGATAGGGATGACATGGTAGTGAGTCTAAAAGAAAAAGGGAAAAGTTGTGATTTGCGATATGCGATGTCACAATATCGCAATCGCAAGAACCAACGGTAAGTGTTTAAAGGTAAAAGCTAAGAGTTGTGATTTTTGAAGTGCGATGTACGATGGCGGGAGACTCAAGGAGCAAAGGCATAGGTTACGTTCGAATGGGTTTGAATGGTTTTTCATGTGTTTTGCATAAAAAGGGTAAGGTAGTGAGAATAAGTGGGAAAAAATGGAGATGGAGGGTGTAACAGCAGAGCGCAGAGTGTAACAACAGAGATGGAAGGGAGATGGAATATGAAGCAAGAGGTGTTGGAGAAATTCCCTCTGGGCTATGCTACCCGTACTTGTTATCAACCTGCCTATCTATGCAAGAAAGAGAGACAATATGTTCATGAATATGCAAGCACAGATCTAATCTATTTCCACGAAATCATAAGTGAGAAAGCATTTTTGGTCTGTGGGAAAAGGTCTGCCCTCCTCGAGCTCTATTGACAGAGTTGAGAGGGGAAGGCTAACCTCATAGATTTATGGAATTTATCACTATTCTTCCCCTTTTTAAGAAGATTAAATCTACAGCAAAAGACAACAGGAAGTGAACTAAAACATCAATAAAAATACCAGCAAACTAGCTAAATATTCAGAAGAAAAACTAGCTAAATGACATGAAAGAAAATAATGGAAATAGTAGAGAAGTTGAGGTACATGGGTTGGGCCCTAACCCACGAGCCCAGCTCTCTGGAACTAGATCAATAAAATGGCATCTCTCTACTCATTTCATAAAAATAATAGTCTATTACATCCATCAAAGTTTTAACAGAGCCTCATGGCTTTACATCAAAACTTTGAATCCAATAGAATGGAAGTGGATTGGAATGGAAGTCCCCTAATTAGCTCTTGATCAGATTTATTTATCCTAAAGGGCAGCTACCAACATCTCCCTAAAACATAGTGACTGAGTCCACTTTGACTCCAAGTAGACCATCGATTGAGTGCATTTCGTCTTTAGTTTGCTTAGTTGCCTTTGATAGTTAAGGAGGGTGGAAAACCCCCTTGAATCTCTCCAAGATTTCTCCATAATTTCCTGACATTGTGCTCATTTATTCTCCAATATTGATCTTCTAGTGGCAGGGAGCAAGTCCGTAAATCATCTCCTTCTCCAAATTTGCGTAATCTGCCCAATATTCTCACAATATTCTACAAAAATAACCAATATTAGGCACAAATATGAAATTACCTTTAAACCTTCCTAAGAAAATATTAAAGCATAAGAAAACTTTATTAAGTGCAGAGGGAGAGATTTAATACATCCTTTTATGTGCATAAGAGAGGTAGATGGACCTAAGAAAGGTTAGATGGGCCTTAATTTATGTCTAATTTAGAGGTCGATCATCACCCCCTACTAAAATTGTTGCTCATCCTCTAAGAAACCTATTCATCCTCCCTGCATTATGGTCTTTCCTGCACATTGGCTTATTTCATTTTCTGTTTTATTGACCCATGTATTTCTCTTCTGATAATCTTCTTGATATTCTTCTTGTTGCAATTCTTCTTGTAGGTGCTTCATGGAGGTCCTCAGATGCCTTAAGTAAATCTGTTTTGCATGCCAAGAAGTGGTGGATCCACCTTTTATTTGATTTTTTTTCTCTCTTTTCTTTTTTTTTTTCTTTTTATTTATTTTTTCTTTTTATTGCATGCAAAGTAAACTTACAGTTCTTTTTTTCTATCAATTTAGTTCACCCTTGGTTACCCCTTGGCACTCATTGTCCTCTATTACAACGAGCTACTTACTACCCACTTTCTCAAGTCCTTTTTACTTCTATGTTGTTCCTTTTCTTGGTGGAAAAAGTGAGGCTAGTTGCTAGATAAGGCTGAGGTTGCTCTGCTACTGATTTTCACTATACAAAAAAAAAAAATTTCCTTCTCACATTTTTTAATGTTTTTTTAAGCAAAAATAGATTCGAAGAAAGGGTTAGATGATTACATACCTGAGCCTTACAATTGATTTGTTTTTGCATGTGATATTGAATTTGTTGTTGATATGGTTGTTGAATTTGTCTTTGGTGGTTCTGAAGTTGCATTCGATAATCTGCTTGAGGTCCTTTTGGATCTTCTCAGCATAGGAGGAGGAAGTCCAAGTTTGACTAACTTTGACTAAAGTGTGGACCAAATTTTCTTTTCGTGCCAACTTCTTGTTTTTTTCTTGCAAAGGTTGGAGAGAACCTACATTCATCAGAGAGAGATACATGGAGAAATGATTTTTTTTGTTTTTTTTTTTTTTAAGGCCTACTAGCTGCCTCCATGAGGTTTTCAACTAGAAGGTCTGCCTAGGCACCTCAAAGGAGGTTTTCACCTAGGATATTTATTTATTTTTCAACCCAATGACCACCTCATGGAGGTTTTCAATCAGTGAGCCAATCTCAAACGCCTCAAAGAGGTTTTCATATGAGATTTTATTCTTTCCCTTTTTTTTTTCTTTTTTTTCCCTTTTTTTACACTTTCCTACTCTACTTAAAAAAAACAAAACCTTTTTCAAGTATAGGAATACTTCCAATGGATCCATGTACACATCAAGATGACAGATAAAATCAAGTGTGCACTTGGAATACATGCTCTTACATGTACCTGAATATGAGAGATGAATTGATTTGAATGGGATTGTATCAAGTGTTGTTGGAGAAGAGTGTGTTTTTGTAGCTTAATGACTATTTGGAACCATATGTCAATATAGTTGTCATGCCCCTGGTTCACTTGCTGAGTTGGATCACATTGGATTTCCTCTTCTATTATGACATTCAAATATTCCTATTTTTTATGATTTTTCTCTTGAACACATGGAGGAAATGCTGGTAAACATGAGGGAACTTTCTCAAAATCTGATTCTGATATCTACTCTTCATCAAGTGCAGCCCTTGATTCAATTTTCTCCTCATTCATATCTTCTTCCTCTTTATGTTTTCCTTTAATGGCATTAATAAAATATCTTCTTTGGAATACCTTTCTTGAACTAATATGCGGACCATTTAGATCAAGAGGATATGTTTGGTAGTGTTGTACCTCAGCATTGTAAGTGGGTTGAGATACTTCATGGTGTGGGTTTGGAAATGGTGGTACAAGTTGTTGAGTGGGGGTGGATATATGAGATGGATGTCATTTAGGTTGTGGTTGTGGTGGAGGTGGATGGTAGGGATAGCATTAAGTTGGGTATTGAGGTTATCAAGGGATATATTGAGGATATTGTGGATTTTCCTAATAAGGACCTTTCCAACCATGTTACCAAGTTTGGTTTTAGGGGTGAGTTGGCCAAGGTTGCCAAGGAGGGAGTGTATCCGAATTATTTTGATATGGATGTGAATAAGCTTGAAATTTTGAAGTGGATCCTTGCATCATATCAAGTTGACTAGGTTTCTAGGGTATCCTTGGAGCTACATGACATAGCTTCTTTGGTGATTTCCTTGCTCCATTTTCTTCTTGGTAAACTTCTTTAAACCTGGGGAATTATGAACAACATTTAGTAGCATATGATTCTGTGTCGATAACAAAAATATCAACATCTTATTTTTTCTCATTTTGCATTCTTAACATTTCTACTTGTTCACTTAGATTGCTAAGAATTTATGTTTTAAAGTTATCAAACAAATTTCCAAGTTCATCTCGCCTTACCAATGTTTATGTTGATTTACTTACTCTTTCCCTTCCTCTTGATATGCGCTTGCATGTTTCACAAATTTCTTCAAATGACTATTGGTATACATCTCCTCTACTCATGAGATTAAGGAGATCAATCCACTCATCCCTAATTGTTCTAAGTAAGAGGGTTTTTAGTGTGTCAAATCCTAGATGATGAAATTTTTCCCTCTTAACATTATACATGAACCTCTCTATTAGATCCTCAAGGCTCTCATCTTCTTCTTGGTTAATTCTAAAAATTTCTTCTCTAAGATCATGATCTTTATATTTTTCTAGAAATATATTTTGCTTATCATTCCATGATCTTATTGAATTAGTACCTAGACTCATGAACCATTTAAGAGCTCAATCCTTCAATGTTGTAGGAAACAATATCAGTTTTTGAGTGTGTGAAAAGTAGCCATAAGACCTAAAAAGTATCTCAAATTCAAAGAGAAATGTTTCTGGATCCTCTATCCTCATACCATGGAAGTTGGGAAGGAAAGATGGAGGGATGTTCTTCATAGGTACACTGATGTCCATATCTTGAAAGGGTTACCCAATAATATCTTCTTCATTGTCATCATATCCATCCATCTCTTCTTCCTTCAAAAGTGTATGGTGATGTGGTTCTTACTGCACCATGTG
This sequence comes from Pinus albicaulis, assembly GCA_034641835.2. Classification (NCBI taxonomy): domain Eukaryota; kingdom Viridiplantae; phylum Streptophyta; class Pinopsida; order Pinales; family Pinaceae; genus Pinus; species Pinus albicaulis. The sequence continues at coordinate 1,549,554,058 of CM076570.1, forward strand.
GTCAAGTAGGGGGGGTTGGTATTGGAGAAGTATTTATTTATTTTTAGATTCTGAGTATCCATACTCCTATGCGGCATGAAAATCAATTTTTTTTTGTATTTTTCAATATTTTAGAAACAACATGAAAAGGAAATCAGAAAAGAATGCTAAAACATAATCAAAGCATCTACTAGACACCTCCCCGGAAACAACGCCAAAAAGTGGTGAGCCCTAGTGTTGCACCAAGAGTGTTGCAACTCCCAGGGGTTGCCCTACTTTACTTTATCAACCCGAGGTTCATACAAACTTTGAGGTGACAGCGCTATATACATAGCAGATGCATTCTATTCATGTAATCCTCTTCCGCTCTACGAAATGGTGCTACTTCTAGGGGTTCTCAGTGAAGTCTGTCACACTTCAATAAAACTAAAATAAATTGCAGAAAGGAAATGATAGAAATGGAACTAACTTAATTTGCAGGAATGAAATGACTGTAAGAAACTAAATTAAATTGTTGAAAAGAAATGACAAGAAGGAAACTAATTTAATTTGCAGAAAAAGAAATGACAGAAAGGAAACTAATTCTAAACCACACTTAGCTTGGAAAATGGCTAAATGCACTCTACTTATCCTATGATATATCTACCATGCTTCTATCCATGCAACTATGCTATCCATGACTTAATTATAATTAAGAAGAGTTCATTTGTAGCTTGGAGGGAATAAAAGGGCTAAAAGAGGCTAAGGGGGGGTTTAACACATGAAACGAGGTTTGGAAGCGGAAAGAGGGGGTTAAACCCTTATAAAAATTTATTATAGCATGAGAAATGACTTTGGAGTGGAAAGAACTCAAAAGTGTGATGGCGGAGTGTGATGGGGGACAAAAGTTGCGATGTGCGATGTCGCGGTCGCAATATCACAAGTTTAAAGGGATAGTGGTAAGAATAAATAGGAACGAACTAAAATGTGTGAAGTGCAGTTTGTGACAAGTGATGTGGTGGAGTGCGATGGAGGATAAAAGTTGCGATATGCAACGTCGCAATCGCAATATCGCAAGTTTAAGGGGTTAGCGGTAAGTATTAACAAGAACGAACTAGAATATGTGAAGTGTGATTTGCGACGTGGTAAAAGTTGTGGGTTGCGATCTATGATGTGGTAAGTTCTGCAAAGTGCGAAGTGCAACGAGTGATGTGGCAGAGTTATCGCATCGGCGGAATGAGCGGTAAGTGTTATGCAAAAATTTAAATGATTTGATTTGAAATTTGCAATTTTGCAATATCGCAATCACAAGAACGAGTGGTAAGTATTTTAAAGGTAAAATCTAAATGGTGTGAAGTGGGATTTGCGATGGGCGATGTGGCAGTGGGACCGACAGCGGAGCGGGATCACAATATTGTAATCGGAAAGAACAACGGTAAGTGTTAAGGGAGAAAGGGAAAAGTTGCGAGATGCGATTTGCAATAGGATAAGAATTGCGGGATGTGATTTGAGATAGGATAAAAACTGTGGGATGCAATTTTCGATAGGGATGATGTGGTGGTAAGTCTGAAAGAAAAAGGGAAAAGTTGTGATTTGCGATATGCGACGTCGCAATATCGCAATCGCAAGAACCAACGGTAAGTTTTTAAAGGTAAAAGCTAAGATTTGTGATTTGCGAAGTGCGATGTACGACGACAAGAGACTCGAGGACAAAAGGAAGAGGTCACGTTCGAATGGGTTTGAATGGTTTTTCACGTCTTTTGCATAAAAAGGGTAAGGAAGTGAGAATAAGTGGGAAAAAGTGGAGATGGAGGGTGTAACATCAATGCACAGAGTGTAACAATAGAGATGGAAGGGAGATGGAAGACGAAGCAGGAGGTGTTGGAGAACTTCCCTCTAGGCTATGTTTCCCGTACCTATTATCAACCTGCTTATTTATGCAAGAAAGATAGACAATATGTTCATGAAGATGCAAGCACTGATCTAATCTATTTCCAGGAAATCATAAGCGAGAAAGCATTTTTGATCTATGTGAAAATATCTACCCTCCTCGAGCTCTACTGATAGAGTTGAGAGGGGAAGGCTGACCTCACAACTTTATGGAATTTATCACTATTCTACCACTCTGTAAGAAAATTAAATCTACATCAAAAGACAATATGAAGTGAGCTAAAACATCAATAAAAATACCAGCAAACTAGCTAAATGTTCAGAATAAAAACTAGCTAAATGACATGAAAGAAAATAATGGAAATAGCAGAGAAGTTGAGGTACATGGGTTGGGCCCTAACCCACAAGCCCAACTCTCTGGAACTAGATCAATAAAATGGCATCTCTCTACTCATTTCATAAAAATAATAGTCTATTACATCCATCAAAGTTTTAACAAAGTCTCATGGCTTTACAGCAAAACTTCGAATCCAATGGAATGGAATGGTATGGAAGTGGAGTGGAATGGAAGTCCCCTAATTATCTCTTGATCAGCTTTATTTATCCTAAAGGGTAGCTACCAACAACTCCCTAAAACATAGTGATTGAGTCCAATTTGACTCTAAGTAAACCATTGATTGAGTGCACTTCGTCTTCAGTTTTCTTGGCTTCCTTTGATAATTAAGGAGGGTGGACAACCCCCTTGAATCTCTCCAAGATTTCTCCATAATTTCCTAACATTGTGCCCATTTATTCTCCAATATTGATCTTCTAGTGGTAGGGAGCAAGTCCCTAAATCATCTCCTTCTCCAAATCTACGTAATCTTCCCAATATTCTCACAATATTCTACAAAAATAACCAATATTAGGCACAAATATGAAATTACCTTTAAACCTTCCTAAGAATATATTAAAGCATAAAAAAAAATTCTTAAGTGCACAAGGAGAGATTTAATATATCCTTTTATGTGCATAAGAGAGGTAGATGGGCCTAAGAAAGGTTAGATGGGCCTTAATTTATGTCTAATTTAGACGTCCATCACCTGGTACATGCATTGCATATTTTAATGCAAATGGTTTACATGAATCCCTCTTAAATGTAATGGTACCAATCCTGGTAGCACTATACCATCCGTCGTCACCCATCTCAATATGCATCTAGAGATCTTTCTCCTCCAAGTCGCTAAAAAGTTCCTTATCTCCCGTCATGTGAAAGGAAGCACCACTATCCAAATACCACACCGATCCCAATGCACTTGACACCATGCATGCAATCAACAAGAATTCAAGCTCAAATTGTGAGGCAAGGGCCTCACCAGATGTAGATCCAGCATCCTTCTTTTTCTTCTTCTTTTGTGGATAGTTAGTAGCGAAATGCCCATGTTCGTGATAGTGAAAACACTTCACCTTGGACATGTCCTGCTTCTTGCCTTTAGACTCGAATTTATAATGGAATTTCTCCCCCTTCCCCTTCTTCACCTTGGCATCCAAATAAAAATCCTCTTCATCATCATGCCTAGATGAAGAGCCATCTATGGTGTTCTGTCTGAACTCCTCCTACACCAAATCCGACCACAGTCATTCCCAATCTGGAAATTTTTCTCGTCCGTTAACAGAGTCTTCATAACTGTGCCAACTCTTAGGAAGTCCTAGGAGAGCCAAACTCACCAAATCATCATCAGCGACTATTATTCCTACACTCCCTACTTCATCCCGACATTGAACAAACTTCGTGAGACACTTTGGAATGGTGTCACCCTTTTCCATCCTCATCTTCCAGTGATGCAGCAGCTGTTCTCCATGATTCTCGGGTGTGTGTGAGATGTCTCAACCCTCATGAGGGGGTAGCCCTATAGGTAGCCCCCCACATGCCCGGATGACCTCTTCCTCATAGCATTCGATGTAGCTCCATACATTTGATGATGTCGGCCTTAGCCGCTTGCAACACCTCTTTGATTTGCATGTATCAATCAGATTTTTCGAGCCCTTCCCCGTTGATAGGGGGCATTTGGGTTGTATTTGTATCTCATGTACTCAGATATTATTGTATAAGTCTTGGCTGTTATTCCAGGCACAACATGTATGTGGGATTCATCATTATATCTTTTATCTGGCTCATGTTTATGCCAGCATGTACTTTATAGTTTGGTCCCTTGTTTACTGGATGCACTATTATTTTGTACCTTGTCTCGGCGGGCATAGGTATGCCTCCCCCACCGCCTCTAGCACAGGTACCCTCTCATAAAAAGAGATTTGTTGCACCTGTAAGTCTCGTCTCCTCAGGGTCTAGTTCCTATGAGCGCCAATTTCCTATGGTCATTGCTGCTTTGGAATAGATCCGTCAAAGCCTTCCACATAGGATATGGTGTGGCTTTCGCATGGAGGCTTGAGACAATTTGGTCTTGTACTCCCTTCAACAGGATCCTCCTCGCCTTTTCCAATTTCTTTTGTCATGCATCAAGATTGGCAGCATCTGCAACATTTGGCTTAGGAACATATTTTTCAATGAATTCCTTCAAGTCATTGTCTTCGAGTACTACCTCCATCTTGTCCTTCCAAGAAATGTAGTTCAATTTTCCCTCGAGTGCATACTCTAACCTCAAGCCATTGAAATCCATTTCGATCTTGAATCAGTTGTAGCTCCAAGAAAGTGTTTCTGCAAATTCGTATTATATCCAGTCACAAAATCAACTTTTGCTTCACTTCTGCAATTTCCTGTGCTTTGATACCATGTAGAAATTATACAACAAGCATGTATATCTTGGATTCACCCAATATAAAAATGTTCTAAGGTTAAATATTGAATCGCTTCTACAAATTTTTTTCGGAATTAAAAACACAATCGCTAATCACATGAACATGAAGAAATATCAATCACACACAACACAGATAATTTCTCGAGGAAAGCTTACAGCTAAAAAACCCCACTAACTTCTATTATGTATTATATCATGGATCATGAAACAATTACATACAAAACTCTTCTCACAAGATACCTCAGTACATTATCTAATTGTCTCACACTGTCATACAAAAATTGGCAAATCCCTTAGACAATTTACTGCCTCCAAACAGCCTGCCTTCACTGCGCAAACCCTGATGAATGTAATCCCTAAACTGATGCAATCATGCCTGCCTTGACTGCGCAAGTATCATGGTCACATCCAATGTATGTTTACTTGCATGTGTGCAAGCGAGTAATGTCACAACTGATAGTCAACCTCCCTTTCACCTAGAACTCAACTGGGTATCCAATGGATCTGACATGCATGCAACTAATATTAGTAAATCCTCAGTTGCATGTGAGATCACTGATTGTGAATTAATTAATATATAATTCACTAGATCCCTCACTAGTGTATATTCAGTTACAACTAGCACAACTGAGTTTAACTCACTTAACTGAGTTAAACCATTTACAACTTGCACCAACTCATGCACCACTGCACTTCAAACTCTGTTACAACTAGAATTACTCTGCATGTCCCACCAACCACCTCTAACTCGAAATTCACTAGCTAACTGAATTTTCCACTTCAGTTAACTATTTCAAGTCCACATTGATAATATATTACAGTTCAATGTCCATCTGAATTAAGGGATAATAAAAATAGACACGCACCCAAAAATAGCCCTGTGGGCCCCAACCTAGTGTAGTTGCTTAATGAAACCAGGTGCTTTATGCAACTAGGTGCTTAATGCAACCAGGTGATTAATGCACTAGTGTGGGTGTTGAATATTCTTGTTTAACCTCAACATCATCCTGACACCATCATAGCACACATGCAGTCCATATTTTCGTCATGTATGAGAGACCTTGATGCCATTTTCCGAAAGTTGCAGACTAAGTTGTTGAACATTTGGAGGAGAGAGAAATTGGTCTCACTTATTGCTTATGAGCTAGCCTAAGGGTTGGTTGAGCAGAAAATTGGGATATTCAGGAGACAGTTGACGAGCGAGGAGCTGCTCTAGTTTGGTGGATCAGGAAGAAAAAATGAGCTGAGGAGGAAGGGACTTTGCTTCATCTGCAAAGAACCTTGGGGGCCTGATCACTCATGCTTGAGAGATGCAGATGAGGTGGCAGAGGTAGAGTAGAAGGACATTCCTTTTGTATGTCAGGTTGAGGACTCTTCTTCGGATGAGTCCATGGTGTCATATGAGGATGCTTCTGGGGAGCATGAGTAGTCATGTGGAGTTGATGATCATCGGCCAGAGTTGTATTCCAATGAGCACGGTGGACAGTCAGGGGACCCTATGGGAGATGCTTAGGGTGATGAGTCACTTGTGAAAATTCAACCATAGCAGCATATGGTGGAGCATGAGTCAGCAGAGGAGGAGGTTATGCACAACATGCATGATAGTCCTTTTGGGGAGAGCCAGATGGAGGTTCACATTGAGTTTGTGATGGATATGCGGCCAACCTTGGGGTCAACCATGGAGGAGGAGCAGACATATGTACGAACATCTATTAGGGTGACAACAGTTTCATATATTTATCCTTAAGAGATGTTGGAGGATGGTAGTGTAGTTATGCGGGAGGCTAGTAGACAGCAGGAGTATGACATTCCTGATTGTCGTGCATCCATCTTTGGGCTGACCCACTAATGAGGTGTTGGTAGATGCACATACATAGCTAGGTTGCAGTACTTTCAGGGAGCAGAACTCTCCAGGAGTACATCGATGGCGCTTGCAACATATCTTGTCCACTTTGGCCTATTATAGAGAGAGGGGCCTTATTTTTCAGGTAGTTCTCGTTGACAGGCGGGACATAGCAACATGAGTTGAGTACGATCTGGAAACAAAACCCCATACTTGTTCTGTATGTTGGTGTCATTGAATTTGATTCCTCTTCCAGGGTAGATTGGTGGGAGATCATGATTTTGTATCCTTGGTACGATCTTCTTATTCAAGAGCACAGAGGAGAAGGGACCCTTAGACATGGCATATGCTACATTTTCCAGTTGGTAGTGGGACACAGGTCGACAGCTCTTCAGTATTGCATTTCAACCTCAGGAAAGAAATGTTAGAATTGGATTGAGTCATGAATTGGACTGGAGGGAGGTGATTTGTTGGTATCCTATTGATGGAGTATTATTCTTAGTCCCGAGTACATTTCGACAGGAGCCCTTGGATGAGAGAGATGTTTCATGTTCCACTGGGCCATGGATTGTGGACCGACAATCCATGAGTATTTCAATAGCACTAGCCTAACATTCGCAGATCAGGATTGACCTCAACCTAGGTCGGAGGTTGGATTGGAGAGAGTGGTTGAGTTGGTATTCGCTCCATGGGGCGACAGCTACAACTAGAGACAGTGCGCAATCTGAGCCATGGGATTTGGGAGATGATTGGACATGGTGGCGTTGGGATCCAAGAGGATTCATTAATGATAGGTGCGGTGAGAGATCAATTTTGGATCCCGGCATTGAGGGGTCTGTTCCGGGTGGCTTGACACATGAGCATAGCATCACCGAGGGGTTTGTATGGGATCTGAGCATTGGGTCTAAGTTGCATTAGGCCAGCAGGGTGGCCCACATGTTTGTATTACTTGAGGGCAAGCAATCTTGGGGTGGAAGGTCTGTAATATTCTTTTTTTTTGTGTTCCTTATGACATGGTTAGGATGGACTTCCAGAGTTGGGAGAAGACATGTCATAGGTACAAGTTGGGGTCATTAGTGGGCTCAGGGTCTTTTTGGAGGATTTTTTAGGAGTTTTTATGAGCTTCGGTGGCATTCTCTTGATATATTCCATCAACCGCATAGTTTTCCTTTCATTCCGATGCATTCCGACAACTTTCGGAAAACTGAGTTATTTTTAGGCTTAACATAATTAATCACGCTCAAGGTGGCATTTGGGGAGGAATATGTAATAGAACACCTTAGTGTAATATATCATTAGAACTGGAACTAGAATACCTACTGATGATGGGATAGTTGGACACGAGTTTCAGTGACCTGAGGAGACATGGTAGTCGATTGACTCTTTCCTGCATTAAAAAGGAACATTTTAATTACAAAATAAGAGGGAAAAGTGCTCCATGATTAAAATAATAATAAAATAGAAGGCTCTAAAGGGGTCCATGATATTTATAAAAGAAGAGGAGGAGACCATTGAGGGATATGTTGGATTTGATATACTTTCTTGTATGTGAGGTTGAGAACCCAGTTCTCTTCTCCATTGGTAGCCCCGAGACAGAAACCCTCGGGTATGTTGTCAAGTGTTGTACGGAAACCCAGCTCTCTTTGAGGAGACTTCATTCAGAAGTTTCACCGAGCTTCAGGGATATTGGAGTGAGGATCATTAAGATCCTCAATTGGTGCTTCATTGTCTTCAATCGATTCAGTGACAGTTGTTGTTGGAGTGAGAGTGCAGTTGTTCAGTTTTGGAGTCCAGCGCAGTGCAGCAATTTATATTGGTGGTTAGTTTTCCATCTCAGATATTTTGGGTCAGATATGCATGTAACCCCAGTTTTCCATTTATAATAAAAAATTGAGTTTCTTCCTATTCAATGTGTTAATGTATTGTAGTGTTCTATTTGTTTTTATTTTACATGGCAATCTTCTATTAAATAAATGTTGATTTTACGGCAAAATGTTGGGTTAAGTTATTTTCTGCAAAATGGTCAAAATATCCCATTTGGGATATTTCAGCCTATCATTTATCTCCTAAAATGGGTGTTTATATAGCCTGAGGCTCCTCCAACCAAATTTCACCTATCCTCCATATTAAGGTTTTTTCCAGCCAGAATATTTCTAAATGATCCAGGTGGATATTTGGATATTGGTGGCCACCTACCTATTCCACCTAGTCAGTTTCATCAGTTTTATTATTTACTATTTTTAGAATTTTTTCGGGTCGTGAACTTCCAGAGTCGTTTTGAGGCCCCAAACGACATTTTTTGGGCATGATTCCTCTGACAATTCTATACAAATGGAGTCAGCAATTGTATTATTCGAAGATGTATTTCCAATGAGGTATCATATGCATCAAATGGAGATAATATGACCAAGTTATGAACCCAAGAAGTTGCCTACCCAATTAACCGTAACGGGGCCCATAAAATCTTGGTGTTACATCTCATCGGGTTAGGTTTTTGGTTGTTTAGGATTTTCTCTTTTTGTTAAATAATAAAAAGGCCCTTGAGCCTCATTGTAACATAGTTCAGAGGTAGGTATCCGCCACATCTCTTATCAGAGATAAGCTACCATTGCCAGAGCTAGTTTATTTTCCATTTTGTTTGTAAGCATTTTTCAGTATTTCATATTAATGAAATAAAGTGTTATTCCTATTGCATCTTTGTGTTTATGTTTATTTCTGTATTTTATTGTGTTCCTACATAAGTCTGGATCAGTTGTATCAGAGCGGTCCGCTCTTTCTCGATCTTTCTTTGCATGTCCCCAATGAGTTCGGGGTATAAGGAGTTAGGGCTCGATCTAGTTGAACCTTTGCAAAATGAGCCTCGCAAACCCCAATGGCCTCCCATGGCAGAAGAAAAGAAAGATGAGGGAGCAGGAGATCCTATAAAAATATTGCTCAAGGAGGCCCTCGAGAAAAAAATGAACGCGATGATGGATAACTTTGCCTAGATCCTTCAATGACTACGACAACGCATCTTTATCATGTAGCCACTCTAGAGGCGCCACTCCTTTTAAGGTACAAATAAACTCTGGCATTCCCATATTTGAGGGCCAAATAGATGAGGACGTAATAGATAGATGGCTGAATTTTTCTAGAAGTGTATTTTTCAGTCCTTGATTTCATCAATCGAAAAAATTTTACCTTTGCGCTCCTCAAAGCCACCCCTCATGTCAAAGATTGGTGGGAAACCTACTGTGAACAGAGGGATGATGAAGAACCCTCACTTTTTTCAGCTACACCCACATGGAATTCATTATGAGATGGCATCAAGGAACAATATTACCTCGTGGGGGAGCTATGAGGAAAATTACATCCAATGGACCACGTTGCGGCAGCAAAGGGAGAAAGATGTTCATGAGCTGTCAGATTTGTTCCATACCCTGCCCACAAATTTGGGTATTAAATATTCAGAGAAACAATTGGTGCTCAAGTAGAGTTGTTGTTTGCATAGATAAATTTAGGAGGAAATGAAGTTCCTCGACATTACCTCGCTCAGCACGGAATATCGATATGTCGCTAAGATTGAGCATAAATTTAAGCAGAAGAAGCAAGACTTTGGATCTACAAATCCGAAGCCAAGGAAAGGCACCCCCAAACTGCAGAACATGGGGGAAATCCAAAGCGGGGTAACTCAGGATAACTTGCTGAAGCAGCAAGCAAATAAAAACACCACAAATCCAAAGAAGGAAATGGGGAAGTGGTGTAAATTTAATAAAATCTCCACTCACAACACAAGTGAGTGTCAGGCCAAACAATCATTGGCGTCTGAGCTGAAGGTATCTGAATCAAATGCATGTTCTAATTCTAAGTTAGAACCAAACAAGAGGAATGACATGAACTCCAGTTCCACCGTTGTCACCACCAAGATCTAGAAGGAGGAACCCGAAGATCCAGAGGAGGGGGAGCACCTCTTCCATTCCCAGATGTCGGTGACGGGTTCTCCACTACAATTAATTATTGATAGTGGAAGCCAAAAGGACCTCATTTTAGCATATCTCATGAAGTGGCTCGGCCTACCGACCACAGCACACTCGCATCCATATACCATCGGGTGGCTTCACCAAGGAAGAGATCTCTGCATCATCCAGCAGTGTCGCCTTCCCTACAACATCAAGCCCTTCACGAATGAGGTACTGTGTGATATTTCTCATGTTGAAGTTTATGTTGTATTATTAGGCCAACCATACTTGTGGAAGTGACATGTTGTGTACGAATCTAGGCCTCATTCTTTTATTATTACTTTGATAAATAAGTTGTATAGGATACTAGAGGTAGTACCGCCTTCCGCCATCTCTTTGATTACTACCAAAAAATGCAGTAAGACTATTTCCAAAACCAGGAAATTTGTTTTCATTATGATTCACCCACAAGGCAAGAAGAATATTGCGGCCGCATCCTCCAAACATGGCACCCTGGTGCGGCAGCAGCAGATGGACAAAGTCGTGGAGGAATACCAGGACATTTTCTCCTCACCCACAGGTGTTCCTCTACACTGTCAGGTCAAGTACTCCATTGATATGACCCCAAGTGAGCCACTGCCTAATGTGCTGATATATCAACACTTTGTTCTATATAATGATGAAATCAAGAGGCATATCCAAGAGTGTTGCAAAAAGGAAAAATAAGGCCAAGCTGCTCACCTTGTGGGATCCTGATCATGTTGGTACAAAAGAAGAACGGCACTTGGAGACTCTGTATTGACTATCGAACATTGAAAAATATCACAGTCTGGAATAGGTATCCAATAACACAGATCGATGACCTCCTGGACCAGCTCAAGGGGGGCAAATATTTCAGCAAGATTGAATTGAAGTATGGGTATCACCAGGTACCAATCGAACCCTCTAATGTGTGGAAGACTGCCTTCAAAGCCGAGGACTTCTTCGAATGGCTGGTCATGCTTTTCAAGTTGATGAATGATCCCGCAACCTTCATGCGGCTGATGGAAAACATATTGCAGCCATTCACCAACTCATTTGTTGTGGTGTACTTGGATGACGTCCTCGTCTTCATCCAGACTTGGGAAGAGCACCTCCACCACATCTTATAGGTCCTTCGAACACTGCGGCAACAAAATTTGTGCGCCAATTTGGAGAAGTGCACTTTTGGCATGACCCAGGTTCAATATCTGTGATACATTATTGATGAGAAAGGGGTGAATGTGGATCCAACCAAGATCAATGTCATTCGGGATTGGCCAGCCCCAACCACTCTAACAGAGCTCCGCATATTTTTGTGTCTTTCCAATTTCTACCGCAGGTTCGTATTAGGATTCTTTCATATCACTTGGCCCTTGAGTCAAGTCACCAAGGGAGGAGCGAAAGAAAAATTCTTTTGGTCTGAATATCAACAGAAGGCATTCATAGATTTGAAACATCGCCTCTACTCTGCACCATTGCTCACATTACCAGACTTACAACAACCATTTGAGATCGAGACAAATGCCTCTCACTATGCTATTGGGGCAGTTCTTACTCAACAGGGGCATCCAGTGGCATATCACAGTGAGACACTTTCCGAAATTGTCCAGAAGTATCCCACTTATGACAAAGAGATGTATTCCATTTTGCAGGCTTGCCGTCAATGGAAGCATTACATTTTGGGGAAGGAAATGGCCATCCACACATACCACCGACCCCTACAGTTCATACAGACACAAGGGAAGTTGCAAAACAATCTCCATAATAATTGTTCCATGTGCATGCAACAGTTTCATTTGAACATCAAGTACAAGAAGGGAAACACCAATAATGTTGCAGATTACCTCAGCTGACCACCGATCGTGGCGCTAACCACTGTGCTCAAATCTTGTGGGCACGAGACTTTTGATTGACCGCTTCTCTACAAAAGCAATCCAGAATTCAACCACACATACAAGACGCCCTTGGATGGTAAGTAAGTTCTATATTTTCACCTCTGGGATGCACTACTATGTCACCTAGGATACCTTTGTGTTCCTTCAAGCGAGTGTGCTAAGATGGTTTGGGAAGCGCACTACAATCGGGTCGCTGGGAATTTCGGGGTCAAGAAAAAATGGCAGTATTGCAATAAGTATTTCTATTGGTTGAACCTTTGATAAGATATCGGGAAGTACATCAGATCATGCACTGCCTGCGTCATTTCCAAACCAACCATCAAGAAGAAATGCCTCTATACTCTGCTACCTACCCCTAGTCGACCTTGGGAATCCATCTCCGTGTATTACATTTTAGGCCTTCCTTATACTAAGCATGGAAATGACTATATTTTTTTGGTCATCGACAGATTCTCTAAGATGGCCATCAAGTGGCCTGCAAGAAGAATAACACATCATAAGCCACAACTAAAATATTCTTTGAACGAGTGTAGGTACACTTTGGGATCCCACAATCTATCATCTCGGATCAGGACAATAGGTTCCTTGGTAAATTTTGGTCTAGCCTCTGGTTGATTTTGAACACCAAGCTCACCAAGTCCACAACTTTCCATCCCCAAATCGATGGACAGATAGAGGTCATCGACAAGATGGCCTTACCCATTCTGCGCATGTACAACTCAAAGCATCCACATACACGGGATGAGAGCCTCCACTATGTACAAAATAGCTATAATGGGGCTCTCCATAGCTCAACCAGCCACAACCCCTTTCAGGTGGCCTTGGGATTCCAACCACTATGTCCCAATGACGTAGCCGTGCCATTAGCAGCTACTCAGGCATATTAGTCTCATGTCTAGTCTAAAGCTGAAAAGGTGAATAACTTCATTGAGCGCATTCAGGACATCCACCAATAGGTTCATGACATATTGGAAAAATATAATGCTAAGTAAAAGTAGTGACATGATCAGCATCAGGTGCCACACAACTTCCAAGTGGGCGAAAAAGTGTGGCTACATTTGCAGAAGGAGCACCTCGTTGGACCCCATCGCAAGCTTCGCCCGCTTCGATATGGGCCATACACCATCACCAAGGCTGTAGGGTACAATTCATTCGAGCTCAGTGTTCCACCATTCCTTGGTCTTCACCCAGTGTTCAATGTGGACTGCCTTCAGCCCTACTTCCCACCTCTACTGGACACATCTGACATGGAAGAACAACTCACACCAACAGATTTAAACCCAGACTACATGGAAAAAGCCACAACTGATCGAATCATGGACACACAAATCAAGAACACCTGCCAATAGAGGATCCAGCTATACCAAGTTGTCAAATCAAGCCAACTCCTTCACTAGGGAAAGTGGTTGACTAGGGACTAGGTTCAACAAGAATTTCCCCACCTCATGGAGGCTCTGCACGCAATGGGAACCATTCCTTCCTAAGGGAGGAGGAATGATCCTGGTGGATATTTTTATATTGGTGGCCACCCACCTATTCCACCAAGTCAGTTTCATCAGTTTTCTTATTTAGTATTTTTAGTAGTTTTTCGGGTCCTGAACATCCGGAGCCATTTTGAGGCCCCAAACGATGTTTTTTGGTCATGATTCCTATGGTGATTTCACCAAAATCATGTTAGTAGTTGTAGTCGTCAGAGAAATATTTCCAACGAGGTATCATACGTGTCAAATGGTGATAATATGGCCAAGTTGCAACCCCGAGAAGTTGGATGCCCAACTAACCCCAACGGGGCCCATAAACTTTTGATGTTACATCTCCTCGGGTTATAGTTTTGGTTGTTTATGGTTTTCTCTTATTGTTAAATAATAAAAAGGCCCTTGAGCCTCATTGTAACATAGTTCAAAGGCAGATAGTTTCCACATCTCTTCTCAAAGATAAGCTACCATCGCCCGAGTTAGTTTATTTTCCATTTTGTCTATAAAAAAATTTCAGTATTTCATATTAATGAAATGAAGTGTTATTCATGTTGCATATCTGCGTTTATTTTTATTTATGTATTTTATAGCATTCCTGCATAAATACAGATCACTAAAGGAGGGGACTCCTCCCCCAACCCTTAAATTCATCATGTATCTTATGTTCAAATTACAGTACCTCTCTCACCAAATTGAACTCAAAGTTTGATTTCGTTGAGTGATTGTTGGTGCGACTGGTCCTCTGCAAATCCCACCGAGTAACTACTCTCATCACCATTGACATATCAATTCCATTATACATTTTGATCATATAAATTTTTAATGACTATATTACTAAATGGATGGAAACTAAATATCTACCACACAAATTGAAGTCAAATATCTACCATATTGCTTTGAGGGGTTTTCTAAAAGAGGATATGTGATGGGTGATTATACTCCTTTCACGAGTAAGAGTGTTATTTTTTTTAACAAGATCAGATGTTGTATTATATTCCAAAAAGATGAGGAAATATCTCCTTGTTACATGCTAGTGCTACTGAGGAGAGACAGAGAAGGTAGCGACCACAAAATGCTAAGCCTTCTTTGTATCTATTGTTCAGGAGGAACTGAAATACAGATTTCTAATATATTTGGATAAACTGAGAAAGAAGTAGAACAAACTTAAAATACATATGCAAAGGAGTAAGGGTATTTTAGATTAGTCAATGCTTATTGGCTACCCGGTTGATGCGTTTATGTTGTCCTCTGTACCAGCATTTCAAACATTGTTGGAGCTAGAGCTTGGAGCTAAGCATTTATCAAGGACGTATTTCATAATTTGAATGGATTATTCCGCATGAGAGCAGCAATTGGAGAGGTCATTGAACTGTTGTTGGAGAGAGGAAACCCTGTGCTGAAAGAGATTCATGTCCACTTGTTGTTTTTCATCCAAAAGTTGTTGCTGAGAATGAATTTGCTCCATTTCGGCTTGCAGATCTACGCAATGGAAACAATCCTCATTGCACGCCATGACACAATGTACGGGGATAGTGATCCGAGGGGATGAGAGGGATGCTCGCGCAAGGAATGGAGGGAAAGAAATGTTGGATGGAAATGGTGGGGGTGGCAACGCCGAGAGATGGCCTGCAGGATGATTGCGTAGAGTAAGGGAAGTGGAGCACTGCACGAGAATATGAAATATAGAGGAGAGGGCAGGGGAATAAATAGCGCAGAGGGGTGTTGAACCCTTAGTTAAACTGAGAGGGGGGTGAATCAGTTTAACACATTCATGGACTTTTAAAACTTATTTACACCTTCATTTCATGTTCAACTTAATATGTGAGTAATCTTAGAATGTGAGCAGCAAGTATTTATATAATGTAACAGCAGACTTAATATGAGAGCAACAAGTATTAAGCAGACGAGATAAACCATATCAACACATAAACATCATTCATAGAGACACTAGATATAAGTGGAAACCCATAAAGGGAGAAAACCACATCTTATTATTGTTGTGATGCAAAGGCAAGCTCCAACTCCCTCTCACCATTGATTTTCTGTAGGCACCAA
The DNA here is from genome assembly GCA_034641835.2 of Pinus albicaulis. NCBI lineage: Eukaryota > Viridiplantae > Streptophyta > Pinopsida > Pinales > Pinaceae > Pinus > Pinus albicaulis. Next base: position 1,549,569,928 of record CM076570.1, read on the forward strand.
CCTACAGGAGGCTCCTACCTCAATTCTGCAAACTGCAACTTGCAAGGAAGCTCCAACTCCAATCAATTTTCTGCAGGCACCAACCTACAGGAGGTTCCAACCTTAGTCAGCTACAACTGACATTTTATCAAGCTACAACTTGATGTGGAAGCACCAACTCCCATCAATTTTCTGCAAGCACCAACCTACAAGAGGCTCCTACCTCAGTCAGCTACAATTGACATCTATCAAGCTAAAACTTGATAGGGAAGCTCCAACTTCCTTACTCTTTCAAAAGAAAAACACTTGCTGATTTACCTTGGATATCAGCTCTGTTCTGTATCTTCTCTTCTGCTGTCCATCAGTCCTCATATCTACCCTGCATCATCTCTGCATCTTCTCGGATTCTCTATCAGCTCCTCCTTCTTCTCTGCTCAACTCCATTTTTGCATTCTCTAACCCTTCACAGCATCTCGTTCTACTCCTCCTTCTTCTTATCTTCTCTGCCTCAATTCCCCATTCTCTAACCTCTCTGCATCATTTCTGTAATCTCTAACCTCTTTCAGCTTTCTTATATTCTTTTGCTCTCTTCCATTCTGCAGCTTTCTCACAGTCTTCAACTCTCTTCCATTCTGTTGCACCCTTTTTTTTTCTCTTTTTCTGTCTTCGTAACCTTCTTCCCATAGATATTACCTGTTTTATACAAAACAACTTCATGGTTGTTTGCATTCTACAGGGAATTTGAAATGATCAGTGATGACTCTTTGACTTCTGCCTACTCATCTCTTTTACCAACTCCTTCAGAAAAATATAACAATATGTACTAATTTCAATATTACAGTGGGATTTTTGTTTTCCTCCGGAGACTTGCCAATGCATCACAAAGAATATAAAATCAATTACAACATTTACATTCACTTTTTCAGTTACATATATAAATTTCACTCAGCGCTTTGTCTGGCCCTTGGCTTGTTGATTTTGTCTTTTCTGCTGCTATTAAGTAATTGTTCTGCTTACCTCTGTTGTTTACTGCAATTGTGTGCGCCTGTGCATGTACACCTGTCAAATCCACATTTTCATTCCTGTGCATTTCTTATTTTGATTCTGCAATTCTGAATCTGTTGTATATATATATATATATATATATAATTGTTTAGTTCCCCAATACTCTCAAAGTCTTATGCATATAAATATGCCTCTCCATTCATTTTCATGTGCTGGAAATTAAATAAGTGTATGCGGAGTGATGCCGAGGTACCCTTTCAAAGTCACATTATCAACCTGTCATGCATGTAAAATTCATCCCAATTTTTCACCCCAAATAAACCCACAATATGGGAAAGTTCCAATGCTTTGGTTTCCTTCACTGGCAATTTAATTAAATGAATGTGGAGGCTTTAATTCTTTTCTTCAAGCTTATGGTTCAAAACCATGTCATTAATTCACAACGCCTCTAATATGGTTTCATGTGCAAAATCCAATCAACTCTTGATCTGGGTAATTTTCCCGAATGAACGGAACACTACCTTTAATCCTCAATGGTAAAAACCATAACCAAACTCTCTCTTACATTTATTCGAATTCATATCCGAACATTACACTTAAAACCATAATATAGGTCTCACCCACGAGACTTCACATATCCTCACACGCTATGGTTTTATACCCATCACATAATGAGGATAGCACACCAGTTCTGAGAACATAATTATATTCATGAAAGGGTTAATACGGCCCATAGCATACCTTTCTTACCAACCCGAATGCCGAGATACACACTCCACAGTTCATCGAACAGTTCATTCCCTATTTAATCTTTTTCGGTCTTGGATTAAGCCCGACTTCGTATGATAATACCCTCGGCCTTATCATTATAATATATCCACATTGTATAAACTACCATATGTCCACACCCTTTGTAACATTTCATTCGAATCATCAATCAACTTATAACCAAACCCGATGCATATTAACATATATGTGAACACTCTACCATGTATTCAAACTCACGTGGACTAACTCAACCTGCATTCGGCCCATCGTAGGCTTTATCACAATTCAACATAGGTATATACCATGCATATGAATATGTTGTGCTCAGCATATAAATCCAATTACACAGGTCTGCTTCATATATATCAACCTACATTAACATACGTTATAACCTCCGCCTTTCTCAATATTGTAATAAGTCTTGACCTTAAATAAAACGTTCACCATACCTTAACCATGCCTTATAATTAAATGAAATCGTCGGGCCCACAACTACTTACTTCGTTCACTAACCGTCGACCGGATCTGATGGCTCATGTTCCATCGCGCCCCAACAAACGATCGGACGGATACAAGTGAATGTCGCATTTTTTTTTGTTCCGAGTTTTAATGCCTCAAAAAAATGCAATGAGCACGGTTTTTATAAACCGCTCTTGGACACGTGGCAGCCAACAACCCTAATCGCATTTTTTTCCAAAAATTGTTTACCACTTTGCAACAGTGTGACACCGCTGATATTGAATCCTCAAACTGCCTTTACTGTGCACGACCGGTTCCACCCATTCAATTCAAGGTTCCACTTCGCTTCTTCAATGTTATTCGAACGAGTTCTATACTACACCTTCTTCACTCAACGATTGCACAGACCCTGTTCCTATAGGTGAACTTGTGCTCTTTCATTAAAAGATCGACCTCTGTCATCCCTTACACAGGATTTCTTCCTCCATGGACTATAGCATCGCGGCCTTGGCAAAGCCGATATCTATCACACGAATTGAACTCAACAATCTCTTGCACAGAGTCCTACTAAATTCAGAACGGATCTCGGAATTAACCAAAACCTCTTCATACAGTATTAGTGTGCGACTAGTTCATACAGGAATTTATATAAAACATGCAACTCAATGAAGATTAAGGAACAAAATTGGTTCTTCACCCAAGGAGAAACAACCCAATTTCTTCTACAGTTTAATTACTCAGAAAAAGGGAATCGAACCCTCCTTTCACACTATTACCACACAAATTCGATTCATCCAACTTAGCATATATATAACCTGAGTCATGCAATGGAGCTCTCTCAATTCCATAACCAAGTCTTTCAATAAAAAACAATATAATAACTCAGGAGGTAGGAAAGAATCGACCCTCTCTCAACTGTAATTAACATCGACATTTCATTCATATGCAAGTTCTCGCTTCAGGAATTAAATCAACAATTCACATGTAATACTGGGACAGTTCTTTCATAATAAATAAAGGAGTTCACTTACAGAACTTCTGGTCCTCGGCCCTCTTCTATTCCAATGGCCCTCTACTCTTACTCTGTCTCTAATAACCTCTATCTGCTGCTACAGTGCAAATAATCTTTCAGCCTTTCTAGAATAGTAACTACTGTATTTTGCAACAAGGGTTCTTCAAAGTCACTCTTATACAAATCAGGGTCAGCTTCTTTTCCTTATAACCATTTTTCAACTTAAACAAGTGCTATGTTTTCCAGCCCAAGTTTGGGTGTCTCAGCCTCAACTGAGAGCCCTCTATTCTCCTGTAAATGTTACTACACACTCACCCAAAAACCTGTGCCCCTCTTCTCTACTTCAATTTATTGCCTTTGCTTCCTCTGTTTCTTATCTAATGCTTTCTCTGCTGCTTGACTGATGTTGCTCCTTGCTTCTCTTTTTGTTGCCTCTGCCACCTCTCTGCTGCCTTGTTTTTGTTTCAGGTGATCCTCCTTTGCCATCAATGACAACATTTCCAACAGTTTCCCCCTTTGGCATTGATGGCAATACACTTCCTTTGCTTACCTTTTAGAAGCCCCTTCCTTCTGTTGCTTGCTTTTCCTCCCTGTTTGACATCAATGGCAAAGGGTTGCACATTTCTTAGTGTGCTTTCATCTCTGCACTTCTTTTCTCTGAGTTGTGTTTAGGCCTCCAGATTTGTGTACAAAAGTTGTTGAGAGAAGACTTTGAGGATTATTGAACTTGAATATACACTGTAAATAGATACAATCCAAAGTACAGACTTTTTTCACTTGTAGGTGATGAAAACCATATATAATCAGGCTTGTATAATCAGAGATGTATCATTGAATTAAACCTAAAATACTAAGCATGCTTCAAATACACTTCAGTCTCTATCAGATGTAGTGCGCCAATACATTTCTGTTGAGGAAGATTGTAGATGGAATAAGCCATTTTCTGCAATGCACATCTATAGTACTCATATGTTCAATTGTGATGATGCCAATATATCTTTTATTGTTGTGGTTCACCTGTACTGCCTATTGTTGGTGATCTGTGCTAGACTGCTGACAGGGATATTACACTTAAAGACTGAAAGGTCCTTGTTTTTGAAGTGAACAATGAATCAAACCAAAGCTTACAGTTGATTATGAGAATAAGAAATATCTTTCAAGATGAGAGACCAAATGACTTTCCTTCTTGTACAATGTATTTTCAAAACAAACCCTTGAGGCTAGATACATTCAGTGTATTAGTCAGTCTCACTTATCACTCATGCAATTTTCTTTATGACATAAGAGGTCATGTATGCCACTGATCAATCTCTCTTTAATGGTGAAATGTCAACAAATCCTTTCTGCTGAAGTATGCTTTTAATGAATCAATAACAGAGTTTTGAGCTTCAACTGACACAACTAATCCTTCATACTTTCGATACTTTAACTGTTCTATTATGATGATCTTCAGCAAAACATATTCAAGATGTTTAATTGAAATCTCAGCAAACAGACTTCACCCAGATTTGTGAATGATCTTAAGAAAGAGGCCTTCAATATATATGTGTACTGACTTCTGGAAGGCATGCAATTATATATAGAAAAGATACTGCTTCAATGCTCAATATAATGCTTCAAGTGTAAACAAATTACTGATCCTTCAGCTCTGTTATTGACCTTTTCAAGCTTGAATAATGGAGATAACACTGGGATACTACCTTGATGTTTTTTTGCCTTAATTTTTTGATCCTGGGGACTTGTACCATACCACTGCTCCACTTGGTATACTGTTGATAGGCATGCTACTTGTACCAAATACCAATTTATACTCCTTTCACTTCAATTCACACATGAACCCAATGTTAGGACAACTTTCATAGTTTCTATTATTGAGCTCTCCACTGTTCACACCAACAGTCATTAATATCCTGAATTTGATCTTGGCATCATTAACCATTTGCTTATTCTGTAATTCTATTCAAAGAAATGTCACTGCATTTTCCTTTAAGACTATTCCAGAATCATTGCTGCTTTAAAAAAAAATCAATTCAACAGTTCTAATATAAAGACCTTTGGGAAGGCATCTTCAATTTATTTTCTATGAATCTTCATGGGTTGATTACTCAAAGAGTTATTACTCACTTAACTGCATTCCTCCAAGGGGACCTTTCATAGATGAAAGATGTAATGAAATGATGATAGGCACTTTTCTTACTCATCCTTCTTAATGTGATTCATTGTTAATTCTAGCAGTATGATGCACAATGTGATCATCACTTAATGTGCTGATGTCTTCTTAGCTTTCAGGTTTGTGGCTGAAGTTCTCTCTACTATCATGATTGCTTGTTGTCTTCTCTTCTTCCATCAATCTATCGGCTACTTAATACTTCAGATGATCTTCTTCCTTTATAGTTCTCTTTTAGAGGAATTTCCTTTCCCTTCCTTATCTCATAGTTGTTCACATTCCAAGGTCATATTCCAAGGAGCTCTTCTCAAACTGCTTTCATGGGGACTATTTATGAACTGCTCTCCCCCTGGGATGTTGCTTCATATTTGTCACTGATTAGATATTTTCTTTGCTTCCTAGAGCAGCTCCCCCTAAGCCTATGATGGATTCATTAAGTTATTGAGGTAGCAGGCTCCCTCTTTCTATTTTCCTTCCATACTTTATTAGGGTTCTTCATAATGTCTGCTCTTCTTTTTTATTCATAATTTCGTTCTATCATCTGTCTAGAGTTATTTAAAGCATATGGCAGTTTACAGTCCTTTGCTTTGTGACCAAGTTTGAGGCATACATAACATCTTACTTTTCCAAGGTATGTTTGAGTTGATGTATAATATTTTATTACCCTTTTTTAATACAATTTACAATCAACGGATTTATGTCCAAAATTATTGCATGCATAACAGTAGCCATGGAAATGATTTGTGTACCTAGTGAAAGATTGTCTTTTCCATTTTCTTGCTTGGGGGGTTCTTTTATTTTGTTGCATCTTTCGTTGGTTCAAGTTGATAGGCCTTGCCTTACATTGTGCTGCAATATGTCCTTGTTTGTGACAAGAAAAACATGTGATACTTCCCATAGGAGGACAGAACCTTCTTTGACATCTTCCAAATTTTTTCAATGCATCCTCAGTTGATTGTTTCATTCTCTCATTCTCTGTCCTTTCATATTTCTGCTTGTTTCTATTTGTTTCTTCACAAATCATGTTCTTACTGGCTTCTACTTTTGAAGGAATCTGCTGAGCTGCTTCATTGTCCTTTACAACTTTTACAAAAATGACATTCTTGTTATCTTCAACCTTGGACTTGCTGGTTTCTCCTTCGTATCCTATCCTAGCCTTTAAGAGAGGTGACCTTTGTGCATTTAGAATCTTGTCCAATTGTTCAGATATTTTCATTTGAGAAGTATTCATTAATAATTCTCTTTGGGCTTTTTCTAATTTCTTCCTTAGGCTCACTACTTCTTCTTCCAATTTCTCATATTCCAGACTTTTCTCTTTCATTTGTTGCAGCAGAGTGTCTTCAACTTTCCTTGCTTCTTCAAGTTGTGTCTTCAGGTCAACAATCTCTTTCTTATATGCATATTCTTTCTCATCACATATTTGCACCAAGGTCTTCAGGTCTTTGTTTTCATTCTTCAATCTTTCTATTTCAGTCAAGGCTATGTCAAGTTTAGCTTTTTCCTCAGCTGCAATTTCTTCATGGTTCTTACTTCCATTCACACTAGCAGGTACTTCATTTGATGGAAAATTTTCCTTTTGACATGAGTTTTTCTTCTTCTTAATTCTCTTCTCCTTCTTGACAATGCAATCCTCAGTGTCTACTCCATGCATGAAATGCAATCAGTCCCAGATTTCTTTTGTAGAGGTTAAATCCATTATTAACTCAAGATCCTTGTTATCAAGATTGTTGAATATCACACATTTTGCCTTGGCATTCCTATGTTTTTCTTGCACCGTGGGAGAGTCTGTGCAGTAACCATCACATACAAGCTTCCATACCTCGGGTTCATAAGCCAATAATCCTATTTTAACCTTATCTCTCCATTCAGGAAAGTTTGATGTATGTAACACAGGTACATTTTGATAGTCCACGACTCAACCAGATCTCCTTCAAGCTATTAAGCTTACACCAACGTAACCTGCTCTGATACCAATTGTTGAACCCTTAGTTAAACTAAGAGGGGGGTGAATCATTTTAACACATTCATGGACTTTTAAAACTTATTTACACCTTCATTTCATGTTCAACTTAATATTTGAGTAATATTACAATGTGAGCAGCAAGTATTTATATAATGTAACAGCAGACTTAATATGAGAGCAACAAGTATTAAGCAGAAGAGACAAACCATATCAACACATAAAAATAATGCATAGAGACACCAGATATAAGTGGAAACCCATAAAGGGAGAAAACCACATCTTATTATTGTTGTGATGCAAAGGCAAGCTCCAACTCCCATCAATTTTCTGCAAGCACCAACCTACAGGAGGCTCCAACCTCAATCAGCTACAACTGACATTTTATCAAGCTACAACTTGATGTGGAAGCACCAACTCCCATCTATTTTCTGTAGGCACCAACCTACAGGAGGATCCTACCTCAGTCAGCTACAACTGACATCTATCAAGCTACAACTTGATAGGGAAGCTCCAACTTCCTTACTCTTCCAAAAGAAAAACACTTGCTGATTTACCTTGGATATCAGCTCTGTTCTGTACCTTCTCTTCTATTATCCATCAGTCCTCATATCTGCCCTGCATCATCTATTCATCTTCTCGGATTCTCTATCAGCTCCTCCTTCTCTACTCAACTCCATTTCTGCATTCTCTAACCCTTCACAGCATCTCGTTCTGCTCCTCCTTATTCTTATCTTCTCTGACTCAATTCCCCATTCTCTAACCTCTCTACATCATTTCTACAATCTCTAACCTCTTTCAGCTTTTTTATATTCTTTTGCTCTCTTCCATTCTGCAGCTTTCTCACAGTCTTCAACTCTCTTCCATTCTGTTGCACCCTTTTTTTTTTCTCTTTTTCTGTCTTCGTAACCTTCTTCCCATAGATATTACATGTTTTATACAAAATAACTTCATGGTTGTTTACATTCTACAGGGAATTTGAAATGATCAGTCATGACTCTTTGACTTCTGCCTACTCATCTCTTTTACCAGCTCCTTCAGAAAAATATAACAATATGTACTAATTTCAATATTACAATGGGATTTTTGTTTTCCTCCGGAGACTTGCCAATGCATCACAAACAATATAAATCAATTACAACATTTACATTCAATTTTTCAGTTACATATATAAATTTCACTCAGCGCTTTGTCTGGCCCTTGGCTTGCTGATTTTGTCTTTTCTGCTGCTGTTAAGTAACTATTCTGCTTACCTCTGTTGTTTACTGCAATTGTGTGCGCCTGTGCAGGTACACCTGTCAAATCCACATTTTCATTCCTGTGCATTTCTCATTCTGATTCTGCAATTCTAAATCTGATGTTTATATATATATATATATATATATATATATATATATATAACTGTTTAGTTCCCCAATACTCTCAAAGTATTATGCATATAAAGATGCCTCTCCATTCATTTTCCTGTGTTGGTAATTAAACAAGTGTATGCGGAGTGATGCCGAGGTACCCTTTCAAAGTCACATTATCAACCTATCATGCATGTAAAATGCATCCCAATTTTTCACCCCAAATAAACCCACAATCTGGGCAAGTTCCAATGCTTTGGTTTCCTTCACTAGAAATTTAATTAAATGAATGTGGAGGCTTTAATTCTTTTCTTCAAGCTTATGGGTCAAAACCATGGCATTAATTCACAACGCCTCTAATATGGTTTCATGTGAAAAATCCAATCAACTCTTGATCTGGGTAATTTTCCCGAATGAGCAGAACACTACCTTTAATCCTCAATGGTAAAAACCATAACCAAACTCTCTCTTACATTTATTCGAATTCATATCCGAACATTACACTTAAAACCATAATATAAGTCTCACCCACGAGACTTCACATATCCTCACACGCTATGGTTTTATACCCATCACATGATGAGGATAGCACACCGGTTCTGAGAACGTAATTATATTCACGAAAGGGTTAATACGGCCGACAGCATACCTTTCTTACCAACCTGAATGCCGAGATACACACTCCACAGTTCATCGAACAGTTCATTCCCTATTTAATCTTTTTCGGTCTTGGATTAAGCCCGAATTCGTATGATAATACCCTCGGCCTTATCATTATAATATATCCACATTGTATAAACTACCATATGTCCGCACCCTTTGTAACATTTCATTCGAATCATCAATCAACTTCTAGCTAAACCTGGCGCATATTAACATATATGTGAACACTCTACCATGTATTCAAACTCACGTGGACTAACTCAACCTGCATTCGGCCCACCGTAGGCTTTATCACAATTTAACATAGGTATATACCACGCATATGAATATGTTGTGCTCAGCATATAAATCCAATTACACAGGTCCGCTTCATATATATCAACCTAGATTAACATATGTTATAACCTCCGCCTTTCTCAATATTGTAATAAGTCTTGACCTTACATAAAATGTTCACCATACCTTAACCACGCCTTATAATTAAATGAAATCATCGGGCCCACAACTACTTACTTCGTTCACTAACCATCGACTGGATCTGATGGCTCATGTTCCATTGCGCCCCAACAACCGATTGGACGGATACAAGCGAATGTAGTGTTTTTTTTTTTGTTCTGAGTTTTAATGCCTCAAAAAAATGCGATGAGTGTGGTTTTTATAAACCGCTCTTGGACACGTGGCAGCCAACAACCCTAGTCGTGTTTTTTTTCCAAAAAAAATTTACCACTTTGCAACAACGCGACACCACCGATATTGAATCCTCAAACTGCCTTTACTGTGCACGACTGGTTCCACCCATTTGATTCAAGGTTCCACTTCGCTTCTTCAACGCTATTAGAATGGGTTCTATACTACACCTTCTTTACTCAAAGATTGTGCAGACCTTGTTCCTATAGGTGAACTTGTGCTCTTTCATTAAAAGATCGACTTTTGTCATCCCTTACAGAGGATTTCATCTTCCATGGACTACAGCATCGCGGCCTTGGCAAAGCCGATATCTATCACACGAATTGAACTCAACAATCTCTTGCACAGAGTCCTACTAAATTCAGAATGGATCTCGAAATTAACCAAAACCTCTTCATACAGTATTAGTGTGCGACTAGTTCATACAGGAATTTATATAAAGCATGCAACTCAATGAAGATTAAGGAACAAAATTGGTTCTTCACCCAAGGAGAAACAACCCAATTTCTTCTACAGTTTAATTACTCATAAAAAGGGAATCGAACCCTCCTTTCACACTGTGACCACACAAATTCGATTCATCCAACTTATCATATATATAACCTAAGTCATTCAATTGAGCGCTCTCAATTCCATAACCAAGTCTTTCAATAACAAACAATATAATAACTCAGGAGGTAGGAAAGAATCTACCCTCTCTCAACTGTAATTAACATCGACATTTCATTCATATGCAAGTTCTCGCTTCAGGAATTAAATCAACAATGCACATGTAATACTGGGACAGTTCTTTCATAATAAATAAAGGAGTTCACTTAAAAAAATTCTGGTCCTCGACCCTCTTCTATTTCAATGGCCCTATACTCTTACTCTGTCTCTAATAACCTCTATCTGCTGCTACAATGCAAATAATCTTTCAGTCTTTTTGGAATAGTAACTACTATATTTTGCAACAGGGGTTCTTCAAAGTCACTCTTATACAAATCAGGGTCAGCTTCTTTGCCTTATAACCATTTTTAAACTTAAACAAGTGCTGTGTTTTCCAACCCAAGTTCGGGTGTCTCAGCCTCAACTAAGAGCCCTCTATTCTCCTGTAAATGTTACTACACACTCACCCAAAAACCTGTGCCCCTCTTCTCTACTTCAATTTATTGCCTTTGCTTCCTCTGTTTCTTATCTAATGATTTCTCTGCTGCTTGACTGATGATGCTCCTTGCTTCTCTTTTTGTTGCCTCTGCCACCTCTCTACTACCTTGTTGCTATTTCAGGTGATCCTCTTTTGCCATCTCCTTTCCCATCAATGACAACATTTCCAACAAGGGGAAGGGAGAAGGGTGCGAGGATGAGAGTTCGAGGAGATAAGGTCACGGGTTTGGAGTTGAACGAGGTATGGGAGGATCTGTGAGGTTCATAATTTCATTAGAGGAGGATCCAACAATAAATATTTTCAGGCTAAGTCAAGAGCATGGCAGGGGAGTAAAAGATAGGTCATCATTGCTATGGATTTGTCCAGTTGTTCTTCTACAAGTTTTGTTTGCTAGGTTGTCAACAAGCTTGTTATTCACTCTAAGAATATGGTGAAAGGATATGTCTTTGATATCTTTGGATATGTTTCGACATCTGCTAACAATTCTGTGGAGGTCAATATTTTGGATGGGGTGGTCTTTGATCATCATGCTCATGATGATAGAAGAATCCCCGAACACCATTGCATTGGTGATGTTATTATTTTTTAGCTGTTGGAGGCGGTGGAGAAGGGCGTAAGCTTCAGCTTTTTTGTTGGAGAGGATGTCGAGTCCCCATTCGAAGGAGAGTAGGGTGCTGTCATTTTTGTTTCTTATAAAACCTCTTGCTCCAGCGATGTCTGGATTCAATTTAGATGCTCCATCAAAGAAGAGAGTTGGCCTATAGAAACTATCGATCCATTCGATGAATTCTTTTTCTTTTAGACAAATCTTCCTTTTTCTGTTTGATGAGGTTGGGCGATTGGAGGCTTGAAGTAGCCAAAATTGTCCAGCAACTTGCCCAAAAAATTCCTTTCTTCCACTTGAAGATCACTGACATTGATATTACTTGTGCTTTTGGAAACAATTGTTTCAAGGGTGAAGCTCCAAGTCTTGTTGCATAATTTCATATGAGAAGGCGTTTTGTTGCTGAAAATCATTTTGTTTCTAGCGAGCCATATGTTCCAAAGAAGAACGTAGGGGAGGGTGTCCCAGACCCTTTTGGCCAAGTTCTTTTTATTTTTCCCCCATGGATAATTTTTCCTCCAAGTTTTAATCAGATCGGAAGTAGTGTTGATGGAGTCTAAGTGAATTTGGGAGGACGGTGTGAGATCTTCCCAACATTTAATTGCAAACAGGCACTTAACAAAAAGATGATGCTTAGTCTCTCCAACACATTGAAAATTGGGGCATATGGAAGGCCCAGTCACACCCCTTTTTTTAAGTTTTCAGAGGTTAGGATCTTTCCTTGGAGGAGGGTCCAGATAAATTTTTTTATCTTTGGAATGGCTTTTGATTTCCAAACAAGCTTCCAAATTTGCCATGGAGGAAAGGGAAAAGGATCCTTGTTGAGTTGGCAATAAGCAGCTTTGATGGTGTATGCAGAACCTAAAGGATCCCAACAAAATTTTTCCATATTGTCTTTCTACAATGGTGCAGCATCGTGGAGCAGGACTTGGAAGTTTGAGAGATCTTCTTCCAGTTGAGGAGGAACAGGAGGGAAATTCCATCCGATCTAGTTATTAGTCTGCTCGTCCCACTTAGAGATTTGATTTAGAAATTTTAAATCAAGGTTCTGAAGATGAGAGAGGATTCGGTGAGTGTCCGGTCTTTCCAAGAGAGGATTTTGCCCCATGATCATGTCTTTCCCGATGTTGGTATTGCTTCCCCCTTGAGGGAATTTGGAGAGGCTTCGAATTAAGAAGGGGATAGATTTCTTGCAAAGGACCCAAATTCTGGAGCAGGGTCTGTTTGGAATGTCATGATCAAGAAAATGTTGTCTGGGGGAGCTAAGATATTTGGATTCAATGACTCTTTTCCCCCATGTTTTCTATCCACTAATAAATATCCACACAATATTCCCCCAAAGGCGTTATTCAAGAGCTTAGGAATACGGATTTGGAGCCCTCCATTTTCGTGACCTTGTGTGACTTGTCTCCACTTAACAAAATTATATTTATTCTTCTCATTTTTTCCACCCTGCCAAAGAAAATTCTTAAAATTGCTTCAAATTTTTTATGTATGCTGGCAGGGGCATAAAGCAGAGTGAAATGATACAAGGGCAGAGATTCGAGGGCACATTTGAGTAAGATGATTCGCCCATCTAAGTTTAACCAAGAAGAACCCCACTGTTGAACTCTTATTTTCATTTTATCTATTGTAATGTTCCAAACTTCAAACCTTAGAGGCCCAGAACTGACTGGCATACCTAGATAATTGAATTGATCCCAATTCAATTTGTAAGAAACTCCAAAAATTTGTGCTATGTTGTGAATGGTTTGATTTGTTGCGTTCCACCCATAAATTCAACTTTTTTGATAATTTATCAGCCCTCTGGAATAAAGCATGAATTTTTCAAGGAGAGATTTGAATCTATGAGCAATTATGTAGGTTGCTCCGCCCATCAGGAGAGTGTCATCTGCAAATTTTGAATGGTTCATATTCTTCACACCATTGCCAAATTTAATTCCAGTGATGAGGCCGACTCTTCTCATGTGATCCAAGGCCCTGCTGAAAAATTCACCCATGAGGATGAAGAGGAAGGGTGAGAGGGGAAAGCCCTGTCTAAGACCATGGGAGGACTGAAAAAAGGTTGTTGGCCTGCCATTTATGAGGGGGGAAATCCAAGGGCTAGTAATGCAATATTTGATGAGGGAGATGAAATCATTGTCAAAGCCCATTTGTTGAAGGAAAAATAAGAGGAAGGAATGTCTAACCCTATCAAAGGCATTGGCTAGATCAAGTTTGAGAATGAAGCCTTTCTCTTTGTGGGAGATACTCAAATGGGTAGCTTCTTGAACAAGGAGGATGGAGTCTGAGATTTAACTTTGGGAGATGAAGCCTCCTTGATTTTTTGAGATGAGACTGGGGAGGAAAGGCTTAAGGCGCATGGCAAGGATTTTGGTTTTTATTTTGTAAGAGGAATTGCAGAGGGAGATAGGTCTGAACCTTGAGAAGGAGGAAGGGCAATTTTCTTTGGGAATAAGGGAAAGGTAGGTTGAATTGGTGAAGCCCCCTATTTTCTTCTTTCTTTGAACCCATTGTATCATTTTGGTCAGATCCTTTTTTTATTAAGTCCCAGTAGGTCCTGTAGAAAATAATGGAGAAGCCATCAGGACCCGGAGCCTTATCAGGATGCAAGGACCATATGGCACTTTGTATTTCAACCTCCTCTATTTCTTTTTTCAGAGTACTGTTTATCTCCTCAGAGATCAGTTTTGGTAGGTGACTTAAGAGGTCCGAGTAGCCTTCAAGCTCATTTGTTTTAGTGAGAAAACCTTTGTAATAGATTGTGGCAACAGCTTTTATCTGTTCTTGGCATGTCCATATTATTCCTTAATTTTCTATGATAGAGGAAATGTTGTTTCTTGTCTTTCGCACTATAGCTTGCTTGTGGAAGAAGGAGGTGTTTTTGTCACCTGCCTGAAGCCGCAAGTTTCTAGATTTTATCCTCCACTTCTCCTCTTATTTCCTGTTGATTTTATATAAATTCCAGTAGAGGTATTTTTCTTGATCAAAGTTCTCTTGATTCATCCCATGCATATAAATGGTGTTATGGATAGCCTCCAGCTTTTCTTTAATTTCTGTTTTGATCTTATCTGGTTCCTTGTAATGCAGCTTGGCTCATTCTTTTAAGGCCATTTTGACCTTCTTTAGCTTGGTTTCCCATATGTACGAGGGAGATCCCTCTATGTGTTGCAACCAGTTATTGCGTACTACCTGCCTTGCTTCAAGAATGTCACTCCACAGAGGGTTATACTTAAAGGGAAGGGGGCCGAGATAGGGTTGGTCTCCAAGGGAGAGGGTGATAGGATAGTGATCAGAGGTAGTGGAGAAGAGGATTTTGGTGGAGGATATAGTGAAAAAATAGAGGGGAGGGACAACCACAAGGAATCTGTCAAGACGCTCCATGATGTTTCCTCCTCCGATCCTACGGTTACTCCAAGTGTATTTGTGATTTTTGGGAGTGATATATACCAAATCATGATCTTCAATGATGTTTTCACGCAGATCTCTAGAGGGATCCGGGTTGAAACTTCCACCCCTTGTTTCATTTGCATGCAATATTAAATTGTAGTCACCTCCTATGATGATATTTTTGTTGTCTTCATTATCAATATCAGTTTTTAGAGCGTTCCAACAGATCTCTTTATCCCTGTAGTGGTTGGGTTCATAGATATTATAAATGGTGATCTCTATGCTCTCTTTAATGCTCTGTAAGATCACTTTGATCCAGTTTTGAGTTTTGGCTAATCTTTTTTACTTGCAGACACTTTGGTTCCAAATAGTAGCAAGTCCACCTGAGGCACCTCTGGATTCAAAGTGGGTGCCTGCATGATTCTTCATTCTGCTTATAATAGTTTCCATGTCAAGATCTCCTAGTTTAGTTTCTTGAAGGAGAATGATATCCGACTTTTCTTGATTCATTAGATCTTTTAGGGCAGAGTTTTTGGAGGGGTGACCTAAACCCCTGCAATTTCAAGAGAGGGCTTTCATCATTTCAGGAATGCAGAGCATGAGCCTGTATTCCCTCCTTGCTCCTTTTGGCCTGAGTCTTTGTTATTTTTCCCTAAAATATATGTTTCAATAGGGTTTTGAGTTCCAAGGGCTATATCCTTTTAGGCAATGTCATCTCTGTGTTGCTTGGATGACTTCCTTCCAGGGCCGGTTTTTTTAGGAGTTTTAGGGTGACTCCATGTTCTTTTTTGAGTTCCTAGTGATTTGGGCTGAAGTGGGATCTGAAGAAGAGGAGGGGGGATCAAGATTGGAGAGAGAGGGATGATGGGAAGCGGGTTGAGTAGGAATAGAAGGCTTAGGGGGGTCATCTTCAAGGGGGGAAAGGGAGGAAAAGGGGTTGGAGGAGGCTAGAGAGGTAATGGAGGGAGGGATGGGAGGAAGATCAGCTGAGGGCTGGGAGGGGTCAGGGGGCTGAGGGGAGGAAGAGAAGGGGAAGGAGGGGGCACCTTTGGGAGGGGGCGCAGAGTGGGCCGAAGGATTCCCAGTGCTTCTAGGGTTCGAAGAGGTCTTCTTTTTATGGTTTCCCATTGTGTGTCTAGATCTGGGTTTTCAATATTAATAACTTTAGAACATCTGTTAGCAAAATGGCCATATTCGTGACATACCTTGCATTTAAATGGGATTTTCTCGTAATTGAGCTGCTGAATGTGAGTCCAATCGTCAACTTTTAGCTTGATCGCTTCAGGGAGCCCTTTACCCAGATCCACTTTGACGCAAATCCTAGTACATGCTTGCATGTTGTCTTTTGGTTCACTCCGATCGATGAACTTGCCAACAACATTTCCGATTGCACGAACAGAGTCATCCCCCCAGCAGTGTAGAGGGAGATGAGGAAGGCGCACCCAAACTGGTACGGCGTTTGGCACATCAAGTTCTGGATCAAAGTCTAGTGTCCATTTGTTGAGATAGAGTCCTCTGGTGTCCATGAAGTAAGGTTCGTTCCTAAATATCAGATCCTTATCCTCTTTTGATTCAAAATGAAAGGTGAAATAGCCTCTGTCGCAGAAACGGATAGATATTTTACCATTGATCTTGTCTCCCCAGTTGCGCTTGACCCATTTTTGCACAGTCTTCGGAGAGGGCCATAACCTAGTGAACTGGCCTATGAGACCCTTCTCAACAAGAGAAAGGGCTTCCATGCGCGGGATGGTTGGAGGAAGAGAGACCTCCTGAATATCGTCAAGCTTCTTGACAAATTTTGAGATCGTCGACCTTGGGCGAGGTGGATCTAAAGATCTAATCAGAGTCGAGAAATTTTGGGCCGGATCAAGAGGAGGGGCCACCTCTGGGATGGACTCCGGAGGGGCCATGCGCACGGCTTAAGGCAGGAGTAGCAGTAGTAGCAGGTAGCAGAGGGCTACGGCTGTAGAGTGAGAAGGTTCTGGTTTTTTTTGCGAGTAAGAGTGTTATGTGTCCAATGTAAGGTACATAAATATTTTTAAAGTGATAAGAAATTTTTTTATAATAATAAGTATTAAAAAGTTTAGTTAACTTTTATTAATTCAAATGTTAATTTTTTTTGTTATCTAAGTATTAATTTAAGTTTTTGTGAAAATATCATCATATCATTTTGAGAATTTTTAGATAAAAAATTTCTAAAAAAATGTTAGTTCATTTACTCTCTTTACTAGCACTTAGCGTCTTATTCCCTTGGTAATGTCTCGAAATTTTTAGATAATTTTTTTCTTCAATAATGTTAGATCATTTACTCTCTTTACTAGCACTTAGTGTCTTATTCTCTTTGGTAATGTCTTAACTTATGTTATTGTGTCTAGCCTTATATTAGTTATTGGTTTATCCATATCTTTAGTCATTAGGTTATCCCTATTTTTATTCATTGTCATTGACACTTACTCCCTTATTCCCTAAGTCCTACGCATATCTATTTCATTATTGTAATACAATAGGGTAGTAGCATCATTATTGTATATTTATTCGGAAAAAAATTCAAGTCGGTAAAATGCAAAACACAATGATAAAAATGACATTGTTATTTGCATAAATTTTGTGTCAAAGTTATATCAAATTTGCATTATCAATTTTGAAGTGCAATTTACACGATGTCATGGTAGCGTTGTATAACAATTACACAACACCCAAATCTTTACTACATCATGTCAGCATCATATTGCATTTATTGAGAGAAAACATTCAAGTCACTTTTACTCATGTTATTAACATCATAACACATAAAATTGGGTGTTGATATATCATTTATGGCATCACAGTGTGTTGTGTTGGTGTTGTATTAGAATCATTAAAGTGTTAAAAAATAAGAATTTTTACTCTGGTTTCTTTCCTTTTTTCATTTTGTTTGTGTTTTTTAAGTGTCATATTGCAATGTGATTTTTTAACATATGCGCTGTTAATATTCATTTATTTATTGTTATATAGCATTATAGTTTATCATTCATGTATTATTTTTAAGTCGGATTAATGTCATTATTATTTATTAATTATTTTAAGTTGAAGTCTTTTTCTTTAAGCATTGTAGTATATATATTTTGCATCAAAATAATGCTAAAATTGCATCATTTTAGCTTTAAAATAATTATTATTAATGATATGATTTTATTAATTTAATTATTATTAATATTATCTTGTTATGGGAGGAAAATAAGTTCCCTAGTCACTATATGAAGTTTCATGAGCTCAAACATGGTGATGGTGCCCTTAAAACACAACATATCATTGTAGGGGATTTTTGGCTTCTAAAAGGTAATATTAGTTCATTAATATGTTTCTAAAACCAACAAATGGTCTTGGGACTTTACCATGTTTAAGATAGGAAAGTAAGGGAACTAGGCCATAATTAGACACTCTTCCTTGATATTAAATTCCATGAGAAATGTCTCAAACCACCACATAGGTCTTATCTAGGGAAACTTTTGCCCATATTTGATGTTCTTTATTAAAAAGTTGGAATATTTAGAGAAAAATAATAGAATATACTTATATTTATTTTAGAAATGGCATATTATGATATCAATAGGAAATAAAAGAACCAAATTCCAAAAACAATTATACCATTATTTATGAGAGCAATGCTCACAATCCTCTTCAAGGTGGAAATTTCCAATTGAGTAGAGATTCGATTACAATATACTTAAAAAATATCTCAATACATTACTTCTACATCTTTATATGGTTCTATTTAACTCCTTGGAACTTTATACAAAAAGAACTAGTAGGTGGAAGCTTCTAGTATGCTTTTTTACACTTTGTGATTTCACAGTAATATGTAGGATTTATTTATTAGAGTTGGCATCCATACATAATCACCTGTATATATACTTAGGGGACTCGGGTAGGACCTTAACATGACATCCCCCTCATAAAGTATCATTTTCCTCAAGGATAGAGTGATAAAATCATTGAATGATATTTGCAAGTTTTAACGTGTCATCCTGAGATGACATATCCTTCCACTATTTTAGGACCTTTGGGTAGTGCAATGTAAAATACGACATTGTCATTTGTTGAGGGTTCCCTTGGGTTACAACCAAATAGAACCTTATCCATGTAGTTCTAGAAGGCTAGTTTGAATACATAAATTATAAAGAATGATACATGAAAGGTTAGTTGGATTTTTGAGTTGGATTATGAGACATTAGCCCAATATATTTGAGGACTTTATAGGGCCATAGAACTTGAGAGTAAACTTATAGTGGTAGTTTTCTTTAAGGGATTTTTTCTTATAATGTTGGAGATGAAGGAACACCTAATCCCCTTCTTCAATATGGAATTCTGAATGATGTTGATCAACATGTTGTTGCATCCTATTATGAGCCATTTCAAAATTACCCTTAAGAGTGCAAGGAATTTTAGGTCAATATTTGGGGCCTTTATGTAAATCCTACACCTTAGAGATTTTGGGTAAGTAGGATAGTACCGATGGGGTATTTTGGGCATAAACAACCTAAAAAAAATCACCATAGTGGCACCATGATAAGTTGTAGTATACCATCATTCTACTAGAGGTAACCATTGAACCCAACGGGATTGTTTCTTTCAAATAAATCATCTCAAACATGCTTCTAATCACTTGTTGAAAACTTCAATCTTACCATTAGTTTGAGAGTGATAGGAAGTGCTAAGATTCAATTGAGTACCCTATTGTAAAAAAAAATCTTGCCAAAAATTTGCAGTGAAGGAGGGATCATGATTTATCAAAAGAGATTGTGGCATAACATGGATTTTGAAGATATTATCAATGAATACTTGAGAAATAGTAGAGGAATTAAAGGGGTGTTGTAAAGAAAAATAATTAGCATATTTGGAAAGGTGATCAACCACAAACACAATGATGGAATTATTACCATATTTGGTTAAACCCATAGTGAATTCCATAGATATATTAGTCCATACGATTTGAGGAGTGGTAGAGATTGTAGTTCACCCAAAGGTTTCATTGTTTCTCCCTCATGTCTTTAATAGATGTCACATTCTACTATAAATTTTCAGATGTGCTTCTTCATTCCTTCCCAAAAATGATATTTGATTTATTCATATGTTTTATGAAATCCTAAATGAATTGTTGTTAAAGATACATGGAGTTGAAATAAAACCATTAATTGAAATGTTAACTTCTTATTCAAATGAAGACACCCTTTATAACAAAGCTCTTCATTTTGCTATGTGTAGCTTTGATATGCATGGGGTTCCATATGAAGTTGCTATATTAGACGATCGATCTTGTGGTCTATGAAACATTCTTTGGATATATCATTCAACTAATCTTCTACTATAAATGATAATGAGAAGAATGATAATGAGAAGAGGGGCCCAACATTTTCATACTTGTGTGAGAGATAATTTACCAATACATTCTCTTCATCATTCTTAAACATTATCTCATATTCATCCCAATATTTCAGTGACCCATTTTTGTTTCTCAGGGGATGAAATCCATTCCTCTAGGAAGCATTTTAAGATGAAATGATATATGTTTAATTGGAAGTATATCCTGGGTTGTTATGGATGCTAGATACTCCCATCATCCATTATAGCCATCATTTTTTTATTAATGTTGATTTTCCCAAGTTCCTTCCATAGAGTTGTTTGGTTGCAAAATCCAACGGTTGTCCCTTTTACATAACTACTACTCTAATGCATTTGCTCGAGGTGTCACATTGCAAGACAAAGGTCTTAGTGAAGTATGGTAGAGTGAGTATTGGGGTTGTACACAAAGCATTCTCAAATCCTAAAAGGAAAATTTTCTAATGTCATTATGTTGAGGTGAAAACTCAACCCTCCCCCCTCATTTTCTACTTATTTATTTGAAATAATGGAGACCCTTTTCATATTTGGCTAAATCGCCTTTTAATATTTTATTTTGGTTAAGTGTCCTACATTTTTTCCAATTTTAATTTTCATTGGGTTTCTATTTTGATTGCTTCATTGTGTTATATTTTTTGTTATATTTCCATTGGTACTCATTTCATCTCATTTGGTTACACAGTTTGCAAATGGCGCTTCGCCGAAGTTTAATAATTTTACCTGCCTAAGCTTACAAAATGTATATATTAATTAATTTTAATTATTTTTTATTAATATTATTCAAATTAATCATTCAACAATCCGAGCCCTTAACGTATAACCAAAACCAATAATAATACTTAACAAAAATTTGATTTTATCGAAATATTGGCCTCTTGACATGTCGAGACTCCTTTTGAAATAGTACTATATAATTTATCCCCCAACATATTTCATATTGTACATAATTCATATCGGAACATTATGGATATCGAGATCCGATACAAAAACAATATTAAAACTCTTTGATATCCAAAATTCTTTGATATTTAATCACCCCAATACCCCAATGATGATGATGATGATGATGGTTAACGTCCACTGAGACCAAACTCTGGTCTATCAGACCTTAAGAAACGAATTATTTAGTTTGACTTAAAAATGTACTTCTATGCTCAAAGAGCTTGGACAGAAGCATCCCGAGCTCACTATAATTTTGACGTGTTAAAAGGCTAGGAAGGTCGGTATTGCAACAAATATTATGAAACTGAGATCTAATGTGGGTGTATGTAGGGCACTCTAAGAAGAAGTGATTTTCATCCTCAATGTTCATATTGTCACATAGATGGCAGATCCTTTCCACCCATGGTGTTTTAGGAACTGCCCAACGACCTATTTCACTATGGAGCTCATGAGAGTTCGTTCTTATCTTGGCTATTTTAATTTTTTTATCTGAGATAGTTAAAATAGAGAAATACTTTTGATCTTCTAGAGTAGGGTTGATGACCTCCTTATAGTATATTAACTTTCTTTTGGCCTCTAAATCATTCTTACACCACATTTTCTCTTTAAACTTAGAAGTAACAATATTTTTAACGTTATTCATATTTTGCATTCAACATTTTCATTGATCTCTCAATGGTTTAACCAGGCCCTGGTGTCTTTATACCAACCTCGTTTGAGCCTTAGGTGGTTTTGGCCATTTGAAATGGACCCCAATACTCCTAATGCCCGATATGTCGCTCCACTATTAACTTACCTTCATTAATACCTCGATGGACTATTCGTTGGTTAAAATTATATATAAGGCATGGTGTATTGGTTCATATAAATAAATTTAAGGTTTGAACGAATATGTCGACTTTGTAATGATTTAACTTTTAAATTTTTAATTAAAACCTTTATATAATTAATTAATTTTATAATTATAATTAATTAATAATTGTACAATTAAATAGGATTTTATATATATATATATATATATATATATATATATATATATATATATATATATTTTTTTTTTTTTGGGCCCCTGCGCGCGCGTCCATGGTCGCCCGTGTACCGTCTCTGTTGTCTCCAAAGCCGGGCGCCTTCTCCATTCGAGCGGCCCTCTCTGCTATGGACCCCGGAGGCGGCCCTGCGGCCTCTCCTCCTCCGCCCCCAGAGCTTGAAGCCTTCAAATCCCTCATCGCAGCAGCGGGCATTCGTCCCTCTTCCAGCTCTCAGCAGAAGTTCGTAAAAAAATTGGCAAACATCCCCACGGTGTCTCTGCCGGTGGAAGAAACGTGCAGATCCGCTTTGAACCTGGCCGAAAGAGGCCTCATCGGCCAGTTCACAGGGCTTTGGCCTTCCCCGAAGGCAGTGGAAGAATGGGTAAAAAGGAACTGGATACCCCTGGTTAAGGAAAACATCAAGAGTCATTTCGTGGGCAAAGGATTCTTTGTCTTTGTCTTTGACAATGTGGAAGACAGAAGCTTGATCTTTAGAAACGGGTCATATTTTATGGGCCCTCAAGGTCTTTATCTGAACAAATGGTCACCAGAATTCGACCCAGCTCAGGACGTGCCCACGGCTGTGCCAGTCTGGGTGCGCCTCCCCCACCTTCCCCTTCATTGCTGGAATCAGAGTTCGCTGCGGTCCATTGGTAATACCCTAGGCAGATACATTGACCAAGCACCGAGGAAGGACCAATTTTCCTGTGCTCGCATATGTGTTGAAGTCGACCTTGAAATTGGGCTGCCTGAAGCTATCAAGCTCTCGGTTGCGGATTGGTCTCACATCCAGGAGCTAGATTACAAACAGCTCCCCTTCAAATGCCGACACTGCCACAAATATGGGCACTTCGCAAGATACTGCAAGAAGAAAAATGAAGAGATAACAGAGAAAGAAAAAGGAGAACAATGGAACCAAGTAAAGAAATCCGCAAACAACAGACAGAACAATAAAAACAAAGGCAAAGGAATAGAGACCAAATCAGGGCAAGAAAGTGCAAGCATCCAAATCACAGGAAGCAAGGAGACCATCAACACAGATACGGATAAAAATCCCTTTGAACCTCTCAAATCTCATACAGATCCTCCAGAGGCAGAGCTGGACGGTCCTACTGCGTTGAACAACATCGTCGCTCCAGATCCAGGTATCACCACAATCCCTTCCCCTTCTTATGCAGATATTATCAAATCAAAGAAGAAGAACACTGAAATCATGGGCTCTTCGGATGATGAGACCTTCGAGAGGCCATCAAAGAGAGTTGGGAGGAAATCAAATGAGGAAACCAGGGAAGAAGAATCAGAAAGACAAAAAACCCTATGGAGTCAAACCACCATAGAGATGACCCTCGGAAGGAATACCAGACTAAGGACTCCCAAGGGAGGTGGACCTACCCCTTCTAGTTTTAATGATGTAGATGGTCTCTTGGAATTGCAGGGGTTTGGGGAATCCCACTAAGGCAGAGGCTATTAAAGATCTTTTGAAAATGGAATCTGCAGACATCCTTATGCTCCAAGAGACACAAATAGAAGGGGAGTCCCTTCTAATCACAAGAAACACCAAATGGAAATTTGACTCAGGCAAGGTAATCAGTGCTAGAGGCACGACTGGGGGAATAGGCACATTTTGGTCCCAAAAACTCTTTTCACTAGAAAGATTCTATGAAACACAACATTGGGTTTTTACTAAATTGCGCCATAAAGACAACAATCTAGTCTTGGCTCTGTTTAACTTGTATGTCCCTGTACAATATGAAGATAAGAAAGAGTGTTGGAAGTCACTCTCAGATTACTTAGAGCTGCTCAACCCCCAGAATTTAATCTTAGGTGGCGACCTGAACATTGTTCTGGATCCTAAAGAGAAGAGAGGTGGGAACTCTTCGAGGGATCCCCTCCTTTCCACAGTGGAAGATCTTATCCTCCAGTGGGATCTAGTTGAATTTAAGCCTGTGAAAGGAGATTATACGTGGACTAATAACAGAACAGGGAGGGACCATATCTCAGCTAGGTTGGACAGATTCCTCATCAGCAGCTCCCTTATGCTGGACAATAGAATTGTCTTCACTAAGATCCTCTCAAAACTCACTTCTGATCACAAACCAATCCTCCTATGCCTGAAGGAAGAAGAAGATTTAGGCCCACTGCCTTTTCAATTTAATCCTCTATGGGTTGAAAGAGAAGGGTTCTTTGAAACAGTCCATACCGCTTGAAGAATAGAGGTTGCAGGCTCCCCAAGCTTTGTGTGGGAGCAAAAAATAAAAAACACTAAAAAGGCCTTAAAAGATTGGATAAAGCAGGCTATAAAAACCCCCACCAGTCAGAGGAAAGAAGAGGTCCACCAGCTGGAAGATCTCCAATTCGAATTGGAAAAGAAAGACATTTCCTCTATGGATTTAATGGAGGAAAAAGCTGCACAAAAGAGAACGTATAATTCCTTCAAAAGTGAAGAGGAGCATTGGCGACTCAAGTCTCGTAGCTTGTGGCTCAAAGCTGGAGATAGGAATACAGCATATTTCCACAGACAATACAGGGCCCGACTATCAAGGAACCACATCCCTGAAATCACCACAGCCAGCGGTCAGGTGTGCATAGGTTTTGACCAAGTCAAGGCTGCTGCCGAGGAACATTTTCATAAACTCCTCACTGCTGAAAGGGATGGGAAAGAGGAGGACACAATAGAATTTCTATCAAACATTCTGAATCTTGTTAGTTCTGAAGACAACTCTTCGCTCTTGAGTTTGGTCACGGAAGAAGAAGTCTTCAAAATCGTGTGGTCCATGGAGCCGGACAAAGCTCCTGGTCCAGACGGTTTTTCTATCCATTTTTATAGAACTTGTTGGGGGTTAATCAAATCTGATCTCCTCAAAATGATACATGGTTTCATGAGAAAGGCGAAGGTGGGTGGCAGCATAAATTCCACATTCCTTGCTTTAATCCCCAAGGAAGCAAATCTTGGTTCCTTTGACAGATACAGGCCAATTTCACTATGCAACGCTTCCTACAAGATAATGGCCAAACTCTTGGTGAACAGACTAAAACCTCTCCTGCAAAAGCTGATTTCTCTAGCCCAAGGAGGATTCGTGAAAGGAAGACACATTCTGGACAATGTCATCCAAGTCCAGGAAGCTCTGCACTCTAGTCATTCCCGCAAAGAACAAGGTATGATTATTAAATTGGACATGTGTAATGCTTTTGATAGAGTAAATCGAACCTTTCTGTATAGGGTCCTCTCCTCCTTCAATTTCAGCCAAGACTTCATCAATCTTATTAAAGCCTATTTAGAAAAGACATGGATAGCTCCAATGATCAATGGTAGACCGACGAATTTATTTCTAGCCACCATAGGACTGAGGCAGGGCTGCCCTCTTTCCCCTTTTCTCTACATTCTGATGGCTAACTCCTTGAGCAGAAATTTGACCAAGGAAAAACATAATGGCAGCATTCCCGAAATTAGAATTGCGAATGGCATTGACCCTGTGAATCATGCGTTTTTCGCCGATGACTCGCTTCTGCTCGGGGGAGCCTCTGCAAGAATCACATATTCCTTCAGAAATATCCTTCAGAAGTTCTGCAACATCTCAGGAGCACTCATAAGTGAGAGGAAAAGCGCAGTATACGGTTGGAACACAGAGCATCATACTATTGAGAAAATTGCCAATGATTTGAGCTTCACTGGCTTTGCAGATTGGGACAAAATGAAATATTTGGGCCTTCCAATTACGCTGGGATCCAACAGGAATCATCTTTGGGAGGATGTTATATCAAAATTCAAGAAGAAGATCGTCGCGTGGGGTGGTTTCTGGCTCACCACCGGAGGCAAACTCACGCTCATCAAAGCAGTTCTCTCAGCTTTGCCCACTTATCAAGCTGCTCTGATGCTGGCTCCAAAAGCAATCACAGATTAGATCTCCAGATTAATGCGCAACTTCTTGTGGAATGGCGGTCGCGGAAATCAGAGCAGATTCCATTTAATCAGCTGGGATACAGTGAAACGCCCCCATGCGGAAGGTGGATTGCAAATTCGCGACCCTGTGCATGCCAATTTGGCGTTGGGTTGCAAACTTCTTTGGCAACTCATCGATGAGCCCAATCATCCTGTCAGTCAAATCTTTAAGATCAAATACCTCAAGAATCGATCTTTAATTTCCTTCTCAGCGAAGAAAAGTTCTAAAGGCACGCAGGCCTAGAAGCTGTGCAGCAGAGGTATCGATTTTTTCAGATCCTTTCTGTATAGAATTCCAGGGAACGGAAAACGCATCAGACTTTGGAGAGACAGTATAATGGGTCATCCTCCCCTCGTTGAAGCTAACGAAATTACTGAGTTAAGAGATTGGTTCTATGAGAAAGGAATTAGAAAAATTGAAGATATTTCGGCATGGGACTCCAATGGAAATTGGCTGCGATGGATTTTTCCCCGGATACCAGCGCATTTAAACTCTCAGTTAGATGCATTCAAAGACGCCATCTCTGACTTTGCCCTGATGCACAGAGACGAAGAAGACTTCTGGGGCTGGGGAAAAACCGAGGTTTATACTGCAAAACAAGGATATCTCCAAATGCAAAGCAAAAAAGACTCGCCCTATCCGGAGGCTGTCTGGAATCAGGTTTGGGATAGCTTCAGCATTCCCAAAATCAACTTCTTCTTTTGGTCCTTGTTCCATAATAAAATCCTAACAGGAGAAAACTTGTGCAAAAGGAACATTGCAGGTCCTCATCGTTGTGTCCTTTGCAAAGGAGCGCTGGAAACTTCAGCTCACTTGTTTATTGACTGTGAATTCGCGAAGGAGGCCTGGTCCTTTTTCCTGGCTGGTTTGAACGTGCTTCCTCCTTCCCATTGCTCGATAGACTCCATGTTTCTCTTATGGAAATCTATCTACCCTCACAACATCGCCAGCAAATCTCTATGGCATAAGGTGTGGATAGCCGCTCCTAAATATGTTTGTTGGAAGCTTTGGTTAGCCCAGAATGAAATCATCTTCAACAGTAAAGAATTGACAGCAGCAAAAGTGGCGGAACAGGCCAAAACTCTCCTCTTAGAAACCTTGACACACTCCCAAATCAAAGAGGATAATACTCTTCGAATTGAAGAAAGAACGTGGCTAGCTCCTTTCATCGGCAAGACCAGCCCCCCAGCAAACATACGCCCAACCTACAAGGAAAGATGGCAGATTCGTGATTCTGAGGACAGATTTCATCAGTGGTGGAAATCTCAGGGCAAGTGTGATGTTTTCTTTGACGGTGCCTCAAAAGGCAACCCGGGGAGGTCTGGAGCTGGTGGGATGATCTTCTATCCGAACGGGAATAAAGATGAATTCAGTTGGGGTCTTGGTCTGAAAATCAATAACCAAGCTGAAATCCTCAGTCTCCTGAAAGCCTGCCAAATAGCCAGAAAAGGAAATCCAAGCGAAATTGTAGTTTTTGGAGATTTTGAAGTGTTGTTAAAAGCAATAGTCAGCAAAAATGGGTTCAAGGATCCGGTGCTCAACAAACAATTAGCAAGAGTCAACAGAATTTTGGAAAATTTTCCCTTAGCTAATGTCTTCCACATACTCAGGGATCTAAATAAGGAAGCAGATAGACTGGAAAATATAGGTTGCATGCTAAAAAACAGAATGATTAGCATAAATGCAGAAGCACCATTCATGGCTATCATCCCCTAAGTGGTTAATGGAGATCTTGTTTGTATTGGCTATTTAGGCTCTGCCCAACCAACGTTTTATCAATAAAATAACCGTTTTAGTTTAAAAAAAATAGGATTATATTTT
Source organism: Pinus albicaulis (assembly GCA_034641835.2). Lineage (NCBI taxonomy): Eukaryota > Viridiplantae > Streptophyta > Pinopsida > Pinales > Pinaceae > Pinus > Pinus albicaulis. The sequence goes on from CM076570.1 coordinate 1,549,598,229, forward strand.
TAATTAATTTTTCCTAATTTTGGTTTAGGAAGACATTTTTTTGAAACTATGACAGTCACGGAAAATTTTAGGGGCTAATATTTGCAGGTGGACTAATATTCCATGCTTTTTCTAAAAAAAAGATTCGCCAATTTCCACTTTTCTAAAAATGAATTTGCCCAAATTTCATAATATAAAATTATTTTACCTTAAAAATCACCAATATTATATATTGTCTAATATAAAATAATTATAAATTTAAACATTTTTACAATTTTTTTTATCAAACATTTTAAGATTTGGATATTAGGGAAAAGTAAAATTCGCCAAGGTTGCTAAAATTTAAGATAAACTTCCATCCTTAAAATTTTCCCTAATGATAGTTTTGACACTTCAACTTTGGTGGCCCATAAGTTGAGTTTTACTTGGAAAAATGAGGTTCAGGACGGCTCGTTAGATAGATAAAATCATGGAGAATATTTATGAAGTGGTTGCATGACCATATTCAATCATTAACCAAGTCTAAATTTTAGCAGAAAATTAAGCTCTAAATTTGTAACCGAAACTAATTTTCTGAGTTTAAATTTTGCATTTTCATTTTCCCAAATCCTTTGTTGATTGCAGATCCATTCGATTTTTTTCTCTTTGACCAATAAGATATTTACAAGGATCAACGAAAAGCTCAAATTTTTATGTATTTATTTATTTAATTAAATTTTGATTGGAGATGTTTTTTTCCCAGATTTCATAATTCTAATTTTGATTTGTAATTTAATTTAATTTTGATTGGTTTTTGGAAGGAGAGAAGTTGGAAGGATGAGGAAAAGAAGATTTGAAACAATGGAATTACTCTAGAAAGAGAGGAAAAAGAATTTTGGCCAATAAATTTGTTGGATAAAATTTATTTCTCCCACAGATCGCTATAGGTTTTAACCCTGAACAGAAATTATCTACACATGAATATTATAACAGAAAATAAACAATAGCGAGAGCATAAAACATAAAACAGATAAACACATAGATTTTCCCCTGGATCCCAAATCGGGATGACCAACTTGATATTTCATCATATTCCTTTTAGTGTTACAACACATATATATACATGCCGAAGCATACATAAATCCTAATCCATTAACCCTGCATTAGAACATAACCGTAGTTCCCTTGACCGGATCTACAAAAATACCAGGGGCCAAAAACCATCATACCCCAAAACCATGTGCAAAACCATGCACAAAACCATGGGTGCCGCCCACCGAAAATTAAGGACCAAAAAATTTTCGTCGGGCCGCTGCCCCGGACCCTGATAGGGGGGGCTACCGCCCCCCCTATGACCCCCCCGTTGTGCCCAGTGCAAAGGGGGGGCTATCGCCCCCCCACGCGTGAATAGTCATGGAAAGAATATAACACATACCCAACACTCGCTCATTTTGGTTTTGATCTTTTAATTACAAATATGGCTTTAGAGAATGCTCAGTGTGGTTCCTCTTCTCTGCAACTGGGGAATTTTGAAGCACTATTGTAAGAGATTTTTGAGTTGTAGAAGTAAGAGGAAAAGCTCAGATCTGAGTCATTGGGATTTGTATTTTTCAAATCTCGACTTTGTATTATAAGCAAAGCTTGGACTATTGCATTTCTTCCTTTTAATGGCAGAGTGTTTGATTTGTAAGATATTTTTGGAGGTCAGTTCAAGGAACAGAGCACAAAGACTAGATTTTAATAAATTTGTATTTTAAATACTATTATTTGTAATGCAAATTTCATTCTGAATAGTAGATTTGTGTGAAGATTTCTTATATTATGCACTATTGTTTGATGTTGAAGGTTTTCTTTTGAATTATCTATCTAGATCATGAGCCTTATAGATATGTTATCAATTTTCTCTATTTCTCCCATATGCTCAAATCATATTTCTAAGTAAAATTTTACTCATAAATATGCGACCTTAACCTCACTTTGCTTTTGTTAGAGAAGCGAGGAGGCAACATCATAAGGGAACCGGCGAGGGAATGGGTGGAGGACCTCATGCAGGACTGGGACTTGCTCGACATCAAGCCCTCTATTGGTAAGTACACCTGGTCAAACAAAACAGTTGGTCCGGGGCATATTGCTGTAAGGTTAGATAGATTTCTCATTCAAAGTTCTTTTCTCCTATTAGGATTAGAGGCTAGAATGCACATTCTCCCTTGCAACGTTTTTTATCATAAACCTATCAAACTTGAGCTTTTGGCCCATCTTGATCACGGTCCTATCCCATTCAGATTTAGTCCTTTATGGGTCAAGGAACCAGACTTCATGTATATGGTCAAGGAAATTTGGAGGTAGCCAGTCAAGGGCTCCTCCTTCTATGTTTGGGAGGAAAATCTCAGAAGAGTGAAAGTTGTTCTAAAAAGTTGGGCCAAATCCCTTCCCAACCCTGCAACTGAAAGAAAAAAAATCCAAGGCAACCTTGAGCTCCATCACCTACAGTTGGAAAATGTAGTAACTACAAAAGAAGTTTTAGACAGGGATGCAGAATTAAAACAACAATTTCATAAGGCATGTCTGGTAGAGGAAGAATATTGGAGACAAAATTTTCGCAGTCTTTGGCTAAAAGAAGGAGATAGGAACTCCTCCTTTTTCCACAAGTAAGCCCAAATGGGGAAATGCTTCAACTCCATCTTAGAAATCAAGGAAGAGACCATTACTCATAATTATATCATTAGCATTAAACGGGTAACCTTATCTCATTTTAAAAACCTATATACTGAAGAAGAAGTGATGGGCCAAAATTCTAAATTTCTTGATGTGGTTCCTCCAATGATTACCTCTAGGATGAATCAGCTATTGGATGCAAATTTCTCTATAAAATAAATAAATGATGCTATCTTTGCTATGGAGCTCGACAAAACTCCAAGCCCAGATGGATTTATAGTCAGATTTCTTCAATCTTGTTAGAATATAGTGGAAAATTATTTGTACAAAATGGTTCTAAAATCCCAAGCCTGCCAGAAAATTGGGGGCAGCACTAACTCTACCTTTATTGCCCTCATCCCCAAGGAAAAATGAGCCAACACTTTCAACAGATTCCGCCCTATTTCTCTTTGCAACATAGGCTACAAAATGATAACCAAAGTGATTTCCAACAGATTGAAAACTATCCTTCCTAACATTATTCTGAAGAATAAAGGTGGCTTTGTTCAAGAAAGGCAAATTGTGGTCAATTTCATCTTAGTTAAAGAGGCGATCCATTAAAGCCTACATCGAAAAGAAAAGGGTATGGTTGTCAAGATTGATCTAGAAAACGCCTTTGACTGTGTTAGACACATATTTATTTTGGATGCTATGCATAAGCTTGGGTTTGGGATCAACTTCATCAACTGGATTCAGGCTTGTATTTCTGAGCCTTGGATCACCCCCCTGTGAATTGGAGAGCTGCTGATTTCTTCAAAGCTACGAGAGAGCTTAGGTAGGGGTGTCCTCTTTCACCCCTCCTATTTGTTCTCCAAGATTTTGTTCTCATATTTTATTTGGACAAGAAGTAACAAGACTAGGAGATTATGGGTTTCAACATAGCAAGAGGAGAAAAAAATATAAATCATGCTCTATTTGCTGATGATTCTCTGTTGCTGGGAGCAACCACTATAATTTCGGCATAAAGGTTCATAGGTGCGTTGTATGACTTCTGTGATGAAACGAGCTGCAAACTTAATAATGGGAAATGCCATATATTCTATTGGAACATTTTAGCCAGTACTCTCAGTTCCATTTCCAGATGTTTTGGCTTCGCTGCCTCCTCAAACTGGTCTTTGTTCAAGTATCTTGGTCTCCCTATCCTCCTCAAGAGTGCCTTCAGCAGAGATTGGGTCCCCCTATTAGAGAAATTCAAGAGCAAGATTCAGGTCTCGGGTTTCTCTTGGCTCAACCTTGCAGGTAAGTCGGTGCTCATCAAGGTTGTCCTAAACAGTCTCCCAAATTTCCAATTCTCTATTATGTTGGCTCCTTCTTGCATTCTTAGGAAAATGGAGGATTACATCCAAAAAATTTTTGGAAAGGGGACAAACAGAAAGAGAAAAATATCCCTCTAGTCAGCTGGGACAAAGTCTCCAAGCACCTGATGGAAGGTGGTTTGAATTTCAAGGATCTCTGCACAGAAAAACATGGCTATGGGAGTAAAAATAATTTAGAGGATTATTGCTCCCAATTCTGGTTGGGCGCATTCTGCGTTATGGAAGAAATATTTCAGAGGACCAAGGTCTCGCTGTCTTGATAGACCCCACCACAAAATCAGATCACTCTTCCTCAAGCTCTATGCTAAAGCCATTCCTTTGATCAACCTCCATGTGTTTTTGATACCTGGGAATGGAAAACGCATCAATATCTGGGAAGATCGCATTATGAACAATGCTCCCCTTGCTGAAATCAGCTCATTGCATGCGCTGGGTTCTTGGATGTCCAACGCTGGCTTCTCAATGTTGTGGGACATTTTGTGCTGAGAGAATTGTGATTGGCTTAGTTGGAAGAACCTTTAGGTGCCAACATAATTGAAGAAGGATTGTGCAGACTTATTCGCTCTTTTAAAGGGCATGGCCCCAATTCATGCTAGGAGACCCGACAGTTGTGGTTGGGTTTCGCTATCGGGCAACTACTCTATGGCGCAGGGCTATATAAAACTGATGGAGCATCCGCACATCCCTCCGAATCCTCTGCCCTGGAAGGGGATATGGAACCATAAATCCATTCCTAAAATTGATTTTTTTTGCTGGATTTTGTGCCATAACAGAATCCTGACAGAAGATAGATTGCAGAAAAGGGGATATTATGGGCCTTCGAGATGTATAATGTGCGAAGAAAATGAAGAGAGTGCCTGCCATCTTATGCTGGAATGCAAACTCACGGAAGAGATCTGGCATGAGCTTATTGGCCCTTGGAGAATCAACTTCACATTTCCCAGCTCCATCATTGATTTTTTTGCAAATTGGCTTCTCATATTTCGTAGAGCCACTCCAAAAAATAAATACATTAAGGCTTCCTGGCCCTCACTACCAAAGATCATATAGTGGAAAATTTGGCTTCAGAGGAACAAGAGGATTTTCAGAGGTAAAGCACAGGATGTAAAGATTGTCATGATCAAGATCAAATGCCAGTTGAAAGAAAGCTTGGGAGATCAATTGGATGATAAAAATTTAAGTCAGCAGGACACTGAATGGGGTGCTATATTTCACCTCCAGTTTCATGAAATAGTAAGGTTAAACATCCCATCCAAAGAATGGAAATTAGAGTCAATGAGAAAGACTTCTCAAATTGGATTAACAAGAAATCTAGACACTCTCTATTATTTGATGGGGCTGCCAAAGGAAATCCAGGGAGAGCTGGAGTAGGAGGAGTCATAAAGAATGCAGAAGGGAGAATTGAGCACAGTTTCGTGTGGGGCTTGGGACACAACACCAACATTCAAGCTAAGGTGTTGGCTCTCTTCCAAGGCCTCAAGCAACTCAAAGACTTTGGCATCAAATAGGTAAATGTATTTGGCAATTCTCAGTCCATAATTAAAACTATAGTGGACAACTCTGCCGCTACAGATTTCAGGTTTGCAAGATTGATGACAAGAATCAAAACAATGGCTAAAACTTTTCAGAGTTTGAATTTCTTCCATGTGTTGAGGGAAAATAACAAGGATGCAGATTCTGAAGCCAAAAAAGCAACCCTCCTCTCTGTTGGCACTCTTCTAAGAGACAAGGATGTAACTTGGGACCACATACCTTAAAATATTTGCTTATATGTTTTATTGCATTTTATTGAAGCAGTTTGTTTGTATCCACAAGATTGGGAAAATTGTGGAGATGGATTCTATTGTTGCATGTAAGAACCATTGGTTCATAAGTGTCTGTGCCATGGTGCTCTTGGCAGGAGAGGAATTCTGGGCACTTCCTTTACATAATGTAACCCGTTTAGAGCCATTCATGCCAAGGCATTAATATATTCCAATACCCATTATTGTAAAAAAAAAAACAGAATATAATTTATATGAATAAAATAAAAGGGACAATTATAAATAAAAAGAATGAAAATTTAATAAAGATATTATGCATGTTATATAAAATTATATGAAAGAACATTAGGTAAAGGAAACAAAGGGGAATATAATATGTTATATTTGATCTAACCCAACCAAATCATAAAGGCACATTACAAACAAAAGGTGGTTGATATCATATATTATATGCTCAAGTTCCAAAAGTAAAGGTAAACCTGTCAAGTTAAGAGAGACCACCATCTCTAATTATAAATGCTTCACCCTCTTGAAAAATCCAACACAAAAACTAGAAGCGGACATGCAACCGATTGGAAGTTCGAGAAGAGCCCTAAGGGAGAAATATAAAGGAAAGAGAGACAAAGTAAAAGCGGGGAGGAAAATTGTTGAGAGAAGGTTGGAGAAATTTTTTAACATAAAGTTATTGTTATAGACAGTAAGGACAAAGCCTTGGTTGTTCTTGAAGTTTTTGGGCACGGGGGCTAGAGTACATCAATTGTGAAGTATTCTGGAACTGAGTACCTAGGTTGTACCCATTTTGGTAGGGTGTTTTAGTATTTTGGTAAAGGGAGTGAATTTGGAGCCTTGGGATCGACTTCATACACGAAAATAGGTAGGTGTCTATGTATTAAAATTGATAAAATTCTTGCTTAAATTGTAGTTGGTAAATTTTAGATGAACTTCAGAATTTAATTGGAAATTATATTTTGTTTTGGGATTACATGGATGTAGGAATTTAATTTAACTCAATCTGAAATTTTTTGGTTCAAAGCACTACAATCGGGTATCAGAGCTACTTAGAAATTTTCGGGACCTTACAGGCCGATTAAATCTCATTTCCAAGCCTCTGCATATTTAGCAAGCCTGTCATTGTTAGTTTTTGCAGTCGTCTTAATGTGTACAACTACGTTTCTGATGTCTTTTTTTTTCTTTAATTGTCCACTTGACCGTAAAATATGAACGAATAACACCGTGCACAAATCGGGGTTTCTGTTTCTTCAACGCTCTTTGTCCTCTTACTTTTGTTCTTCATCAAAACACTCTTCTATCGTGTTAAGGTTTCTCCCGCAACACTACCAAACCCCAACCCCTCTGATTATATCCTTCATTTTCAACTTTCTCAGAGGTTCGAGTTGTTTCTTATTCAATATAGCCGAGGTAATCTCCCTCGATGGGGTTTGGAAGCTTCAAGCGATATTCAAAGTTCCTTTCTTTTCTTCACAAATTCGCTAATCTTCGGTTTACCGAAGATGCCTCTCTTTTCTGAATCATTGAGTTCTAGAATTATCTTCTCAAGTTGGTATTAAACCACGTCAACCATGGCTAACTTCTAAACTAAAAAAAAATTAAGTGGACAAATTGTTAAATTTAGATAACCATGGTATGTTCTATGCTTAATGAATTTTTACTTCAATCTTTCTTATAGGCCCGATTTACTTTAGCAATCACATAAACATGAAAGTAAAATGCTGATAAAACATAATAATAGATCAATAGAAGACAAGCCAATAATATAGATTAGAATTTACAATTCTTCCTGTCCAGCAAAGATAGAGAGTAATGTGCGTTACGACAGTCAATGGGATGCACCAGCCAGCAAAGTCTTCCTCAACGTCAGATCAGTGAATCCTCCAAGTGTCACACACATCCCTCAAAGATAGCTCCAAAAATGTCAACGGTGGTCAATAGAAAAGTCAACAGAAAAAGTCAACGCTGGTTAACGTTGCGGTCAAAGGTCTCCTTTTTCCTCGATCTTTGTGCCCTCTTAATGCGGCCACAAGAGATCAGATTATTTTCACTTGAAGGAGGTCAAAATTCCAAGATTTGACCCACAGTCAATGGTGGTCAACGGACCAACAAAATAGCCCTAAAACAGTCTGCACTTCTTCAGCTTCAAATCCGCATGTGTGAGAGAGAGAGGCCTCCAAAAGCTAATCGAATCAATCAGATCACAAGAGGAAAATGTGTGATGAGTTGATAAACAAATGAACTTCAATTATCTCCAATTTATATTCATCAATGAGGGTGTGTGACACATCTATTGGGCTTGCAAGCCTACATTACAAATATGACTGACCTTGCAATTGTGTGGGAAATAAAATCAAAATATATGTTCTGCTCATCCAAACAAGATGATCTTTAGATCAATCTTCCACCTCTCCCAAAGAGGAATCCAACAAAAATATAATCATCATCATATGAGCAGTGCAACATGGAGTTTCGAACTAATTGCCCAAAATTAACACAGACGCATATAAATATCGATGTTGCTAAAAGATATTAAATTTTCCTCATCGCCCGAGCAGAAGTTATGGTAAGTCATGATTTGGAGAGCAGTGGAGATGAAACTGTCTTCGCACGTCATAAGTCACAAGACGTAGATGTCATTTCAAGTCACCTATACGTAATTTATATACATCCAAACATTAAGAGGTTCGTAAGTTAATCCAGAAAAGTCGTTCGTTTATTTACTCTGCCACTTGCAAAGAACTTTAGGCATTACATTGTCACTTGAGTAACGCACGCTTCAAATATTTTATCAACTAAATATTTCTACCAATTTATTTATCTATTTAGATACTTTATTTTTTATATTATTGAGCACATTCACTTTACTAATATAGAAATGTAACTTTTAGTACATATTAAATTCAATTCAATGTCAACCTAAGGATCTCACATTAATGCGTTTACTAAGATTTCTAAAACCTTTGAACGTGTTAAATTTCCACCTAATTACGTTCCGATTATGAATTTTGACCCGACGCACATTCAAAGGCATGCAACCCTAGCAAGTCATATTTAGTATCGATCTTTATTGAATTCTAGTTTGATTTTAAGATTAAACCACACAACATTCTTATTTCACTGTTAAAATATATTGAGTTCCCATGTTTTAAGATTAAAACATGCGATTTCATATTCATCGTTAAATCTTGTTCAACTCCAATCTAATCTTTAAGATTAAATAACTTTTACCATCACATCTACACCATGCAACCCCATAATGTCATATTCATCCTGAGCTTATCTGATTAAATATCATAGTCCGGATTGGTAATTGTCTAACTAAATCCATGATTGGGACGTGGGAAGTAGAGGTTTTTTATTTAAAAATTATTAGAAGACATTTGCCTAAGCGATATATATAACTATATTAAAAAAGAAAAAAAAAATTAAATATTTATTAAAATTCATAAGATTGAGGGTGTAACTTATATAATTTAAATAATTTGGATTTTTTTTAATATTAAATTCCTTTATATATTAAAATAAATTAATTAATAGACTAAATATTACATTTTTAGAAATTATATTTCTGAATTCAAACTCAAAAATTGGGATGGGATGAATGGAACATTGGAAAAGAGCGATTAAGATGACTCATGTAAAAAGGAAGTAAGTAAAATTAATCTCTTTTGAATGATGGGAAAATATTTAAATATGTACAACTTGTTTCATTTTATTATAACTTAGATGGGATTAGATAGATTTTATAATAATGAATCCTAAAGCATATATGTTGAATAGTTTAAAACTTTAGATAAATTTTATTTTATAAAAGAAAAAGTGAATAATCTATCTTTATGAATGCGTATTCATATTTTGAATTGATCATAATTCTAAATTACAAAAGAGATTTATGAATATGTATTTTTTTTAAAGTTTGGTAGGACTACATCTTCATCATGTCCAATATATTATCCAGATCATGGTGGGAAATTGAACTAGTGACTTCACATTAAGGAATGCCTTAACAGAGCACCTACCATCTATTCAAGGCCCACTGGACTATGAATATGTGTTTTGAATAGATTGAAAATTTAAATTATAATAAATATTAAATGGAATTTTGGTTTGTCTTGTGGTATCTAACATTAAATATTGAAAACGAGTCTTAGATTTTCTACTTTCAATAGTTTCTAGTTTGATGATCTAGGAAAGGTTGACATTATTAATTAAATATCTATGAAGACAAGTTGCCACTCACTACGATTTCTCATTCTAGCTCTTCCTTGGTAAGTTGGAATTATTATTAAAATTGTTTATGGTAGGGTCCTCTTTCTCTTTCCCTAGTGCAATTTCAATTAGTGTCTTCGCTCCAACAATGCCCATTTTCTCCTCATTCTCAAGGTTGGATATAGAGTAGGATTCTATTGTGTCATGTTTCAATTGTGGAAAATGAGGATGTTCCATACCTTTGTTCCTCTCTAAGAATGAAGAATGTTCACATAAATATATGATTTTAGAATAGCAAGCATATATGGGTGGAGGAGGAGAGATAACTTCAAAAAAAAACTTGAGGAGAGTCGCAATTTTTCCTATTAGTACTTGGTCATTGAGTTCCACTTGTCCACATCAATGACTAATCATGAAGGAATCTAACAATTTATTTTGTTATATAGTAACCATGATGCGTTTTTTAGTTTCCATAATGCACTTCTTTAAATCTCCATTTTCTTGATGAATCTATCTAGAAAACGCATCGTTCCATTTACTCCAATGGAAATTCCAACTCATAATGGCAGTGTCATTGTTGCACCCTTTAGGACATAATTCACATCCTAAAGCTACAAAATAAGTAATAAAATAGTGATATCATCTCGTCATCCAAATTTATGAGTGTCTGACCAAGTGAGAATGCCTTAAGGCTACAATAATTATGCATATACTAGACTGAGAAGGCAAGCTATTTCGTAATAATAACTTGAAACCTCATATTGCGTAACCCAACATCAATTTTCCATAATTCCCTAGCACTTATCTTGCACTTTGAATTAGTATGTTGAAATTCATACCAATGTGATGTAGGATCATGTAACGTTCAAGTCAAAACTCTTTTTCACCAGAGCTAGGGATTTCATTTACCAAGGTAGTTGGTTCCCTAATTGTATGAAATTATCTAATTTTCCTATGTTTTTAGAAGAATTGAACATAAGTGATGAGAGTGAGGAATATTGTAATCAAATATACTCTTTAGGAGAGATCTCTAGAATGTTTGAGATAGGTAGAGAGGTGTGAGGGTTAGTTAGACCTCTTGAGAAAGAGCTAGATCTAGATGATCTAGAAATAGGGTTTGTTGAGTGATTAGTGGACTTGAACTAGGTTTGGTTCATAATATTTTTGTATAATTATTTAGTCAAGAAGCATGTAAAGAGAGCTAGGAGAGTGTGCAGGGGAGAGCCGAGAGTAGAAGTGGCCAAGTGGGAAACAAAGGTTGAAGGGGCTAATTTGATGTCAATCAGGCAAAGAGGGTGTTGGAAGGAAAAGTTCCCTAAGGAAAGGTTTGAAAACATCAACAGAGCAAGATAAAACAATCAACAAAGAAAAATAAATCAAGAATGCCAAAGATTTGAATCATGAAAATTGGACTTAGAGACATACCCAAGGGTCCTACGTTGAAGATGTTCCCATAGGGTCCAAACCCTATGTTTCCTCCAAGATGTACAGACGTGCATATCAATCACATAAGAATATACATAATATATAATTCAACATTCATGCATAAGAATATGTTAGATCATCATATATAGCAATACAAACTATCATTCATAATATGACAACATATATCAGGAACAAGACATGAGCTTCTTTATTTATTAACAATAGTAAGTATAGGATAGATACAACCTGATCCAAGACAAAGGAATTGATGAAGCCTTCCTCTAGATCTGTCTAGCCCAAGCCACGAACAAAACCTCTCTAATAGGTGCAAGAAGATGATATATAAGGAGGCTAAGCATCTCTGCAAAGGAAACTAGGGTTTCCTAGAGTCTAGGAGTGCAAGAGACACAGGAAAGTAGACTTGATCTAGGAGAAATCGAGCATAATGTTGATATCTATCTTCTCTCTTATCCATTAGGCCTTCCCAAGGGGTGTATATGTACCACCTAAAATTTGTTATTTTAGTTAGGCCACAAGCTCTTGTAAACCCCACCTGTAAAACCCACTCAAAAAATATCATTTTATTTTATTTTTTCATATTTAAAAATGTATACGTGGGTATAATGTTATGGGACCAATGTATGTACACGTTTTTGTATGGTCAGAGTCATGTATGGAATTTGAAATAGAGTTTTTTAGTATAAATTCAAGTATGCATGGGTAAAGTAACTACCTAGGGCTATAAAAGAGCATCAGATCTAGAGCAGTGTTGAATGCTGCTATAACAAAGGGAATAAAGGCCTTTGTAACTTATTTCTATATAATACAAAGATATAATTTGTTCGAGTGTTTGGAACCTTTGTGTGCTAATCATTTGTTTTTTATTATATAGCATTGCATTTTCTTATTAAGCAGGAGTGCGTGTTACAGGATCGTAGCAGAAAAGCTCAAGAGGGAGATCATTTTGAGAAGGCATATTGGAATTTATGCAAGGGAATCCTGAAACTTTTAAGGAGGAGTTGAACCATTCCCCTTATAGTCAAAGCGATTAAGACTATAATCATTGATCAACATTGTGATCAATGATCCATACTAAATAAAGGACCAACGAGTAGTGTAATTTTATGGTGGAGATGTGATAGGGGCAGTGGAAGAAAAGATTAGAGAGGTGCATTGAAAGAAGTGGAAGTCCAAAATTCTTGAAGATAAAGAGACAAGGGCTCGAGAATGGTGTCAATTCTGTGTTATAACATATCCTTTGCAATGGGGTGAGACTGAAGTGGGAGCTTGTAGGAAAAAACGGGACAAGCACATATTATAAGGCTAGGCGATAGAACTCAAGTTCTATTAGAAGAATCCATCACTTGACAACATTGGGTTGGAGGTTCCATCCTAAAAGATCGAGAGAGGAACACATAAGGAAGCAGGTGGTTGATTAGACATTGAGTTGAAATGTAGATCAACCAATAGGAAAAGCATTAGGATGACATGGAAGCCTACTATATGGAACAAGTAGATTAAAGTGGACCACGAGTATTATTGCCTCATCTTAGAGAAAAAGGCTTGTGCCACAGATATATAAAAGATATTTGTTTTTAAATAACCCCCAAGAGGCAACTAAAATGTTGTTTTATAGGATTCAGATAGATATTTTAAGGAAAAACTAACCTATTCCTTTAGGGGGGGAAGATTCTAATATGAAATTTAACTTTGAGCCTGTTAAATCTCCTTGCTGCCTACACCTACCTATAGTTAGCAGGTAAAACCTTTAACCCCATAAGGTGTGGTTGGTGGCAAGGAAATCAGAGAAGGGGGCATCACACTAATCCCAACTCTCTCCGTTTAAGCTATCTCCTAAGTTAGTTATGGGAGGTGGTCCCTAATAGAAAATCTAAGTTAAAAATTTTATGTTTTTTGGGAGAATTGTTAGAGTGAAATTGGATTACTTTTAAATATTTATGAGCATTTTATGAGCAGCTTTGAAAGAAAAATATCAAACCATTGAACCAGTGCCTTAAATAACGTGCTCAAGAATAATGCTCAAAGAGATGAGAACACAATAATTCTGATACAAAAAAAAATATGTCAGCCCAAGATATTTGCAAGATAAAAATGATTACAGGATAACCAAATCACAACATTTAAACATATCTTGTCATAGTTAGAAACAACCAAAAATTTAGATGTTGAAGATGAAATTATTGCAAATATATAAAGTAAGAATCACACTACTTGCATGAGATAAACAACCATGAAAAGGGAAATGGGATGAAGAGTGCTCTTGGTTCATTTTAGTTAGACTTACTCTACAACAAATATTTCAAATCAACTCATCAATCCCTAGACCTCACCTCGCACAAATTATGTGGATCTCACACTGAGGAGTCAATAAGGGAGTAGAGGGTCCCCAAAGGTCTATACAACCAACTTATGTTGGAGGTAAATTATAATGATTTTCTTGTGTGAAATGAACGTTGATTAATCTCATTTAAATGATACATGAAATTTTTCCACAAGAGATGGGATGGTGCTTACTTTGCAATAATAAAACAAACTTTGAGAGAAACAATAGACTTATGTGTGTTGTAGCATTTAATGGCAAGTGGAATGAGATGAGTTCTTATAAAAAAGGTGCTTCAATGGTTCTTCAACATGAATGAATCATAAACATTAAATTAATGGAATTTTTCCAACCATGCGAATTTCAGACACATAAAAAGAGATTTTTCTCATGTTTGTAGAAATTGGAGCTCATGCATGTAAGTTTAATTTAACTAAAATTTATTTAGATGGATGTAGAGTGCATTAGTTAATTCATTAGCATGCATAAAATGAAAATAAGAAAATGAACCAATCCACCCAAGAAATTCCTTTCTTGCTACAATGTCTAACACTCCATCCTAGAAAGAAAGGGATTTCACACCACCCCTATCCTGCACCAGTGGAATTAAAATTTACCTATTCATAATTCCTTTGTAATATATCTATATCTTTCTATGTTTAAATTTACTATAGCATCATAATTATCCTTTTCACACAATCCCACAAGTGATGTTACCAAATATAAATGTGCTTGCACCTGTCATGAAATACGAGATTCTTAGATTGTTTAATATAACTTTGATTATCACAATACGTCATTGTTGGGTCCATATCCTAACTAAAAATACACACAAGTATTTTCTTCATCCATATGTACTCACATGCTACTTGACTTGTATCCATGTATTCAACCTCTCTTGAGGTGAGTGCCACGAACCTATATTTCCTAATATACTAGGAAATAGTTGTAGACCCAACACTGAATATAGCACTTGAAGTAATTTTCATGTCTAATGGACTCCCTACCCAATTTTCATCAATGAAGCCTTTCAACTTGACTCCCTCTATCCTCTTGTACCATAACCCATACCCTTTTGTGCCTCTAAGTTACCTTAACTCATGTTCTGTTGCTTTTCCATATAGCTTGGTAAGCTTCACTATGGCTTGCCTCAACTCATTAATTGCATAGCATATGTCAGGCTTTTTGTTCACAAGATAGATCAAGGATCCCATAACTTACTTTTAGATGGTGGCATCTACTATCTCTCCTTAAGAGGAATCCTCCTTCCTTTAGTTACAATGTGCCTTTTCCTCAACTCCAACTACGGAATTCAAATTCCATGCATGTCTCACATATTTTTAGCTCATTGACTAGTTTAACTAAGAAATCACTCAGTTAAAAACAATTCTACTACTCAAATAACCTTCAACTGACTCATCTAATTACTTGAGCTTAGTTAACTGAGTTCAACTAAAAATAAATGAACTAGATATTTACATTTTAGCAATCACTACATGCAAAACTATACTCCAATACTATAACTCAAATTTACTGACTTAACTAGTATACAAGGGTATGCCACTCTATCCAACTGTAATCCATGTCATCCTAGTGATGTGGAACATTGAATTACTCAATTTGACTAAGGCATAATTAAGATTGAGCATGTGTCTCTACAATTTCTAACAAAAATATTGATTATAATAATTTGTTTTGGATCAACATTGAAGAGAATTAAATCTTAATTTCCATGCTCCATATCCTATATAAGTAGTGAACTATGTCTTCTTTAATGAGTGTATCTTTTCATTATTGTTCGTGATGTGGATAATTTTCAGAAGAAACTGTGTGAAGAATTTTTAATTAGAGTTAGGTGGATACTCCAGCCATCATATATCTCTTGATGATGGGTGGAGTGTCCACCTATATAGATTAAGAAATTATTCACACAATTTCATGCTGAAATTTCCCACAATATATCATTTTTCTTAAGATTTTGTTGAACCTAGTTGATTAAAATTCTTTGGTTGGAGAGACTCCTTCACTAAAAGACCATGTATGGGTTGATTTTCTTAGCTTAACAAATAGAAAATTTGAAAAATGGATTATCCTTAATTTTCAAAAACAATTCAGTGATTAAAAGGAAGGAATTCTTACTATATTAAATTGAATGAATTGTTAATTAGACATGTTAACTAAACTATTAAAATTTATGTATATCATACTTAATTTAATGAAATCGTATAGTTATCCTCATTTTTCATTATTATGGTCATATTTATAGATTTTGATTTTTTGGCTGGTTTAAGACTTGTGGAACTAGATTTTAGTTAAGTTACAAAGGTCCTTAATCTCACCCATAGCACAAAGTCATGGACGTATTTTTTTTTTATTTTCCTCCGAGGAGGACCACTTATTATTCAGTTTTGAATAGATAGCCTTTACACAAAAAGTATCCTTATCACCAACTCTTCTATATTTCATAATTATCATGTTTAATAAATTTATGATAATAATTGTGCCTAGAAGCACTAAAAACCAGGAATATATGTAGGTAAAATATAAGAATTATTATATATGTCATAATTATAATGTTTATATAAATATATGATTATAATTGTGCTAAGAAACACTACAATCCATGTAGAGTTTATATTAATATGGTAAATTTATAAGATATAAAATTAATAAGAAAAGGTTAAAAGTAATATATATTCTAATGTGGGGAGATGTTTTGGTGTCCATCAAAAATAAAATAATAAAAATAATAAACATCAGTTTGTTATATTGTAATTTTGGTTTTATTAATAAAATTAGGAATAAGTTTTTAAATTAAAAAAAATAAATCATAATATACATATCACATTAAAATATATAGCATTTACTTAGTAGCTATTAGTTAAGATTTATTTTACCTTATAGATTAAAAAAATGTTTGTCTATCCATATTTAAATAAAATTAATAAGCACATGAAAACTTCAATGTTTACAATAAATTGACAATATAACAATATTTTTAATCATCAATATTGATAGTCACCTTACCAACCTTACCACATTATTAACTTGTATGCATGCTTTGTTACAATATTGGAGACCAAAATCAATACCACATGTCTAAAACCAATCTCTTATTTTACAATAAAAATATTTTATAAACAATTTTTTTGAATTAATTTATAATAAGTTTTTTAAATAAATATAAAATGAAAAAATATTATAATTACTTCTCACATCCAGATAAGGGTCATATATTGGAGAAGTCGAAGATGTAGTCCTCCTAAGCTTACAAATATATATATATATATATATATATATGTATGTATGTATGTATGTATGTATGTGTGTATGTATGTGTCCATGGGTTGGTGATCTTTGTTAAGGCACTACTTGATTTAATACAACATTCTCATTATAGCAGTTAAAAAAAAAACTAATTGTAAATTTAAAAGACGCTCTCTCGCTACAATGGGATAGATTGTAGATAGGAATGATGTGACAGAAATGGAAGTCTAGTGATTCTTCAATAACAATATAAATAGTTATTTCACTATTGTTGTGAAATAAACCAATATAGTTCAAAATGATACATTTTCAATTTTAAAAAGAGTTTTCACGCATTTCTATAAACTTGAAATTGAAAGGAAGTAAAAGTGCATAATACACTTTTTACATTAACTAATGAAAAAATAATGTGAAGGAAATTTTAAATGAATATTTACAAATGAAACCTAGAAAACAAATGAAAGAATAACAAACCATTAAGAAATGGTTTGCTAAATAATATCTTAAGAAAGAAAAAAAAAAACCCCTCACTTTAAAGGATTTCTTGTGTATTACTTAATGACTAAATTAATACAATACCAATAACATTGTTTGGCAACAACATAAGGATTAGAATAATTTTTATTGGCATAATTCATACACTTTTTTTTCCTCTAATCCTAACCCTTACAAACAGATAGAACTACAAAACCATATACTATTTCTAGTTTTATTTTCTACATGATAGTTACTACTATGAATAATGTCACTACTTAAACTTATTTTTTTACGAGTAATCTAAATTTATTGGGTGAAACTGTTTAATAATTATTCCCTATTATTGTTCATCATTTATTTCTTTCTACAACTTAGTAATCATTAATTCTTCTAAATCCATATTCACTCTAAATCCCTATTCACTCAGTTTAGACACTTTCCTAGCTAAGTTAAGTGGGTAGGAATAGCTAAGTCAAGT
The DNA here is from genome assembly GCA_034641835.2 of Pinus albicaulis. Lineage (NCBI taxonomy): Eukaryota > Viridiplantae > Streptophyta > Pinopsida > Pinales > Pinaceae > Pinus > Pinus albicaulis. The sequence goes on from CM076570.1 coordinate 1,549,616,169, forward strand.
GGGTAGGAAAAGTTGGGGCTTTTTTAAGTGAATCTATTGGGGCTTTTTTAAGTGAATCTATTTCCTTCCAAAAGAAACAGGAGAGAACCATTTTCAACCAAAACTAGTTAGATATTTTCAAAAAGACAAAGGTTAGAAAACCATGAAGGGGTTTCACCTTTGCGAAAGAATATTTTATTTTAGATTTACAAATTTTATTCTAGATATGCAAAAAAAAAATCGAGTTAGAAATAACCTCTAAAAATTGTATGAAGAAAATTGCAAGAAATTATTTCTTCATTAGGAAAAATTCAATCTAGAGGAAAGATGCCTCTTAAAAAAAAAAAAAAAACCTCGCGACCCCTTCAAACAAAAAAAATTAGCCCAAAAGAATTGTTTAAAAAATTATAAATCCATGATATTGTGGATATTAACATTAATGGACTCCAAATTTTCATTACGGTAAGTATGTAAAGTAAGACCCCACATCCTAAAATTTAAAAATCTCACAATTGTTTATTATTATTTGGGACTAGAAGTGAAAATAAACCACTATAAACTAAAGAAAATAGGCCTAGAAACACAAGAAAATTTTAGTCAAGACTCAAGGGCTAAAATTCTAAAATTTTCCTTGAAATCCCTATGCTTTAGTGCAAACAAAAAATTCGAACCACACTAAGGCTTTAGATCTAAACCAAGCCTATTTGTATGTGAGGGTACCAAATATAATTGGATGGAATTTATGAGACAAGAAAAAATAATTTCTATTTGATGATCTACTTCTCAAAATGATCCAAATTCTTTTAGAACTTTCCTTTCTCTAGATAGAGTGAATAGGTACTAGATCTTTCTCAGTTAATAGAAAATAGAGACCTAGATCTCCCTCCTAGTGGAAAAACTCCTAGGTTCAAGAAGTTGCACAATTTTGACTTGATCCTATAGAATAAGGGTTAGTTTCTACTTCATTGATGCCAAAATTAAATCATGTCCCTTGAACTTGATAAATACATTTGAATTCATAATAATTCCCATTTTTAGTGGTCCAAAAAATAATTTTTTGACATTTTTTCTTCAAAAAATCAGTTTTGACTTAATCAAGTTGGTCCATAATGTCATTTTTTCTTAAAAAAATATTTTTCCCTTGATGAAGGAAAAATTTTGATTATTTTTTACCCTAAAATTTTGTTCAACTAACTAGACCTAGAAAAAATAATTATTTTTTAGCTCCAAAGATTTTATTGTGCTTTTGTTCACTTGGAATTGGATTTGTGAATTTAATTATTCTTTGGGAATCTCCACCTTCTCCAAAAATTAGTCTTTCCACTTCGAGCTAATTTCATTTTCTCTTAATTTTATTTTTTCTGACCATTTTCTAGCTAATTTTTTTCCATTCTTGGGGTAAAACCAAACAAAAAATAAACCTTATGGGATAAACATAAATTTAAACCTTAAAATGTGTATAGATACTAAATTTAGATGTAGAGGATGTAAGTGTGATTACTCTACCCTCTTTAACCATTACAAACTTTTAATTTTACAGTTTACATCCAAATTATTAAATTTCATAGCCAACTTAAAATTTAATAATTAGAAATAGACACATAGAATCGAAAAACTTCTTAGAGAAATATGATGTAGTATGATGAAAATACATAGATTGATGCCAACATATACTCCCCCTCACATTGTGCCTTGGTATTTTTCTCCTGCCCCTTTGACACTAATGGAAAAGGATGACTATGGATGATAAACTGTCATCTTCTATGGACTCGTAACCTACTTATGCTCACTTTGAATTTGGGACATGCATTGATAATGAAATTTTGAAGTAGATAGCATCAATGCATGTTGCAATAAAGAACATATCTCCTCCTGTGATGCTATGCTTCATATGGATTTCCACAACCGATTCTATGTGTCAATATAAATCCATGACATGGGATATTTTTTCATTCAGTCCTTTACTTTTCTGCCAAAAATAATCTATTGAAATTTCTCACAGTTTTGAGTTCAATTCATACTTTCCAACTAACATTCTGTCAAAGATAGATCTTTGAAGGATACAACCACTACTATAAATACTCACGCTCTTTCATATGATAGGAAGTTATCATGCTATATTCTTCAAAATAATGTATGATATGGCTCTTCATCCATATCATCCTAAACTTCAACATCTTCCATTAAAGATTCATCATTACCCTTTTTCCCTCACAAAGCCTGAAAGTGTGACCGTTGATAGTTTATCAATTGCTTGGTCTTCTAGCATTTTTTTCCTTCTCCAAACCTTTTTATACTTATTGTTATGGTGTCATTCATGGAAGATTCCATCTTGTACTTGTAATCATGAGTTATGTTCCCATAGTTATGGAATTTGTAACATTTAGCGTTGGGCATGAATAATTGAGCTAGTGACATGTACTTCTGGATAACAAGGTTTGTCTGAAAAATTTCTTGTGATCTAGAAAACCTTCTTCTGTGGTTTTTATAACGTTTTTGATAATCATAATTGTCATACATTTTGTAATCCCTAACAATATTCCTAGAGTTATAACATGAAAATTGATATACATTAAATGTGATTAGGTACATAGATGTGTTGTATCATCCTGTGGACCTTCTGAATTCATCCTTCTTTGGAGGAGTTACAACCTTTTGTTGATTACTTCTTAGGGAAGTATGATTTTTAACCTTATTATGTCCTTAATTTTCATTTTTCCTCTGAGGGATCCTACTATTAATCTTACTCTACAGATACTTGGATTTTGCAACTTCATTGCATGGAGCTTTACCTGCTTACTTTTCCTTCATATTCAATTTAGCCATGTTGTTATTCTTCCTTTCACCATCGAGAAATTTATCCTTCCAAAAATTATCTATTTTAGATAGGGTAGGGTCAAGTTCTTTTCTTTTATTTTTGTAAATATATCCTTGAAACTACCTTTTCAATACTTTTCTCTATCCTTCTGCTTCTTCTACTTGTAGCTTTTGAAGATTTACCTTCCATGATTCTTTATTAAGAACTTTTATTTGTTACTTTTGAGTTTTATTTTCCTTTTTGAGGTTGCTAACTACCATTGAAGATGCATCTAGTTCATTTTGTTTTTTACTGACTTATGCCTCACGATTCTGAATATATTCTTCTAACTTCCTTTTTGCTTCCAACTCTTGGGAGTTATAAGACAAAAAAATATTTTTTGAGTTCCTCATTTACCTTTTTTGTGCTTTCCCATTCATTGAAGGCACTGATTAATGATTTATCCACATCGTATTCTTCTTCTTCTTCATCATTATTGTTATATTCTTCTACCTAATAAATTTCTTAGTTTGAAAATTTGTTATTATAAACATGGTCTTGACTACCATGAAGATTTTGAATTCTCTCCCAAAGATGTTTCGAATATGAACTTTGAAATATATTTGATTTCACGAACTCTAGGAAGGAACTTAGAATTATACTCATGGCATTTAAATTGTACTTTCTTGATTCATCAGCAGTTGTATCTCCATGAAAAATTTAAAAACCATACATCACATCCAATATCTTGCAAATAAGCTTCCATTTTCACTCTCCAAAATGCAACATTTGGTTTTGTGAACAGTGGAATTCGACCAACCTATTTCTCTTCATTAGTGGTAATAGGATAGGAAATTATTTTAATACATAGAATTTCCTTTGATTATTTTAAATTATTGGAATATTGCTTCTTTGATTTTCCCATCTCTGCACAATGATATTTTCCTTCCATATCTTAAGTTGATATTGACAGAATATGCTCTGATACCAATTGTTGGAAATAATAAGAGGGGGTGAATCAATATTTTTTATCAATTAGTATATCCTTAAATTCACAAAGCATTAGCCAGCATCAAATGAACGCAAACATTTAACAACGCTATTCAACAATGCATAATAATAGAGAAATTACATATAGATATGTTTGGGTGGGAATCCCTCCATAGAAAAAATCACTGCATGTTTCTTAATATTTGTCTTTAAAAATTTTACATCAAGTTTTTAGATACAACATAAGGAGTATCATGTTGGAAATATGATTCCTATGGTTTCATATGTTGTCCTTGGTGGTAACACTCTTACAAATGATGAAGTATATGACTTTTGGAGAAGCAAAAGGTCTGGCATAAGAAAAGCATAACGATAATAGAAGAAGGTTAATATTCATAATTGAAGGTTCTATACATGATTTCGTGCAATTATAGTGGCGTATACACACATTCAGGAATGATCTAAGTTGTGTATGCCTTTTACACTCTAAAATTATGATACCAGGGGGGATTACTATGGTTTTAGCCCACATTATTGAGCGTGATGTCGTCTATTTGATTCCATCCAAAAGTACCATCGACACTGGTGTGGTCTTGGCTCATGGTATTGATAAAGGCTAAAACCCATATAAGGAGAAGAATATCATAGTGCAAGTGAGTGTGCATATGTAAGTGTCTTAACTGAATAATTCTCTCTGAAGCATATCTGCATGAAATGGCTTATGTTTGTTTGTAGTTATGAAATTATGATGCACCCATGGATACAATGATGGATCGGGATCTATAGACCTGAAATGATTATGTATTTTCTAGATCTATTTATGAAATTTTTAGATCTGTGATCTAGAAAATGTTTGATGAAGTGAAGGGTAAGATCTGGGCTGATTATTTATTCTGAAGAGTTCTGTACTCTTGAAATAGTTGCAGATCTATACGCTGGTTCGTCTCTATAAAAGCGCATGTATACGCAAGTTTGTCACAGCAAAAGTGCATATGGAAGTCAGGGTTTTTCGAAGCTTGATGGAGAGGTTATCTCTTTATTGCTGGTATATTTCTACTATATGTCAATGAAGTCTTCTTATAGATCTGAGTTTTTTGAATACTGTATATGCTGCTAGTTGAATATATACAAATTTGATCAATGGATGAGTAAATATAATTAATGATGCTCACTGAATAAGGGTTCTGCAAATATGAAAATATATATGACTGAAAGCCTCAGATCTGTTTATGACTCTGAAAAAATTCTGGAAATTCAGTATTCACAAATCTATACGCAGGTTGGTGTGCAGGAAAGTGCATATAAATATTGAAGATAGAGATGACAACAATGGTGGTTTTCTCTCGAATTGGTTTTCAACCTTAAATCTTGGTGCTCATGTGTGATGCTCTTATATGATGATTTATTATGTTATTAATACACATATTTAATGCTTAACTATCTTATGCATAACTCATGATCTGGGTTAAATAATGTTTTTGAATGTTCATCTAAACAGTAAAGTTATCTAAAGTATACACTATTTACTGTAGAGATAGACGCATAAATACACTAGTTGGGCTAATCAAAGTCACATATAGAAATCACTAAGAGAAAAGTAAAAGATTCAGATTATTGAAAATATTGATTCACCCCCCCCCCCCCCTCTTAGTATTTTCCCCAACAATTGGTATAAGATTGGGTCCTATAAAAGCTTAATCCCTAGAAGGAAGATCATCTAAGATGAGAAATAAAGATGGGACAATATCTATCAGACCTTCACTCTTCAACGGAAACAATTTAATATTCTAGAATACAAGGAAAAGATCCTATATTCAGTCTCTTGGAGAAGATGTATGGGCTATAGTTAAAGGCAGTTACCAATATCTAGCCCCAGTTCCAACAGATCTAGCCGCAAGAAAGAACTATGAAACCAATGAAAAGGTTTTCAATGCTTTATTGGGGAGTCTGACTTAATTAGAATTTTTCAAATTTATGTAGCTAGATACAACAAAGGAGATATGGGACAAAATCATTCTGAGCTATGAAGGTGATGCCAAGGTAAAAAGCGCTAAACTCCAAACTCTCAGAATTCAATATGAAAAAATCAGAATGCATAATGATGAAAGAATTTCTATTTTCTTTTTATTTCTAGATGATATTGTAAATTGTACGAGAATTTTGGGTGAAAATATAACTGACACCACTCTAGTAGAAATTTTTTTAAGATCTCTAACTCCTAAATTCAACTCAAAAGTGTCTCCTAATGAAGAAAATCAGGATCTACAAACTCTTACTATTTTTCAACTTCATGGGATTATGAATTCCTGTGAAATGAGAAAAGGAGGTCCATATGATGTCAAAGAAGTAGTTTTTAGAGATGGTGAAAAGGGCAAGGAAATGGAAGAACAAGAAGGATCAGGGTATGTTTCAGAAGAAGATGAGATAAATTTTGTAAAGAAACTAAAACTTGGCACTAGAATGTTCAAAGGTAATCTTCCTTTCAAATGTTTTTCTTGTGGAATATTTGGTCATTACGCTGCCAAATGCCCCCATAAAGATAATCATGAAAAGGGAAAGGAATTGGCAAAAGGAAATAATAAACATTTTATCAATAGAAAAAACTATTATACTCATGAAGGTAGTGATGTTCTATCAAATAGTGAAGAAGGAGAATTTGATCAAGATATTAGACTACTCATGGCATTTGAAAAGGACACTAGTGAGGCTAAATATACATTTAAGGATGATTTAGAAGAAAAATGATTTTCTTGAAGAAATAAATCATCTCAAAATATGTTTGGAAGAAAAAAAATAGCTATAGGTACTATAAAGAATCAACTTATAGAAAAGGAGAAGCATAATAAAAAATTATAATGTGAAATAGTATGTCTAAGAAAAGAAATTGAGAAAGTGAAAACTTTAAATATTAGATTTTCTAAAGGATATGAAACCTTAGATGAAATTATCAAGGTACAATGCTCTCCTATTATAGAGACATGTCTTTTATATATTGGAGAATCTTCTTAGTCTTCAACAACAATATATTTAAATGCAGCTAAAGCCATCCAAAAAAAATTCGTCACTCAGCAAAATAAAAAATATAATGCCCATGTAAATAATGCTGATTTCAACTCAAGGATGAAAAATAACACAAATAAACAAGTAAACATCAATATAAGGTTCCATGATCGCAAAAATTTCTTATTTAATGGAAAATGTTTCTCATATCATAATTTTGGTCATAAAGCTGCGTTGCATACAAAACCATCATGACAAGAGAAGCAAGAAAGAAAAGAAATGAGACAGGAATAAAGAAGAATACCTACAAAAACTTTTCTCTTCTTCAAGATGAAATTGAATGTTTTTATTGCAATAAATTTGGACATGAAGAATTTGAATGCAAGAGAAAAGTTTAGCCGAAAGAACATACACCCACAAACTTCAAGGTATGTAGAAAGAAGGATTTATAGGTTGAAAGTTGTAGCATAGCTTTATTTTAAGAAGGAGAAAAAAAAACAACAGTACATTGATAGTGGATGCTCAAAACACATGAGAGGTGATAAAAATAAACTCCTTTCATAGAATGCATTAGAGAAGGAAAACAATGTTACTTTTGGAAATGACTCTCCTACTATCATTAAGGGTAAAAGTTCTATTTTTCTAAAAGAAAAGGTGGAATCTAACAATGTTATGTATGTGGATGGATTAAAGCATAACTTTTTGAGTGTGATTCAAATGTGTGATCAAGGAAATGAATTTGTCTTCAGTTCAAAATAATGTGTCGTTCATGAACATGACACAGGAAAAATCGTAATAAAAGGAGCTAGAACACCAAGAAATTCATATATATTGAATGGTGGCCAAGAGAAATGTTATTTAGGTAAATCTATAGAAAATTGGTTATGGCACAAAATATTGGGACATTTGAGCTTCTCTCAAATAAGCAAATCGTGTAGACTCAAAGTTGTTCGTGATCTACCCAACATCACTTTGCTTGAAAGTACCATATGAAAATCACGCAAATTTGGTAAGCAATCTAGGGTCAAATTCAATGCCAAATAAATATTAACATGTAAGCCTCTTCATCTTATACATACTGATCTATGTGGTCCCATAAGGAAAAAATCACCTCATGGAGAACAATACTATATTCTATTTATTGATGACTTTTATATAATGTGTTGGATCGGTTTATTGAAACATAAAGATGAAGTGTTTGAAAAGTTTAAAATATTCAAATCCTTGGTTGAAATTTAATTAGATCTAAAAAAAAAATTCTTAGATATAGTCAAGGAGGATAATACATATCAGATGAATTCTTTGATTTCCGTGAACAATATGGCATTAAAAGGTAGTTTTCTGTACCTGGAACTCCACAACGAAATGGCGTGGTAGCAAGAATGAATAGAACGGTTCAAGAGATGGATCGTTCTATGATTGATGAATCTGGAAATACTGATACCTTCTGGGGAGAAGCAGCACATACTGCAGTAAATATTCTCAACAATGCTCATGTTCATGTGAACAATGATAAAACTCCTTATGAGCTTTGCTATGGTAATCTTCCCACTGTGAAGCATTTTACAGTTTTTGGAAGAAATATTTTTATTAAGAACAATGATGAAAAACCTGGTAAGTTTGAACCTAGAGCAGATGAAGGAATATTTCTTGGTTACTCTTCTAGAATTAAAGCATATAAATGTTACAATAAAAGACTTTGGAATACTGTTTAATGTCATGATGTTGTAATTGATGAGTCTCTCACAGCTCCCAAAGGGAAATAACAAAAAAAAATGAAGATGATGATGATGTATATCTTCCCTCATCAAACAAAAACAATATTGAAGGAGAACCCATTGAAGCACGAGAAGAAGATATATTAGAAAAGGTTTCATCCAGGTATGTTCAAAAGAATCATCTATAATCTCAAATATTGGGTGAAAAGGGATTAGGTGTCCAAACAAGAATAATTCTTGTAGGATCCCCTAGTTATCTGGCGTTCTTATCCACTATTGAACCAAATAATGTAAATTAGGCTAGTAAATATGAATGTTGGATTCAATCCATGAATGAAGAACTTGATCAGATTGAAAAGAATCATACTTGGGAATTGGTTCCAATGCCTCATAATAAAAATGTTGTTTGAACAAAATGGATATTCAGAAAAATGTTAAATGAAAATGGAGATTTTATTAGAAACAAACCTAAACTTGTTTGTAAAGGGTATTCTCAAAAAAAAGGTATAGACATTGAAGAAAATTTTTCACTTGTAGCCAGACTTGAAGCCATAAGAATGTTTCTTGATTTTTCAAGTTTTCAACAATTCAAAGTTTATCAAATGGATATAAAATATTCTTTCCTCAATGGCGATCTAGAAGAACTATAGAACAACCAGAAGGATTCATTATGGGAAATGATGAAAACCTTGTTTGCAAAATTAAAAAGGCTCTATATGGTCTCAAACAGGCTCCTTGGGCATGGTACTATCATCTTGACAAATATCTTCAACAACAAGGCTTCACAAAAGGATTTGTTGACACTAACTTATACACAAAAATTGAGAATGATAAACTATTAATTATTGTTGTGTATGTTGAGGACATCATTTTTGGGAGTAATGAAGAGTCCATGAGTCATAAATTTGTTTCTATTATGAAGCAAGAATTTGAAATTTCATTACTAGGGGAACTAACATATTTCCTTCGCTTACAAGTGCAACAAGAAATAGATGGCATATTTATATGACAAGAAAAATATCTCAAGAAAATCCTAAAGAAGTATGGGATGGAAGACTGCAAACCTAGAAGCACTACAGTGGTAACTTGATGTAACCTCAGTTCTCATGATGAATCTCCCATGGTAAGCCAACCAGAGTGTAGATATATGATTGGAAATCTACTTTATCTTACTGGGACTAGACTAGATATTATGCATGCAGTTGGGATTGTTGGACGATTCTAATCTAATCCAAAAGACTCACATCTTTAGGCTGTAAAAATAATATTCAAATATCTATAAGGGACTCAAGACTTTGATCTATGGTATCCAAATAATTTTGATATCACTCTTCATGCTTACATAGATGCGGACTGGGTTGAAAATGTTGATGATCGAAAAAGCACTAGTGGTGGTGCATTCTATATGGGGCCCCACTGATTATCTTGGTTAAAAAAGAAACACAGTTCCATTGTTCTATCGACAATAGAACCAGAATATGTGATTGACGCATCATGTTGCACACAAATTCTTTGGATGATGTAGACATTACAATATATTCAAATTAAAAGTTATCCTCTCATCTCCATCTTATGTGATAATACAAGGGCCATCAATATCTCGAAAAATCATGTTGTGCATTCCAAGACAAAGCACATTCCTATCAAGTATCACTTCTTGCATGAACAAGTGCTTGAGAAAAAGGTTAAACTGGAGTATGTTCCCTCCAAAGAACAACTTGCTTATATATTTACTAAACCTCTTCCTAGGGAAGAATTTGAATATCTCAGACAGAAGCTGGGAGTTGTCTCTACCTCACTTATCAAATCTGCTTAATTTCAGAAGATTAAATTCGGTACGTTAGTTTCATGAAGGAAAATCATGTATATATGCGAGTATCTCTGTATAAAGTCACGTATGGTTTTTGCTGACAAAAAATCTATGGGTCAGATTTCAGAACAGTCTGTGGTGTTCATGGGTAATCTCTGTTGTTTTGGTTTTCATCTTACAGTTCCTTCCTTTGATATTTATCTCCATGATGAAGATGCTCAAATGAATTGGTTGTTGAAAGTATTCAGGATGCACAAGCGTAGGAGGAGCTTTTGCCAGGATGAAGAGGCTGAATTTTTGGCATTATGATTAGTTGTTGGGTTATGATATTTTTCCTGGGATTATTTAGACTTGATAATAACAATTCATTTTTGTAATTTGATATAAAGGCCATGTTGAGACCTCTGTTGTAAATATTGTAATGCTGAAATTTGTAAACCCACTTGGTTGGGTAGTTGAGTCAATACGTAAATCCACTCGGTTGGATCCTTGATGTAATTTTGTTTCCTTGGTGATACAAAATGTCATGTATTTTATTGAAAATATGAAGACTCCACATGTGCTCAGGGTGAGAAATTGTTCACCCTATGCCCTTGACGTCAAAAGGGGAGAGTATTTTTTGTTTGAATAATTTTTATGCATCTACATGCTGTGGTGATCAAACTCCATCATGGTTTCCATCAAGTCCAAAGGGGGAAATTGTTGGAAATATGATTCGTATGGTTGCATATCTTGTCCTTGATGACAACTCTCTTACAAATGATGAAGTATATGATGTCTGGACAAGCACAAGGTCTAGCAGAAGAAAAGCATAATTCCAACAGAGGATGGTAAATATTCATAATTAAAGGTTCTATACATGAGTTCGTGCAATCCAAGTAGCATATACACGTGGTCAAGAATGATTCAAGTCACGTATGCCATTTGCGCTCTCAAATTATGATACCAGGGGGCATGACCATGGTTTTAGCCCAAAATATTAAGCGCACCGTTGTCTATTTGATTTCGTCCAAGAATACCATCGACATTGATGTGGTTTTAGCTCATGGTATTGATAATCGCTAAAACCTATATAAGAAGAAGAAGATCATAGTGAAAGTGTGTGTGCATATGTAAGGGTTTTAAATGAATACTTCTCTTTGAATCATATCTGCATTAAATGGGTTATTTTTGTTTGTAGATCTGAAATTATGATACAACCATGGGTACAATGATGGATCAGGATCTCTAGACCTGAAATGATTATGTATTTGCTAGATCTATTTATGAAATGTTTAGATATGTGATCTAGTGAATGTTTTCTCAAGTGAAGGGTAAGATCTGAGCTGATTATTTATTCTGAAGAGTTTCACAGTCCTAAAATAGTTGCAGATATGCACACTAGTACGTCTCTCTAAAAGTGCATATATGCGCAAGTTTGTCATAGAAAAAGTGTGTATGGAAGTCAGGATTTTCTGAAGCTTTATGGAGAGGTTATCTTTTTATTGTTGTTATATTTCTGTTGTCTGTCAATGAAGTATTCTTTTAGACCTTGGTTGTTTGAATGTTTTATATGCTTCTAGTTAAATATATAAAAAATTGATCAATGGATCATTAAATATGATTAATGATGTTGACTGAATAACGGTTCTGAAAATTTGAAAATATATATGATTGAAAGACTCAAATCTATTTTTGAGTGTGAAGAAATTCTAGAAATTCAGTATTCACATATCTATACACAGGTTGGTGTGAAAAAAAGGACATATACACGCAGGTTCAGTAAAGTGAAGTAGCGTATGCATTTAAGACAATGAATGATCAGGGTTAAAATTGATTCTGCATGTTCATTATGAAATATGGGTTTATTATTGTGTTCTGATCTCACTGTTTTGTTTGAAGTTTGGGTTAAGTCTATTAGTGTTGATATCTATTTTGAGTTGTGTCGAAGTTGTTGGATCCATAGTGAAAATTTACGAAACGTGGTTTGTAGTGGGTCTGAGGTTTGAAGCCTTCAGTGTGGAAGTAGAACCTTCCTTCTAGTAGAAGATGGTGTTGTGATCATGGTGTTGTAGCTCCCTTCCAGTATTAGTTGGTAAACAAGATGAAGGGGTTAGAGCTCCCTTTGAGTAGTAGCTGGAAAACGAGAGAATATTGTAGCCTTCTGCAGGTAAATGCCTACATACTGATATGATTTTGCATTAGTAAAACATTGTAATTAGTTTTCTATGTAATAAATATTGAAGACATTAACGACAACATCGTTGGTTTTCTCCCGAATTGGGTTTCCACCTTAAATCTTGGTGTTCATGTGTGGTGCTCTTGTATGATGATTTATTTTGTTAGTAATGCACATATTTAATGCTTAAATATCTTATTCATAACTGATGATTTGGTTTAAATAATTTTTTTGAATGTTCATCTAAACAGTAAAGTTATCTAATGTATCTACTAGTTTCTGTAGGCATAACCGTGTACATATGCTATTTGGGCTAATTAAAGTTGCTTATAGAAATCGGTAAGGAAAAAGTAAAAGATTGTGATTATTGAAAATACTAATTCACCCCCCCCCCCCCACCCCAGTATTTGTCCCAACATATCCAAACCCCTAATTTATAGGCTCCAACATGAAGGATGCTCCTATGCCCCATTTACTAGTTTCAACTAGAAGGATGCTCCAATGCTCGAGTTTTGCAGCTCCAACCTGATGGATTCTCCAATACCATTTTTACTAGTTAATACTTGATGGAGGCTCCAATAGCATGTGTACAATACAACCTTCCATACCACCACCCTTCAACCTTTTCGCAACCTCCAACGTGAAGGAGAGTCTATTCTCATGCCTTGCACCACACTGCCATCACGTTCAACTTGCGGACCATGATTCACAATTTTCAAACTAGATCCATCTGCACTTTTAATGAATATAAAACAACATATGAAACTCAATTTTTTCAATGATAAAATACCAAAACTCTAATCAACAATAAATTTGATATATGCATCAAACCTTAGCTTCTCAACCAACGCATTATCGTACCCTCATAGTGGAAATATGTTGTTAAAAACCTATAACCATGAATATTTTGCTCATAATAGACAACAAAACCCATGTTAAAAGTTCATGTAATAAAGTAAATGAAGGCAAAACAAGACCAAGGTAATGGGACACTTATTCCAAGATGAATGTTAGGAAAAATATCCCAGTGGGAATGGCTTGATGTGTTTATGGCTAAGGGAAATTGATAAAAGTAATGGAAAATGATTTAGAAATCCATGAGGCATTAATTGGAATTTTATTTATGAAAATAAAGGATTTTAGGAGAAAAGGGAGGTGAAAGGTCACATGTTGCATGTGATTAGGAAATTGAAGGAAAATTAAGGAAAATGAAGAAATTAAAGGCATCAAGAATAAAAAGACATTAGAGAATCAGTTGGTATCCTTTTGTTTGTTCATTTCTGGAATTACTCTCATAGAGTATAAGAGCACCAAGATGATAAGGAAATGAAGCAAACAAATCAAGCACAAGGAAATGAAAGGAAACCAAGGATTAAGTAGTGAAAACTTGGATCAAGCAACTCTCAGGGGAATTCTTGTAGGTAACAGGTTGCATGTATGATTTCCAGGCTCGTTGTGGCATGCATGGCATATGCATGTGTATATTTGGTTTATTTTTTGTCAATGCAATGGATTTTTCTAGGTTTTAATAGCATTTTTAGCATTTCCTTTTAAGTTTTGGATATCCATGGTGTGATGGGATTGATTCTTGGTTGATATTTGGATTTTCAGAAGGTTTTATATCAGGGTGAGGTGGTGTTAGGAAAATCCCAAGGGTTAGGGGTGGATACGATTTTTTATGGGAAGTCCTCAAAAGGTGGGTGGAGACATGAAAATTCCTCAAGGAATGGTGAAGGAATTATGAGGCATCCAAGCTTGATTTGGTTTCATGATATCGGGATTGGTTTAGGTGGCATAATTATGTGGTGAGGGTGGAGGTCGTCTAACCTATGGATTTGCCTGGTTTTTTTGGATTTTTTTTATCCCATGACAAACCACATTCATGCTTGGAATATGGCACAGGGGTTATTGGCTAAAATAAAGCTTTGGTTCAACCCAATCTATTGTCAGGTAGTATGTGGAAGTATGGTACCTAGTTTGATTTTTCATGTGTTTAATAAAATATCATTTTCTCTTGGTTTTTATGAGTAAAAGTACTTATTATTATGCGATGTTAAATTTTTTTCTATCATTTATATTTATTTGGTTATATTTTGGTTAAAAACATGGTTATTTGATAGATATTATTTATGGCTTTCTTCATGTTTTTACTTGTAACTAAATGAATAATGAATACATGACATAATTGGTGTTATTATAACTATTATGATAAGGCATTGGTCCTTCCTATTAAACCGAAGATAAGTTTCTAGATCCTTATGTCCATATATGCATTCATGACTTGTAGGTTGGATGTTTACCAAGTGTTTGATGGAATGTCAATATCAATTAGGAGAGGTCAGGTCAATTCTTGGTTCATGTTTTGGTTTATAAGCCTTGTTTCTATGTCATTCATCATTTTTTGAAGTTTCACTCAATTTTGGGTAGAGGCTTGAGTCCTAGAGATCAAAATGTGGCTCGAAATTTGAGTTCACTGGCATATAACATACTAGAAAAGTACAAAGTCGCTGGAAGGTAGGCCTATGGGAGTGAATGGAGGCTTATAGTCACTTTCATGCCTTGGAAAGTGAGCCACTATGGCTCTAAGATAGTGAAAAAGAGATTTATCTCAAGGGTTGGGCACTTGGAGGGACTGGATTGCTCATGGATGTCCTATAACACTTAAGGGAATTCAACAAGGTCTTAGGTTATTGAATCCATTTCTCTAAGGTAATATACGAGGTTGAGTCTTATCACAGTGACCCTTAGCTCATGTTTACCCTGGGCAAGCTGATGAAAGTGGGTAAATTTGGTAGGAAGCGATTATAGGGTGGTATCAGAGTGAATTCACTTTCGTTGGGTAAAGCATTATTTTTTCAAGATTATAGTTGGCATGCATGGGGTTATGGTATATAATTTATATGGTCATGTATTATTCAACTAGGTCAAAAAATATAAGAAAATATAGATCAATGAATTAAAAACTATCCTCTTCTAGAGGGGGAACCTCCTTTACATTACATAAATGAACAATTCCTCGATGATACAAATGATAAGACCACCTTGGTATATATAGGGGTCTAAGGGGTGACAATATAATCAAAGCATACATATCAATAATAATGTGAGGGCACAACAATAACAACAATGGGCTTATATGGGAATAAAAATAACAACATGGGGGATACATGGGCGCAAAAATAACAATAGGGGGATACACTAACAATAACAATAAGAGGAATATACTAGTATTATAGGTGCCTAACATGCCCCTCGCCTTCAAAAACATGTTGTCCTCAATGATTGAATAGTTTTGGATGATTATATATAATATTCACCTCCTCCCATGTGGAATCTTTAGTGGGTAAGTTCTTCCACATAATGAGATACTATGAAATTAATCGATTTCGTAGTTGTCAGTTCTTGTTTCCATGACTTATTAAGGCTCAAATATTATTTTCCCTTCTTCGCCAATTTTTGGAAACACTTTTTGAATTGGAATCGGGTCACCAATAACCTTCTTTAATAATGAAACATGGAAAACTCAATGAACTCGAACGTGAGCCTTGGTATTCAACCAAGAGTGATGAAACTCCCAAGGGCTACTCAAATTTACATATAAACCTAGGGTTCCTACAAACTCATAGGTGATAGTGCTATATGCACAACATATGGATTCTACTCATGCCACCCTCAACTAGCTCTTTTGGTCAGCAGTACTTCTATGCCATTCATCCTACTCAGTTAAAGTACATCTATCTAATGTAATGAAGGCAATTTATTCTAATATAAGACAAAGAGAGCATATATAAATATCCTACTTCCAATTTAAAGTGAAATAAAAGCATAAACAACTAACCTAATTGCATCAATAGGAAACTATGCTATGTGAAATCATTCATCTAGTTATCTATTCATTTGCAACAAATAAATTATTTTATGGTCACACATTTCATCAAATAATAGAAAAAATCCTATCTACTATTTCATTCAAGTTGTACTTTCATGTAAAATACTTTCCTATTCAATCCAATTTTGAAATCAAATAAAATAGTAATTCCTACTATATTTTTGTAACAAGGACAAAAGGAGCTTTGGAGTTTCCTAAGAGTCTCATATGACCATGAATTCAGAGATGGGAGTCAAATGCATCCTATTTTAGGTTCAAAGGGAAAAAGGAGCTAAATTGGGGTGAAAAAGGTGACCTACAGTATTGCTATAGGATGTCCTATAATTGCTACATGAATTCCTGAAATGGTACATGAAATAGGTTGAGAGGGATCTAGGGATTAAATAGGCCTTTGTTGTGTGTCTTCATTCTTTCTCATGTGCTTAATTGGATTTGTTTGTTGTGTGTGTAGGTACCTTGCTTAGTTTCAAGTATATGTTTACTAGTGTATAATCCTTCTTGGAGTGTCATTTATTCCTTCATATTCACCTGACAAGTCTTCCCTTTATCCATGGATAAGAAACAACTTCAGGGTCTTTCTAGTGCCTACAAAGGGTTTGCTAAAGGAAGTTTATTCTTCGTCTAGTAGCCCCCTTTTTTCTTGTTTTGGACACTAAATTTGCATGGTTTATGAGGGAGAGTGTGGAGAGGTATTAGGGTAATGGTAGGATGATGAGGAAGTGGTGTGGCCTTGGTTAAATGGAGTGAAGGAAGTCTTTGTTTTTTCAGAAAAAAAAATCTTTTATAGAGGTGACAGAGAGTAGGGTTTGAGTAAAATATCTTTGTGGTTGAGATGGAGGAGTGATGAGAGGGATGTATGAAATGGTGGGAAGACTCTCCTCATAGACTTTTTTCCACCACATAGCCCTTGGTAGCTGCTCTTTGTCTTCTGTCCACCCTCCTGTATCTTCCTGTAACTTCTTGTAGCACCTCAAGAACTTCCCGTAGCAGTGTTGGACTATATTAATAATTGATAAATGAACAAGATGGTACACATAAATTATCAATACGGAGATGTATTTTATGTAAATAACAGTTGCACTGTATGTGCCGATACATGAAACTAGAAGAAAATAAAGTAAAGTAAAATAGCTGTTGAATCAATTGCTGGAAGAAATCACTCATGCAGAATAAAAAAGATCTAGAGGAATTTACTCATGCCTCAATTAACTATACCTAGTGCACCACACAACATCTACACCAGTTGGTATTTCTAATCACATATGTGTAACAACATAATAATATTGAAACTAAATAAGATCTACTCAGAGCCAGAACAACAACAACAACACTTCCACTAATAGGTAATGAAAATAAGAAATATAGTACAACTAGCTTAACCACTGCAGTCCCTGCTAAATAGGAGGGCCCTTCCTCCCTAGCAGGGCACAGGAAGAGATACAAACTAAATGGGAATTAAACTAGACAACGCATGTAACAAAAATAATGTGATATATTTTTATTAATGTGACCAAGATTACAGAGCCAAAAGTAATATAGTTCTCAGCTAATCTCTTGACATCAAGGGTCAAGAGTTATATAATGGTTACATGTTTAGAAAAATGAGGAGTGGACCAGTCATCAAAATCTTACAATTCATATGCTGATCAAATTAAGATACATATAGTTACAACCACTTCTTAATAAAAAGTATGACTGGAAGAGTATGTCTTACAATCAAAACTACCTAAAAGTTGTCATCCTAAAATACAATATGTAATGAATTCTACAACTATCGTGGAAAGTGATAGTTGTAGCATAAAAACAATTGAGGACAGGTCGTTATCCGGAAGTTGACGATATACAATCAGCAATATAGTTGTAATAACAAGTTATATATCAGGTCTGTAGTTACAACACGTTGATGTAACAGTATCATGGTGTAACAACTCATTGTAACAACACACTTTCAACTGCTTTTGTACGCCTCAGCTCTAGATATTTTGTACTAATAATAACATCTATAGGGACAAAAGGAATATCAGAGAACTTCTTCCAACATTTATCCCAGATAGTCATAACAAAAAAGAAACGATACATCATAATAATCGATGAAATGAAAACATAATGAAATAAGGTAAAACATCATTGTTTAAGATAGAGAAGAAGAGAAAAAGGAAAATATAATCCCAAGGTTTGAGGTCACAAGGTAAAAATGGGGGAAACATATGTAGGAATTAAGTACAAAAATGGCAACCAACATCTCCCCCCAGCTAAAGCACTTTCATGTCCTCAGGTGAAATCTCGTCTCTAATGAGAATATCTCCTATGTAGGTCAGTGAAATCATAGGCACCGACTGTCTTCATCTGGAAACTTGTACCCTTGAGTAGCCATCAACTGTCATTTCCAAGACTCTGCTTCATACTTCCTCAGTTCACAATGAATAGTGTAATCTTCTATTGGTAGCCAAATCAAAGGAAATTTAAATATTAGCCCAAGCTAGGAAGCACCAAGGGTCTATATTATTTAGGCATAAGCTGGTACGTGTAACATCTACCACAAAGTTCTGAAATGAAAATGGGTTCCCCTTCCAACATATCAACACTGATGGCTTCTGTATGCTTCAAACACCCATTTAGGGCTCGAATCTTCATTAATGAAAACGAATTAAGGAAAAAGTCCACAATCCTCCTTCTATAAGTAGCAACAGTTCCCTTATCCTAGGAGTGCTCAAAATCCTTCTAAATTCCTTCCTTAATTCGACATCCTATCTTGGTTCTACCCAGATGCATAGTTTTTTCTTTTCTTCATTGACATCCATATATTTTGTGGACAGATGCCACTCAATATTATTCCTCATAAATGACACAAAGGCTCATAATTACAAATCCCCATGTAGGAGAATATAGTCACTACCATTTGCATACTTGCATGCTCACAAATGATATTGTGAAAAGATAACTTGCACAACAGACTTTATTCATCAAAATTAGAAGCACGAAAGATATCTAAAAATGTGTGGGTGTAAGAACCCGAATAGGGCCTATTCTCCATGATAGATTTTAATTGAAATAGGTAATAGTGTTCCCATAGGAAAATGGGGTAAGATGGCGAAGGTCAACTACACCCCAAATATTTGAGGGCAAGCTCATGGAGTTTTTTCTTATCCACAGTCAGATCCTGAACTTGCTACTATAACAACAGTAGTTGTTCCTTCTCCTTCTTTATGACTTCCTTCCGCTTAGACTCTTCCTAACCTTTATTTAGTTCTTCTGTCATCCATTTTTCTTGTAAAACACTTATCTCCTTTTGATGTTATTTCAATGATATCACCCCCTCCCAAAGGGATATTTCCTCCTATTTCCACTTCTACAATTTGAAAATCAGCAAAATTTTCTTGAAACTCCATCCCTTGGGAGGACCCGGTATTGCTCTGCGTTCAACATTAACATCAACAGTGGGTGTAACAACATCTGTTGGCTGGGTCTACTCCACCTATGATATTGGTTCTTGTGTAACAACAACTTCATTAGTAGTTTCTTATGTATCAGCCCCTTCATTTTCGCCTAGGCTAGCCTCTATGCCTACTGTTGGTTCTTCTGTAGCAACAGTGGCCTCCAGAGGTTCTTTTGTATCAGTCTCTAGGTCAATTACTACGGGAGGCTTTGCTTATCCCAGATGAATAATTTCGAATGAGGATACAATAATTCAACTAAGGAAGGTGATGGGAGGTGACAATATTTTTTAATTGCCAAATCGTACTTCACACATTCCAACATAAATGGCTAATTATGGAAAATAATGGGCTTTAAGTACAAATACCTTTTCTGGCCGGATTTGGTCATAATTGGATATCGTGCTATATAATTTGATGCATGCAAGGTTAATGATAGTTTCAAGACTATGTGTTTCTTGTAATGATTGCGAGTTTTAACCCCCCCAGCTTTAATGGTGACTGCCACCCACAACTATCACGGGAATATCATAACTTGCCATTAATCACCAAATTATTAAATGATGGCATTAAATTTTTAAATGATGTACCTGAAACGATGTGGAGGATGAATTTTAATGTGATGGCATAATTTCTTCCAGTGACCGTGGAGGTCACACTTGACTGTTTTAATTATTGTTGCATGCGAAGAAAATCGAAAACACCGTTCACGGCTCTCGGATGTTACATGTGTAACAACCAAGACAACCACTATGTTATTCTTCAAAAAACATGACAATGAGGAGAAATAGATACAAAAAAGAAACAAATAAGTAACATTGCCTTATAAAATATATCGGGAAGGAAGCTTAATGTTTCTGAAAAAGGGGAAAAATTCTGGGTGTAACAGCTGTCATAGAAGTGGTTTTCAACTATTACAAACTGTCTGACCATGCCCCGAAAAGAGGTTTTCACAATCATATTTTTATTGTTATTTTTATTATGATTATTACTATTATCATTATTTTTTAAACAAGTGTAACAACCGACACAATGGTGGTTTTCAGCTGCTACACTTATTGGAATTTCAAATTTCACGCTGCACAGGGGAGCATTCCTTTGCTGCTATAACATAAAGATCAGAGTCTGCGACGATGTTAACAAATGATTCCTTTGAAGTAGGTTGATGATATAACCTCAGACGCTCCTCATTAACTCGTAACGGTGTCTTGGCACTATCAATGGAAACCAATTGTATAGTCCCATTGTCAAAGACCATGCATACCTCATAAGGACCTAGCCATCTGGTGCAGTGCTTCCTCTTGAAATCCTTGAATCTTGAATCGTAAAAGAGAGCTCAATCTCCTTTATGAAATTTATTCTTCTTAATGAACTTGTCATGACATCAAGCTCTTTACTGCTAAATTATCTATGTTTGCTGAATGGCAACCAGTCGTTTCTCTTCCAATTCGTTAAGTTGGTTCAATATTTATCTTTGCATTGTGCTTAAATCCAGATTGACCTGTAATGTTGTTCTCAATATATTTATTTTGAAATCTATGGGTAATAAAGGATTCTTACCATACACCAATTTTTAGGTGAGAAGCCTATAGTATTCCTCCATGTTGTTATGTAAACCCATAGCACCTATGGAAGTTTTTCAGCCCACTTTCTTCGGTGGTTGGCTACTGTCTTTGTTAAGATTCCCTCGATGAATTTATTAGTGCTCTCCACTTGACCATTTACATGTGGGTGATAAGCTGAAGTGATCCTGTGATGAATTCCATACTTCTCAACTAGTTTTTGGATCAAATGAGATGTAAATTGAGGCCCTCCATCCGTCACTATCTCCCTGAGTATCCCGAAACAAAAAAAAAAAATATTCGAATAGGAAGTTTGAAACAACCTACTCTGTAGCTCTAGTTAGTGCCTTCCCTTTGACCCACTTTGTGATGTAGTTAATCCACACCAATATGTATGAAATTTACTATGATGAAGGATTAATTGGCCCTACAAAATCCAGGACCCATTTCTCAAATGGCTCTTATCACTATCTGAGGCTGTAATGACATGTCATCTGATCTCAGAAGCTATCCCATCCTTTAGAAGCTATCACATCCCTTCACAAAATTCTTGGCATCCTTGAATATATATGGCCAATAGTATCTTGTGTAGAGAACTTTATACCTCATTCTCTTTTCTGCGAAGTGCCCTCGACAGGGTTCCTCATGACAAGATTTCAACATATCAAAGACCTCATCATCTCTAACACAACATCGAATCTGAAAGTCTAGTCTGGTGTAATAGAGATTGCCCTCTTTCCAGGAGTAAGTAGCACTCTATTGTATGATCTTCATCTTTTATATGGAAGATAAATTATTTGGGAATTTTCATGCAGCAAGATAATTGACTATATCTGCATACAATGGTGAGTGAGTAGATATAGAAAAAATATATTCATCTGGAAAATAATCCTCATTAGGTGTGCATTTATCACCTATAGTTAATCTAGAAGGAAAATCGGCAACCACATTATCTTTTCCAGGTTTATCTGAAATAGTGATATCAAATTCCTATAACAAAAATAACCAATGTGTAACTCTACCATTAGTAACAAGTTTATTCATTAAAAAATGAATTTCAGCGTGGTCAGTGTGTACAAATACTTGATACCCGGTGATATAGTGCCAAAATTTGTTAATAACATGCACTACTGATAGGAATTACTTCCCAGTAACTGTATAGTTGAGCTTAGCCTGAGTTAAATTCTTGCTAATGTAATAAATGGAGTAAGGTTTATTTTCCTCTAGCTGCCCCAGAACAACACCCACAACTATGTTAGATGCATTAGTAGCGATATGGAATGAAAGTCTCTATTTTGGTCCTCACAAAATAGGTGTTGTTGTTACACAGTTCTTTAACTTCAAAAAGACTTTCTCACACTTCCCTATCCACACAAATTCTACATCTTTCATGAGCAAAGAAAATGGAGGAGATACAATCTTTGAAAAAGTTTCTATAAATCTCCTGTAGTACCCTTCATTTCTTAAAAAACTACATACTACATTTTGAGTTCTAGGAGTTTGGATTCTTGAGATTACCTCAATTTTTGCATGGTCTACCTTGATTCCATCTGCTGAAATAAAATGTCCCAGCACAATCCCCTCAATCATCATCACGTGGAATTTCTTTGTGCTCAAAGAAACATTAGTTTGTTCACAATGTTCTAGTACCTTATCTAAATTAAGTAATGCTATTTCAAAGACATCCCCGTAGGGTGTAAAGTCATCCATGAAAACTTTTAGGCAGTCATTTAAGAGATACGAAAAGGTACCAAATATTTCCCTTTGAAAAGTTGCTAGCACATTGCAGAGGCCAAAGGGAATGACCCTCTATGTAAAGGTACCCCATGGGGAGGTAAAGGTTGTCCTGTCTCCGTCTTCTGGGGTAATATGTATTTTTTTATAGCCACTGAACCCATCCAGGAATGAAAAAAAAAATTTCCCAGAGAGAGTATCCAGGACCTGGTCAATGAATGGTAGATGAAAATGGTCCTTTTGGGTGGCCTTTTTAAGTTTTCTATATTCTTCACAAACTCTCCACTTTCCTTCTTTTTTTCGAATAATGAAAAGCAGAGACACCCACTAAATGTCACAAATGGGGAAGATGAAATTAGAATTAAGGAGTTTCTGTAATTCCTCTTTCACTATCTCCTTAAGTGTGGGATTCATTCAACGGTGTGGTTATCTAACTGGTTTGTATCCCTCCTTAAGGTAAATGTGGTGAGTGCACAGGCTAGGGTAGATTCCTTTCATATCAGTATAGTCCCATGAAAATGAATTTTTATATTTCTATAATAGTTGTATCATCAATCTGTTCTATTTAGCAGTCAATTTAGGATTAATGTTTAAATATTTCCCTGGCTTAATTTCAACAGGACTATTGTCAGTATGTGGAGTAGTTTTCAAATATTCAATACTTACATCATCTACCTCATCTTATTCCCCCGAATCTCTAAAAGAGGAAAAAAAAATAGTGAATTGATAATAAAACCATTAATAATGTCATCCTCTATTTCATCCTTAAATTATTATGCTTTTCCAAGTGTGAGGAGAGGTAGGAAAAAATCAGATTTAGGTTCAAATTCGTCCCACCAGGGACTATTCAAATCCATATGCAGTTTTTCTGGGGGTTAAAGGTTTAGGTTCTTAGTGGCCTGCCCATCTAAGATCACCATAGATCCGAATATACATCCGATATATAAGTCTATAGTGGCTAGCCATGGTCTTCCCAAGATTAAAGGATGACCCCTGAGGATGGATTCAGTTGTAAAATGAGAAAATGAACCAGGTAATTCCAAGAAGGTACAATGATCACCGCATATTTTGTCATTCCCTCGGGCTTAACATGGGACCTATCTGATAATTCAAGCACTGTAGGTGTAGATCTGAGTCCATGAAGTCATATGGAGATAAAAATATCTTTCATCATCACCTTCATGGCTACCCCTAAATCAATCAGAGTGTCAGTTATGGCCTAGTCATCAAATCGACAGTCACTATAGGATTCCCTGGGTCATTATATTTAGTCAACAAAGGATGATCAACCATAAGTTTAGATATTTTCCCCATAACATGGATAGTGGCAGGGTCTTTCTGTTTCCTTCTAGGCTTTTTGACACATAGATATCTCACTGTTTTCGCATAGATAGGTACTTCCTTAAGAGCTTGTAACAGTGGAATCCACATAGATAGATTATTGAATTCCTTGAGGAACTCGGATTCAGTTTGTGAGGTTGGTCTAGTTTCAATTAATAATTGAGGGTATGGAGGATCCAGAACCCTAATAGCTCAGTCAAATGTCACAGATGCACCAGCCCTGCTTGGGTTGGCTAATGTAGAAAAAATAGGATTTCCTGAGCTGAGTCCTATTGGTGTAACAACAGGTGTTGTATCAACTGTTACGGGTATAACAACTATTTCAGAATTGACTATATCCTTTCTAGGTGACTCACATTCTTCCATGATAATAATGTGATTATGTTCTGGTCTGATTACTTTTCCCAATTGAAGCTGAACTTCGTTAAGCCCAATAGGAGTGATAAGAGAATTCTGGAAAGTAACATGGGTGTCCATCCTCTAAGATGCCTTATTATTTGGATTAGGGTTATGTTGCACAGTTAATTAGGGTCAGAGAGGAGGTGTAGGAGTTTGAAGAGGAGGAAGTTGCAACTCTTGCTACATTGATAGTGCAGGGGGCGCTAGACCTTGGCCATTACCTCTCCAATTCTGACTCCAAGGATGAGATTGTGATGGAATATATTGCATTGGTGGAGGGGAAAGCCATTGGTTCCGTGGTGAAGGAAATTATGTTGAGGAAGGAGTAGGATATGGCCATGGAAATTTATGACTAATATAAAAATTATTTCAAGGATTAAAAAGGGAAAAATATTGAGGCATACCTGTAGGTCGTGGCTTACATGGCCTCGTTGATATGATGAAGTAGGAAGACTGGACATCCTCTCTTGATTGCTGAAGTACTACTTTCAGTCTTGATAGTTTCGGGCATTGACTAGTGGAATGTGCCAACTCACAGATGTTGCACAAGTTGGTGCTATTCAGTCCACATTCTTTTTCTAAATGCTCCTTTCTACATCGAGGACAAAATATTTCCAAATATGCTTCACCTTCTTCTTGTTCTTTCTTAACTTGTACCATAGTGATCTGGGCAGAGAGAGTATTGAGGTGGTCAGTTTTAAGATCCTAAAATATATTCTTGATCTCTGCTCTAGTTACTCCTCAACTTGTGGACTTCTGTATCCAAACTGAAGGGTCCCGGACTGAACTTCTCCCCTTGACCGATCCTCTTGAACTCCACAGAAATAGCTTCATTATTTCTTCAAACGGTTCTTGTGATATGTCTCCTTTTCCCAACAGATTCAAATGATCCAGATAGTCATCTCTTATACCTCTTAGGAATATAGGTTTCAGGGTTTCCAGGGCTAAGTTACGAAACTTAAACATTTGTAAAATAGAATGGAATCATTCCATGTAGTCTTCCAAGCTCTCCTCCTTCTTTTTAATTCTAAAGGTCTCTTCCTTCAAATCCCTGGTTTGATAATAATCCTGATACTTACAGAGGAAGGCCTCCCTCATGTCATTCCATGTTCACATTGTTCCAACACCCAATCTCATGAACCATATTAATGCTACCCCTTTCATAGTAGTAGGAAACAATTTCAGGTTTTGGGCATTTGAAGTGTAGTCATAACTCCTACACAACACATCGAACTCGAACATAAAGGTATCAGGATCTTCAAAATCCATCCCTTGAAATGATGGTAGAGATGATAAAGGAATGTTTTTCATATTATCTTAATCCCGTGTCACCAATATCAAGAATTCAAAAGTAACAGTACCATACGTCTTAACATTCTCGTCTCCCATGGCTAATCCTTCATGATGGGATGAAATGACCTCAGAATATGTAGGGGATTGACAAATAAATAAAGGATTAGGTTATTCTAGGACCATTTGTTTCACTGCACTACTCGCATCCAAATGATGACCGACTAAATGCTATTCCATGGGCCCCTGATTCTCCCCACTAATCTCCCCTCATCCTTCAATTTTCAGATTTTAATCAATGGCTTTCCACTACTATTTCAGATCTAGACTCTTGATATCAGGAGTGGATATGTTGTTTTAAGGGTGATGAGGTTTAGATATAGAAGGCACTGATGCCTCAGGCTTCTATATAGTAGCATTTTTTTGTGGTCTCGTCTTCCTATTGTCTCTATATGAAGTAGACTGTTCCTTTCCTGCTTTTGAGATCAGATCTCCAAAGAATGTCTTTCTTCCCATGTCTTCACTCTTGTTTTCATTTTTACGAATCGTCTTTCCTGTAGTTAGTTAGAGTGGGGGGTGTTGAGGATTTATCTATTGTCCTAATAGCACACATGGACCCTATGTGTATCAATCCTTCTACAAGTGCTTCAGTTTCTATAGTGGTGAGCCCACCCAAGTATGTTAGAGCGATGCATAGGTTCTTACCTCTCGTATTACCACCTAAAAATAGTATAGTTAAAGAAACAATAAATAAAAACACCCAAAAATTCACACTTCTAAGTGCTTCAGTTTCTACAGTGATGAGCCCACCCAAGTATGTTAGAGCAATGCGTAGGTTCTTTGTAATAACCCCAAATTGGGTTTGCTAGCAAGGCATGCCTGAAAAATGAATTTTTCAGGAATGTATGCTGTAGAAAACAGGTTTAGCCCTTGTATCTCTTAGATCTTATAATATAATATCCAAATCCAAGAGAAAATTAGAAACCAAGCAAACTAGGTGAGCTAAACAAGCCTCTCGCACCTAGAATGGTCGGAAAATGCCCAATAATGGGACTGCAGCAATATTTAAACACAATGATGGAGCTGAAGCAACCTATTAACTCATGAGATGTGTCAAGAAACACATTATCATCATTTTGTGTCTCAGCAGCAACTTTTACTTCCTTTTATGATCCAAAAAGTGGGAAAAACATCAAATTAAGCCCCAAAAATGTTATTCCCAGCTATTTGCGTAATAACATAGGAAAATAATGGTGGGATCCCTTATAATATGTCATGTGGGACTCAAATACCAAATTTGAGCAAAACAAATCACTCTAGCTAAGGTAAACAAATTTGTCGGTCCCGATATGGCTCAAAAAGGCCCAAATCCCATGACTTTACTTATGCAGAATTTAATGAAGCACAAAAAATGTAATTTTATGAGGGCTTATGATTAAATATGATGGAAATAACATACATGGTGTGTATTACATCAGATCATGGAGAAAAATGGAGAAAAAACTTCTTTTACACATTATAGGAATGACCCGGCAAGGGCTTCATGATGGTACAAGTGCAAAATGTCAGATCTATAGATCTAGATCTAGAAAACGCATTCTAACTGAACATATGAGTATATACAGCTGAAAAATACATAAAATGAAGGATAATCCTTCTTAAAAAGTTTCTAGGAGAAGGGTTGGCCCTTTCCTTGAGAAACAAGCTCAAGATTGTTGGGATTAACCCTCACACTACAACATTGCAAGAAAAGATGCAGTTCTTGCAAAATACTATGCTGTAGATGTTGGGAGTACTTTGGCCAGGTGCCAATAAGTGAAAATATACTCTGGAATGCTTCCTCACTGATATCCCAAGAGAAATAGAGCTTCCTTCTCTAAAAAGCAAGTGCCAGAAGTGCTGTTGTGACCCCTCACTACCA
>CM076570.1:1549644290-1549761298 GCA_034641835.2 Pinus albicaulis
AATCAATAGAACTGTGTTTGTTTTGTCCATTTGATCCTTAATATTGTCATTATTGTTTGAATATTTACATAGTATGATATGAATGGCTCAGATGTGCTTAGTTAGAAGTTCATTATATATTGACTTGATTGATAGGATATTTGTTATGTTAGAAATTACACGGGTGCTTTGACTGATTGCAGGGCTAAGATTTGGAGCCGGCGAAGAAGGAATCTTGTTTCACTGCCTAGTGCTCTCCAAGAGACTCCAAGATCATCAAAGAGGTAATTTTCTATTGTGTTCCATCAAGTTGTTTTAAGTTAATATGAACATGCTCATGCCATCTTTGTGAGCTACACAGCTAATCTTACTATCTGCCTCGGGCACCGGAAAGCCCTGAGAGGGATATTTGAAAGCCAACAACCCAAGCAGTTTACCCTATAGCAGAATTGGCGACTCTGCTGAAGAGTTTTCCCCATAGTTTCTGGACTATTTCTTTCCTCATGTCTTCTCTCCTCTGTTTCACAGATCCTTCTGACCAATACTTATGCCCAGTAAACATTCTAAAAGCTCGCAGAGTTCAATCCTATTTCTGTTCGACCATCTGAAGAATTTTTCCCTGGATAACGCTACACCTATAGTTTCTCCAGTGCGTTATAACGCTGGCTCTACTTAAGAACAGTGCGTTAGTCTCTGGATTAACGTTGTCTTTACTCAGAGACAGTGCGTTACTTAGCCAAAACTTGTTGTTCACTGCTGTGATTGTGTTTTAGCTGCAAAATTTTTTGGCCATCAGTATATCTCCTTGACTGAATCCATGCGCTTGTTTACTAAGTTGGCATTTCTGTTTGTTTACTCTTGTTTGAAAAGTTAGTGTCAAAAGCATTTACTTTTTGGAGAATAATTTTTTTTTTTAGTTTTTTCTGCATCTAGCTGAGATAATTCTGAAATTTTCAGTTTATAAACTGTTAAGAAGAGGTAGATAGAAGTCTGAATCTTTAAAGCTGAACTGGGTTATTTGAATGTTAGTGCATGGATGTTGAAAAGAAACCTCTCCTTGTAGAAATACTCTTCATCGAATTGAATATTTAGAGCATGTTTTGCATGGTTTCTTGAGTCAGAGTCTCATCACATTTCATACGTCCACTCCCCCTCCGCAAGACTAACAGTCAAGTACACTAAGAATCAAGCAATAATAAAATCAATCAACTCTTTTTTTTTTGAACTCACACAAACAATAGTTCAGGCTAGGATCTTGGGTTAGGAGCAGTGAGAAAACTACCCAAGATCTCAAAACTTGAAACTAGAGTCATTAACGAGTGAAATACTACTGCACTCATATTATCGGGACCGTTCCTTTACCGGAGCTCAGTGCGAGACAACACTTGGATGCACAAGAAGGTAGCCCGCCTTCGACTGCATCTAGTGGGTGTGTTATATATTGGGGTTCCCTTCGGGGATGTCGAAACTAGATCAGGGATCTAGGTGTTCTGCCCATATAGCACACTGTCCTTGACCGTGGACCCCCCTGATGATGTCTGTGATTTGAGGTATCTTTAGTGGCCATAATTTTTAGGGACTTACACAAGGTGACTAGGACGGGCTGTCCTGGTACCTGAAACAGACGAACCCACTCTGTCTTTGGTCTTTAGGAGGGTACTTGTCTTCACGAGAGTGCTTACACCTATCGTCTGAGGTTCGGGCAAAGCTCTAGAGTGACCGTAACTATACTTTCGACCAACCCTCTTTGTATACTATTGTGATATTGGATTTCATCACCAACAAATGGTAGTACTTAGACAGGGAACCCTATTCTGGCTACTTGCTGATTGATTTTAGAGAGTCCTTTTTTCTTTTCTTTTTTTTAGGTGTGTGGTTACTGTCACTGAGACTTTATAATACATCACAATTTATTAAAATTAAACAGGTCACCGTGGCATCCCCTGACGCATGTCGTCTATCTAAACGACAGCAAGGTCTACCTCCTCTAACTATTGAGGAAGAACTGAACCTTGGTGAACCCGTGCCTTCTACGGAAGAGCAGTCTCCATTGACTAATCTTGATTGTCACATAGCCTCATATCATCCAGAATTTCCAGAGGACCCTTTCACTGAAGGGGTTGTACCTCATTACAATCCTCCACTCACTGATCTGTTGGGGCCTGTGATAATTCATATTCCACCACGCCAAGATATGTCTTCAGCCGCACCAACATTCATTTCACCACCAGCATCCACTCGGTCGATGCCAATGGAAACCATCCCAGGTTCGCCACCATCCTCCCCGCCGATGGTCAGTTCTATGCCATCACTAGGTAACCCCAGTAGTCAACATATACCTACTCCCAACCCTACGGTCATCACAACTGTCAGTAGCTTACCGAATCCTTCGGCATCTACTTCTACCGTGACCACGTTGGGACCCACGGTAACTCCTCCCATGAGTATGACTACTTCGGTGCCTTTTAGCAACCCTTTCGGTTGGAACTCTCTGCTGAGTTCAAACCCCTTGGCCACTATACTAGGGGGCAGTGTCACCAGCACTCAGGTAGAAGGGAACATTTCGCTTCCCTTGCAATCCTTAGGACAAATGGGACAACCTATTGTCAATAATTTTCCCTTAATTGGTTCAAATATAGGTGTAGGGTCTATGCCATCGCCAAATTATGCAAGTAGTAGCATGCCTCCGGGAAACTCTATTGCATCCATTTTGACTAACCAACCCCAACCTCCATCTAGAATGGGAGGGCACTTTTATACCGGGGGCAACCAACTGTTCGCTCCGCAATACAATATGCCCTATGGACAGCAACAGTATGTCCCTACTCCCCCACCTATCGGAAATTTTTATCAAAGTCCCACTTATCCTCCTGGTAACACATTGATGGGGGGACCCTATGGTCCAAGTAGTCAGCCCATACAACCTTGGTTAGATTCGGGAGCAAATCCACAATTGCCATTTTTGGCAGCTTTGGACATCCCTGATATCCATAAACTGACTAACGACCCCATCAATCACAACCCACTTTGGCCTCCTGTACCGCATAATATTCCTTCTGATATCCCGAAGTTCGACGGGAAACAAGGGGGCGACCCAGCCACACACATCACTACCTTTCATCTATGGTCTATATCCAATTCCATGGTGGATGATAGTGTCTGGCTTCGACTCTTTCCCCGCACCCTTACAGGAAATGCCGCCAAGTGGTACATAGAATTGCCACGCTCCGCCATCAATACTTTTGGCACTTTAGCGACGGAGTTCCTAAAGAACTTCCAATTACCAATTAGAGTGGAAACCGGAACAGAATTGTTAACATCGTTGTGCCAAGACACCGCCACCCACATCTCCGATCATATTCATGAATGGAGACGTAGGAGGAGGCTAGTCAAAGCACCAATCCCAGATCATCTCTTAGCCAATTGGTTTTGCAAGTCTCTTTTACCCCACATCTCTAAAGACATTGGCCTTTCTGGTGCGGTTACAGAAGATCAATGTATTCGCCGTGCCCAACATTTGGATTTAATCTATTCACAATCCGACACGCTATACGATCTGCTCCCCCATGCCCCTGGTAACCCAAATCCTCCGGCCACTCAGAAAACCGGAGCACATGCCGACGGTCTCGTTGGCACAATCTCCGGTGTGGCCACAAAGCAGTCTCGGGGGCAAACCTCCCAGCCATCTTCGGCTGCCACCGCCCCTCACCAAACGACTACTCTTCCTACCGCTGAGGTGAATTCTGTGCAAACCTCACAAAAACCTAGCGGGAAAAATAAGAAGAACAAGAAAAAGACGTCTTCTTCGAAAGAGCAGTCGGATAATCAAAATAACCCTAATCAGAAAAACACTGCCATAAATGACAAAGGGAAGGATAAACCCATGAAATTTCCTTGCAAGATCTGTGTGGAGGACCACTTGACATACAAATGTCCTCGGCTGCAGGAATGCACCGATTTTATTGCCAACAAGGATTCTGGGCGAACACCTGCCGTTCTTCATAATCCTTTCCCAAATCAACAGCAGCAACATCAACACATGGTTGACAATCCGCCACAACCCCATCAACGGGCCAATGGTGGTTCGCATCCTTCCAGCGAAGGACCATCTGCCATTTATGGCATCGAGAGTGTTGAACTTCAAACTCGAGCCAAGCTTTATGGAAATCCTACCATAGATGCTCAAGAACCTGGAACTAGTTCAAATCCACCACCGCCCAACGATTTGTATATCGAACGACCTACTGCTGAACCCCTGATTCGTCCCCCTAAAGGGACACTTCGACGCACGACTCATAACACCTCTACACGTGCAGCCCAAAACTACAACATTGTAGAAGATTTTGCGTAGGCATCGTTACCCATGTCTGCTCTCCGAGTATTACAAACCTGTCCAGCACAAAGGAAAGCCTTGCTTTCGGCCATTGGTGGAATAGACCCCCAGGATTCCATGCTAGCTATCTTTGATATGGAAAAGGCTAAACCTCGCCTCTCACACCAACTCGCATTCCAGGTGCAGGTTGTGTCAAAAGGGAGACCAATCCATCGCATTGTCATAGACGAAGGTGCTTCGACCTACGTTATGTCACAAGCTTGCTGGCTCAATTTAGGTTCTCCTACCCTCACCCCGCCATCGAATTCCCTCAAAGCTTTCGATGGCCACACTTTCCTCCCAAAAGGATACCTTGCTAGCTTTCCCATCACTCTGAGTGGGAAAATGGTAAACGTGGACGTTGAAGTCGTAGAGCGCCATCTAGACTATAATCTATTGCTTGGTCGCAGTTGGTCTTATGCCATGACTGCCATTGTGTCTTCGGTCTTCCGACTCATCCTATTTCCATTGGATGGAAAAATAGTCACAGTGGATCATCTATCTTCTGCACCCATGATTATGCCACGTTACCAAGTAGCACTGTACCCCTAATAGGAGGCTTTCCTGACTCTTACGTCAGTATCAGTACCAGTATTCTGAAGGCATCTTCCCTACTGGGTTGTTTTCATCTCCCTCAGCCACTGATCCCAAACACGGTTGCAATGAGAAACACCACTTTGGATGGCTCTATCGACCCATGGATCATCTTGGCACCTTCAGACATTGATTCCTATGGAGATCATATGCCGCTCTCACCGGCCGAGTTGGCTTACCAAGCCATCCAAACTGCATCTGAACCCTCCACTGCTATGGTTTCGACCAATGGTACAAACCTCCCACCCATAATAGTTCTCTCTAAGGATCTCCTCAATGAAGTCTTGCCTACAAACGAAGCTATTCGAGAGATCATGTCTCTAGAAGAACGATCTTGGGGAGAGTTTCACCATCGCGCTTTGATGATTGACTCGGAGGCGATAAAAACTGAAATCCCATCCTTTGACCAACCTGAGATGGTTCTCTCCACTTACACGACTGTTCAAACTATCGATTCAGAAGGGAACATGGGTAATCTTTCTAAGACAATGCTCATTGATATCTCAGTCAAAACGGGTATCGTGGAAAATATTCAAATTGGAGCCGACTGCAATCCTGAGGAAATTGCGTGCTTCACATCCCTTTTCAAGGAATTCCGCGATGTGTTTGCTTGGTCTTATGACGAAATGCCCGGCATAGACCCTTCTATTGTCGAGCATGAAATCAAGATCTATGACAATGTCAACCCAGTTCGGCAACGACTCAGACCTGTCCACCCGCGCAAAGCATCCACCATCAAGATTGAGGTAGAAAAACTTTTAAACGTTGGTTTCATCTATCCCGTTCCTTTAACAGAATGGGTTTCCAATCTGGTTCCTGTTGATAAAAAACAAGGCACCATTCGATTTTGCGTCGATTATCGCGATCTGAACGCCACTTGTCTAAAGACAATTATCCTACACCGTTCATTGATCAAATTCTCGACGATTGTGCCGGATGCGAATCTTTTTCCTTCATGGATGGATTCTCGGGCTATAACCAGATTGCAATCAAAAAAGACGACCAGCATAAAACTGCCTTCATCTGTCCTTGGGGCACATTTGCGTATCGAAAAATCCCATTCAGTCTGAAGAATGCTGGAGCAACCTTTCAACGGGCTATGGACTACGCTTTTCACGACATTCGACATATTGTACAGGCTTAATTGGATGACCTTTCGGCCCATTCCAGGAAACGACATGATCACCTGGCTCATCTAAAAGAAATTTTTGCTAGGTGCAGATTCTACAAAATACGTTTGAATCCTCATAAATGCGTATTTATGGTCGAGTCAGGATGTCTGTTAGGTTTCATTTTCTCCAAGCACGGGATTAGGGTTGATCCCGATAAGGTTAAGGCGATTGTTGAAATGTCGGCACCACAATCCATCCTTCAACTCCAACGCTTGCAAGGGAAGGCAAACTTTTTGCGTCGTTTCATCGTTAACTATGCCGAGATGACGAAAGGATTTATGCGATTATTGAAGAAAGGAACACTATATTTGTGGGATGACCAAGCTCAACGGTCATTTGATGCTTTAAAACATGCACTTGTTTCAGTTCCACTCCTTAGTGCCCCCGATTACTCACGCGACTTTCTCCTCTACCTGGCAGCCTCACCGTCCTCACTTGGAATGGTTTTGGTTCAAGTACACGATGACAACAGTGAACATGTGATATACTATTTGTCCAAAAGTCTAATCGGACCTGAATTACGTTATTCACATGTGGAGAAACTTTCTCTGGCGGTAGTTTTTGCCGTCACCCGACTCCGACACTATATATTGCTGCGACAGACTACGGTCATTGCTTTGGAGAACCCCATGCGACATATCTTGTCTAGACAAATTATTGGAGGAAAATATTCCAAATGGATCGTAATCCTCCAGCAATTTGATTTGGTTTTCATGGCTACCAAAGCAAAGAAATCCCTTTTCTTCGCCAAATTATTATCGGATCTTCCCCGAATCGACCCAGGAGAAGTAGCTCATGATCCATTTCCTGATGAATCTGTATAATTGGTCGATTCTTTGGACCCATGGTATGGAGACATTTTGGTCTACCTACAAACCCAACGCTTTCGCCCGACTCTCACGTACGACGACTGTCGTCGTATCCACCACCAAGAAAAACACTACCTCGTGCTAAACGATACACTATATCGTCGTGGTGTTGATACTATTCTCCAACGTTGTCTCACTTTTGATGAGGCGGAACGCGTTTTGAATGACTGCCATGCAGGGACATGCGGTGGTCATCTTTCAGGCATAGCCACTGCCCAAAAAATCTTGCACGCAGGTTACTATTGGCCCACTTTGTTTAAAGACTGTATTGCAGCAGTCCAGAAGTGCCATCCCTGTCAAATTTTCACAAAGAAAATGTGAGCTCATCCTGCCCCCCTTCACCCGGTTATCTCCATCTAAATGGGGAATTGACTTCATCACCTGCAATCCCACTTTGGAAAATGGACACAACTACATCGTGGTTGCGGTCGACTACTTTACGAAATGGGCAGAAGCCCTTCCCACTTTCAAGGTCGATGGCGAAACCGCCGCTCTCTTCCTGTTCAATCAGGTAATCTGTCGGTTCAGCGTACCCCCATCTATTGTCACAAATCATGGATCCCACTTCCAGAATCACATGATTACCGAATTAACATCCATGCTAGGTTTCCGTCAAGATCATTCTTCATCTTATTACCCTCAAGCTAATGGTCAAGTCAAAGCCGTAAATGGCGTCCTCAAAACCATGATTCGTCGATTGGTCGGAAACCATAAAACCACTTGGCATCGAAAGTTGTATTCCGCGTTATGGGCATACCGAACGTCAGTCAAAACTGCCACAGGCTTCACACCATTCCAACTTGCTTTCGGCCTAGAGGCAGTACTTCCAATCGAGTGCGAAATTCCATCACTCAAACTTTTCGTTGAACTCCTGCCTGGCACCACCGCCACAGAAGAGCACTTGCTCTCACTCGATCATTTGGATGAAACTCGTCGAGATGCTACACTAGCACTCGAAGCTCACCAGCGCCGAGTCAAGGCTCAATACGACAAATCTGTCAAGCCTCGTTCTTTCCAAGAGGGCGATCTAGTTCTACTTTATGATCAGAAACATGACCTCTTGGGGGCAGGAACACTCCAACCATTATGGCTTGTTCCTTACATCGTCACTAAAGCCCTCTCAAAGGGAGCTTACGAACTTCAGGACTGTAATGGAATTCCACTTGCGGAGCCCCGCAATGGGCTCTACTTAAAGAAGTATTTTGCTTAGTTTCACACTAGGCATATGCTTTGTAATTTTAT
The DNA here is from genome assembly GCA_034641835.2 of Pinus albicaulis. Taxonomy (NCBI): domain Eukaryota; kingdom Viridiplantae; phylum Streptophyta; class Pinopsida; order Pinales; family Pinaceae; genus Pinus; species Pinus albicaulis. Next base: position 1,549,652,519 of record CM076570.1, read on the forward strand.
GTATATAAGTTTTGCTTATTGTTTTGATGTCTTTGGATGTTTTTTTTTGGTTTTCACGGTGTTTTTCTCATGAAATTTTTTTCTTTCACACAGATGCCATCACCCTCTTTATCATACGTCGGATATGTAGACGGTGCTAGTCGTCACACTAGACGCATTTCTTCTGTTGCTTGGGTTCTCTATACTCCTGAGTCAGACCTCCTTGGTTCTGGGGGAATTTTCCTAGGTAGCGCCACCAATAATGTTGCCGAGTACATGTCAGTGATCCAAATCCTCATGGAAGCGGCCTCTCGTGAAATCTCCAATTTAGTGGTCAGGTTAGATTCCCAACTCGTCATTATGTAGTTAAACAATCACTACCATGTCCTTCATCCAATCTTGTTGCGTTATTTTTTAAGAGTACGACTTCTAGAACGTCATTTTCAAACAATCACATTTGAGCACGTTCCTAGAGAATTTAATACATTAGCCAATTCTTTGGCAAACTATGTGTTAGATTTGCATTTGTCACATTTACTATAAAAGATTTACTCATGAGTATATATATTTTTATCCCATTGAAAATACATAAAAAACTATAAAACACAAAATCACCAAAAAAGTATGTATATATATATATATATATGTCATGTCCAGAACAATAGTTACATCAAAAAATCTTCCAAAACTTGGGTGTTTTACAAAAATTTTGCTACACTAAGCCATGCTCTGACACTAATACATCCACTCCACCAGCTAGGCCTGATGATCATGGTAGCATACAACTGCTCTAGATATCCTCCTTAGAGGCACCAAGTATCTCTCCGGCACACCGATGGTATGCCGCTGTAAACGAACTAGAACCTCCCACATAAGAAGGGGTGGTATGCCCATACTCAAACCCTCCAGGTTTCTGGAGAGTTCATGTAAAACTTGGGCATCATCATCCTCGCCGACTTCCACATCATCTGCTGGTGCGCCAGCCTGTAGTCCTCACCGTGTATAGTGAGGGGGCCCAACTAGCCGGACAGGTGCCACATCTGTGTCAAGAAAACAAGCGCTTCATGTCAAAACATAATTTTCACCCTGTTTTCAACAAAACAAAAAAATTACATAAACATTCAAAAAAAAAAACAAGTACTTCTTTGAAATACATTGATCATTTCGTTCTTACCATCGAGCCCCCACTAGGTGCCAGGGGGCAACACTAACTCTGGATCGCCTGTGAAGTTCATCCCTGCATAGGGATAATCCTCGATCATAATAATCTATGAGTTGAGCCAATCAAAAAATCCATCATCAAAATAGTGGCGGACAGGACCCTCTCCAGTCCACGGAAGCAAAGCGGCCCACCGAGCCTGCCTCGGCTCACTTGGACCCAATGGCGCTGTAACAATCTTGGGCCTCATCAGTGGTATCTGCTCCAGTATGAAAGAGACAATCAGTGTACCGTACCAAAACTCTCTCTGGGTACGGGTCTTACATGCGGTAAGCTCTGCTCGGACCCGACAGACAACTCCATCACACCAGTCAAAAACCTGAGGTTGCATACAGTCCAGGGCTAGGAGCATCTGGGCCTTGGTGGCCACATGCTGACTCTTCGCGCCTGCCAAGCGAACAATCATCCATAATATAGATCGCAACGGTCTCAATGTCACCTAGGTGATTGGTATCCGGTTGCTCACAGCCTGAGTGTCACGTATGCAATGTGCACGAATCAGATCAGTAGTGGAACGTGGGTCAGCTTTGGACCTCGTCAAGTTGGGCCTCGCCCCACGACATGATAGGCCAGTCAAAAAGTACACATCATCCTTTTCGATTGATAGCTCATTGCCCCCAATCCAAAAGACATGGTGGCGTTCATCCCATTGCTGGATTAGCCACCTCAGGAGGTCCTCTTGACCCCTCATCAGTTCTAAATAGGCATACTTTAGCAATCCGCATCTATGGAGAGTCATCAAGCTTGATGCATCTGTCACCATCTCTCGTTCTTCCCGCTCATGTTCTCTCTCTCGCGAGATACTCATGATTAACAGCTGAATACTTGCAAATGCAACATTTTCAATCAATCAAAACTTTCCTAGACCACTTCAAAACAGTAAAAATCGAGTTTCTAGAAAACATGGTGTGCATAATGATGTCTCTCGTACAAAACAGAGTGTGCTAACGCGGCCTCGTTTTACGGGTTTTGCGTTTAACGCGTCCGTTATACTTCTGCCCCGCATTAGGCGCAAACATTTTTCTAGGGCCTCGAAATTTTCTTATTTTGAACCAGAAAAAATTCACAAAAGGACAATTAAATAATAGCAGGAGGTTCGAGCTCTTACCTGGATCTCGCAGGAAGGAAAACCGTTGCCCGGATTGACTGTAATCATCAGCTGAAGATTTCAACCCTTTTCTCCCCAGAGCTCTTTCACAGCACTCAAAACAGTGAAAATGGAGGACCTCTGACCTCCTTATAGCAAATTCTGGGGCATGAATCTCTCACGCTAGTCGGAAAAAGTTGTGAATTCTTGCTACGCATGTGTCACAACTATTGAGATTTGGTACTGATGCGTTGATGAGTGATCAAGATTTATATGCAGACATACTCATGTTATATCGAGAATTCTTTTTACGGTATTTTTCTTGCTCGTTAATCTGAAAAACCTCAAGTTCCCTTCTTCGGACTCATTAAACTTGTACGAAGTTGATATTGAACGTTATTTTTATGGTCTTTTTCTTGCTCGTTAATCCGAAAAACCTAGAGTTCTCTTCTTCAGACTCATTAAAATCATGAAGAAACCCTGAGCATTCCTTTTAGGAACCCTTTTCTCGCTCATAAAACTGAAAAAACCCCGAGTTGACTTTGTCAGGCTCATTAAAATACCATGACAGAGAGCAAGGAGCCTTTATTTTCCTCTTTTCCAAAAGCTCTTTAAACTGAAAAAGTAACCGAGTTTTCTCCTCGTGACTCGTTAAAATTTCATGGAGGGCACCGAGTTTTTCTCTGTTGGACTCGTTAAAATTTCACAAAGAGTATTGAGTTTACGCCATCTCCTCGTACTCATAACAAAATGAGGTAGACGTCCATCGAACATAGATTTCTCACTTTTCCGGCTTCAATGGTCTAACTCACGAAAAATGAACTATTTCGGGCTTACTATTATCCCTTTGTTGTGCCCGGTTATCAAGACATGAAAAAGGTACCCGAGTGGAGTTGTCTTTTATGATATTTTTCAGACTCTCTAAATATGAAAAATTCACCAATTGTTCTCGTCTGGACTCGTTAAACCTAATCAGACAGGGCATAGAGTTGTCTTTTCTGACATTTTTCAGACTTTATAAATATGAAAAATTCACCAAGTTTTCTCGTCTGGACTCGTTAAACCTAATCATATGGGGCACAGAGTTGTCTTTTCTGACATTTTTCAGACTCTCTAATTATGAAAAATTCACTGAGTTTACTCGTCTGGACTCGTTAAACTTAATCAGATGGGGAAAAATTTGGACAAAATGGATACTACCTCTGCTACGTTTCAGAAAAGGTTGATTTGGCAGCAAAATTCTTGAACATGGCACTTCCCAGAAAACTCTTTCACAGTTAGTCGAACCCTACCATCTATGAGTATTAGCCTTCATCTCCCAGTTTCCTTGCACCAGTAAATTCCTAACACACTCTTTGGTGTTCATCAAGCTTCAGCTGCCTAGTACCCTGTTAGAGTGCCTTCTATTGTTCAAGAAGATCTTGCTATCTACTGTTCCTGTTATCAACCAAACCGCTCATTATGCCAGAAATTGTTTTTTTTCCGACATCCCCATTTCCTCTTCATTATCTCAAATCATAAACAACATCAGTTGGTTTCCGTTTCGTGTTGACTGATGTAGGACGCCTCAGTGCCTACCTTTCAACAGATCTCTTCCTATCGACTTCAACATCTTATCTAGGAAGCTGATCCAGAAACCCATCAGTACCCGGATACTTGCAGACATCAGTGGCAGGTAGTCTCATGTTTGATCAGGGGTCTTCATCATTGGCTCCTTGTTGAATGATTCTACGAGTGTTCGACTTCAACTCATTTTTCACACTCGCTAGATTGTACTATGCATCTTAGGGACCATCATCATTATTGGTGGCCTCCTTTGCATCTCTTAACATTTTTCATTATCGACTGGTAATCAGACAATTTCTCACATGTTCGATGACAAATCCTTCATTCACATGTTGAGAAATATGCAGTTTAAGTGAATCGGCGGTCAAGACCTTGGGGCAAAGGCTACATCATTAAAGTTGTGTTTCCTTCCCCAAGTTGTGATATTATTTATGGAGAGAGCTTGTTCAGCCTGATCCTGTTATGATAGACACTTCCACATTGTGCTTATCGGTGGACAGATTCTTCATATCTCTATTCTAGAGAAATCATGTTTTTTAAGCTACTGAGCATGGGAATGCCCGACTCAAGGCAGATACTATATTTTCTGACATATGTTGTTGTTTCAGGTTTTCCTCAATCTTTCAATCTCTTTATCTCTACACAAATTATAAAGAATTTCGGCCATCGTCTTCGTCTCTGACCTCACACTTTAGGGGGCATCTGTTACAGGTCAAAATACCTCCTCATCAGCTCAGAGGAGAAGAAAAATATGGAAGGAATACAAAGACCTAAATTAAACCTATTTATGCCAAGGTAACGCCTCTATATAACAAAACAATAGCATTATAACACATGAGAGCAGTGAATGTACCATGTCAGTGGCTAGGGAAACGCTTTGTTTACAATAGAGGGTAGTGTTACCCATGTTTTAAGTTTGAAAAGGAAAAAACGCGCGGAGAATGATTTGAATATATCTGGCTTTCCCTCACAAGAGAGTCAGTTCACAAAGGAAACTGCAAAGCACCAATTCATTATTGGTCACTGTCATAAAATACTGAACTCCCAAGGAGGCAAAAGCATGGAGATTAAAGAAAAATCTTAGTTTTTTCTATTCCAAACTAGTGGAAAGAGAAAGGCAACAATGGCTTTCTCCCTCTCCTATAAAAATGAGTTGAAGGCTCTTAGTTGAAGGTCAAAGGATTGCTAATGTTTTGAATACTTGTGAAGTAGAGAATAGTGTTATAGTGTGAAGGCCAAGAGTCAAAGAGGTTCCTAGAGAGCTTGTTGACTAAGACTTCACTACTTGAGGGATAGAGAGATTGGAAGGCTGAGGAGGGCTTGGTACAACCAACGGTTGTAATCCTCCTTCTTTTAAAATCAATAGAACTGTATCTGTTTTGTCCATTCGATGCTTAATATTGTCATTATTTTTTGAATATTTACATAGTATGATATGAATGGCTCAGATGAGTATAATTTAGATGTTCATTATATATTGGCTTAATTGATAGGATATATGTTGTGTTAGAAATTACACGAGTGCTTTGATTGATTGCAGGACTAAGATTTGGAGCCGGTGAAGAAGGACTCTTGTTTTGCTGCCTAGTGCTCTCCAAGGGACTCCAAGATCGTCAAAGAGGTAATTTTCTATCACATTCCATCAAGTTGTTTTAAGTTAATATGAACATGCATATGCCATCTTTGTGAACTATAAAGCTAATCTTATTGTCTGCCTCGGGCACCGAAAAGTCCTGAGAGGGATATTCAAAAACCAACAACCCAAGCAAACTTTTACCCTATAGCAATGGCATAGAGCTCCTTATCATAGGTAGGGTAGTTAAGAACTTCCCCATGAAATACTTCAGAATGGTAGCATGCAAACCTTCCTCCCTACATGGTGACAACTCCCATAACATACCCACTCGCATATGTCTCCATTTCAAAGGGTCATTGCAATTTTGGTAACGCGAAAACTGGTGCTTTGCTAATCTTCTTCTTTATATCTTCGAAAGCCATTTGCTAGCCTTTTCCTCACTGGAAACTCTTGTCACTAGTTGTTATGGCATGGATAAGTGTTGCTACCATTGAAAACAAGACTATGAATTTCCTCAGATATTGTGCTGCCCCAATGAAACCCTTGATCTCAGAAATATTAGTAGGCATTGACCATTTCATGATGGCGTCTATCTTGGAAGGATCTATCTTCAGCTCTCCTCCACCGATCACATACACCAGATATACCAAATACTGTTACGTAAAATTGCACTTTTTGAGATTTGCTAGTAGCTGGTGCTTCTTCAATGTTTCAAGCACCCGCGTCAAATATGAGATATGCTCCTCCCAAGTAGCACTATATACCAGTATATCATCCAAATAGATAATAACAATGAATCTATAAAATGGAGTGATACATCATTCATTAATCTCATAAATGTAGTTGATGCATTACATAGGCCAAATGGCATGACTAAGCACTCATACAAACCTTGTTTGGTTTTAAAGGCGGGTTTTCGATTATCTTCTTCTTTGACTTGAACTTGGTGATATCCAGACTTCAACTCTAGCTTGGTGAAGTATTTTTCTTTTTGCAGTTGATCTAACAAATAATCTATTCTGAGTAGGGGCTATCTGTTCTTGAGCGTGATTTTTTTCAACGCCCTGTAATGTATACACATTTGCCAAGTCCCATCCATCTTCGACACAATGATGATAGGTGACCCACATGGTGATATAATCGGTCGAATGACACCTTGTTCTAGCAACTGCTGCAACTATTTCTTCACTTCACTTGATTTTATAATAGACTGCATGTACAACCCAATATTTGGAAATGGGGAGTCTGACAATATTTGGATCTCATGCTCCACTTCTCTCTTAGGTGGTAACCCTTTAGGCTCTCATAACACATACTTGTATGCTTGTCACAAATCCTCCAATTTTTGTGTCTATTTTGCAGTACACCCTTACCTTTTATTGACTCCTCTTTATACTGACTTTCTCTTAAAAAAATAAAACATACTTCTTACTGGAACTGATGAATTTCTTGACTTGGTTGGCACTTACCAGTGAGAGTTTCGACTTGCCTTTGTGGGTATTGATGATGAACGATTTTTCATCCTTAACGAGTCGATACTGGTTCGCTTTCCTCATGAATATTGCATCAGGATTTTACATGTATGGACTCCCAAACACGAATCCACATACATCAAGGGGAACCACATCTAGGTCTAATTCATCAATAAAATCAACATTGATAACAAGTCTAATTTTACACTATTTTGTTACCTTCAACTCTACATCCTTATTTACCCATCGCAATGGATATGGGTTTGGATGATCACGAACTTCCATCCCCAACTTCTTGACCAGATCTGCTACAATGAGATTTGCTTGTGATCCCAAGTCAAACAAAGCATCAATATTTGTCTTCTTGACATATATATTTATATGGAAGAGTTTGGTTATTTCTTTCTCTTCCTCTTGTTGAAGGCTACTCAGATTCACCTCCTTTTGCACTAACATATAGGAGATATTGTCATCCATGTCTGAGTTGCTTTCAACTTGGTTGCTAAAATACATGGCCATGAGATTCTTCTTCTTATTATCTTTCTTCTTGTTCTTCAGGTTTAGCTCTGGATGCAGCTTCCAACACTTCTCCTTTGTATGGCCATCAATGTTGCAGTGGTTGTTAGGATATTTAAATTAGTGTGTTGTGGTTTCCGTCTTTTTATCCTTTCCCCCTTTTTGCTTCTTCTTCCCCTCCTTAGAAGCATTTTTTTTGTCCTTTTACTTTGATCCACTTGATTACGCTCTCTTTAGGCCTATGTTTTCCAGGTATTATGCCTGTACACAAGCCTTGTCTACCGATTTGGGCTTGAACAACATCACTTGCTCACGCAGATGGCAGTGCAGACCCCCCAAATACTTGAGGAATGCATTTGGGTTCTTTGGAGAGATACCCAACATTATACCCATATTTCTTAATTATGTGGTGTACTCCTACATGCTTTGGCTTAGATTTTGCCTAAAGTAATGCCATCGGATCCACTAGTCCTCCACGTATCCAATGTGATAAAATTGTGACTTAATGAGGGTTTTGAAATCCTCCCACTTAGTCACTAGAGGCTATCCCTCCAACCCCAGGGTTTCCGTGTGGCTCTCCCACCAAGTCAGTGCATGGCCCTCTAATTTCAGCCACGTGAATGAGATATTTTTCCCTTCCTCGATCTGATGGACGCTGAAATAAACTTCTAGTTGTTGCAACTAGTGGTTTAGCTTCATAGTGTCAATCTCACAGTGTTACATGTTGCTATTGAATTTTGTTTCCATATTAAATAGGGATTGTGATTGGTTGATGACATTCGAACTCGGTTGATCTTTTTTGGATCCATTCTTCGACTGGTTCTTCGTTTCTCTCCGATCTTCTGATACCCGTTCTGATTTTTCCTCTACATTCAAACCCCCATATTCTCCAAATATCCCTAGCTTGTTATTCAAGGCCGCCATGAGGAGGCTTACATTGCGGTTGATATCTACGACTTGTGGTTCCAATCGCATAAATGTCACTTCTACAGTATCACGAGGTTTGTTTATAGATTCAACGCCCATGATTAGGGTTTAACGATTTTCGGCCTCGCTAATCTAAATTCTTGCAATCTCCAAAAAATAGCCAAAGAAACTTTCTTTGATCCCAAATGATCCGTAAGCTGTCATGGATATTCCACTGGACAGTTCATCACAAAAAATATAATAATATTATATTATAAATCCGGAAATTCTACACTATTACAATTTATTTAAACTTTAATATATCTATATTTAATTGTAATTAGCGCATGCATGGGAATGGAAATTATGTAGAAAAATAGAGAACGAAAAAATAAGTTCACACACACACACACACACACACATCCGACACAAAAATGCTCTGGGAAACCCTTTCAAGAGAAAACCCAGCTGGAAGGTGAGGCTGCTTCGCTCTTTTTCTCTGTCTAAAAAATATGGCTACAGGTACAAAGAAGTAATGCCTGTGGATCGTGAGCTACTACAATGCACATATCCTCTCTCTGTTCTCTATGTACTATCTCTCCCAACTATCTTTGCTCAACTATGGAACAAAATTCTCTCGAAAGAATGGAATGCCTCTTCCTCCTAGTGACCTAGTTATAACATAACCTGATAGCCTACTAGTGGTTAATTTTGACTACATCAACTCTTAGCTAGAGTTAAAATATAGACTCCTCCGGAGTATTTTACACCACAAACACATGTCTAGCCCCCTTTCCATGAAATATATTTGTGTGTAGAACAACATGAAATGGTGCAACGCTAAAGAGGAAAATGTTTACCCCCAAGAAAAGTTGTTTGATGCCTCAAAATTATTATAGAAGGTTTTGGACCCCGTTTTTCCAAACTAGGTCCTGCCAGTAAAAGCAGTCCCATGAGTTGATTCCTCCACTTTTTCCACTTCGAATGCATCGAGATCTATGACAAACAGTATAATGATCCAATCTGGATCATGCATCTGTGTTATTGCTGACACTTCCATACTGCTGCCCACCCTACATCTGCACTATAGCTCCCCTCATATGTTGTTGTTGCAAGTGCAACAACTGTAACAACTGCAACTGAGAAACATCTGAAATGATGAATCAAATGTGTTTAGTATGATGCATATATATCCCGAGTCTTTGACTACTACTAGCCTATGCATTGTCTCTGAAGAATCTGCATTGTTACTGACTTTGCACTATTGCAAACTTTTCACTCTCCAACATCTGACTAAACCTAGTCTGCAACTGTAACTCCGAAATCTGACTGCATCTCCTAACACTGATCCATCTTACTACTGAATATTGTGGGCCCTCATAGCCAGGTAACGATCCATGAGGTGGACTCCTCAGTGGACCCTTCCCAAATATGTAGCTCTTTGGGGCTACACCTCTAAGTCACCCCACCTGAATCCTAGAGGTATGACTGCCAACATTGTGAAGTCTTAATGCGACCCGGAGGACAACTTGTTGATCTTAGCAAACATTCTCTAGTGGTCCTACTTCTCCTGCTTGTTCTTCTTCCCAAGAGGACACTACGTGTTGTAGTGACTGAACTCACCACATTTGAAGCACTTGACCTTTGACAAATCCTTCTTCTTATTACTTTGCTTCCCTTGCCCCTGACTGGGACCCTTAGATACTAGGGCCAAATTCTCCTCCTACTTCAACCTCTTCAATCTGTTGCTACTGTTGCCATTGATGGAGCTCTTTAGCAGAGATCGCCTCAACTCCTCCTGCTGCAAATTGACCCAAATCCTACCCCATCTTGGAAAAGTGTCTCTGCCCAATATACTTTGGACAAACACTTGCTAATCCTTTGAGACATTGTTTAGTGCCAATCACACTAGATATAATAGTTGACGTACTACTCCAACAACTGCAAGATGATCTCAAAACTCTTGAATTCTAGTGAGGAAGGGATCTATGCCTTCTCCCTTCTGCATCCTTATGAATCTCAACTTTTCTTCTAGGAACATATTCCGTTGCTCGGAAGTACCTTGATATGGCATGTAGAAAGAATCCCACATCTCTTTGGTTGTTCCCTTGTCTGCCACATGTGAGACTATATGATCTCAGACTCCATCCAAGATCAATTGCTTCACCCTTGCCATTTCCTTCTGGTATTATTTTTGTCGATCAAAATCTTGGGGAACTTCCACCACATTATCTATGCAGGCTTTCAGGCCATATTCATCTAGAAGTAAGGATATCCTAGCCACATAGTTGTAAGCTCCATCCAACCTATCCTGATCTCTAAGCTCTGCTGTGACCATCTCTTATCAAGTTGAAAACTATGTCTTTCCCTCTGCTCGGTTGTTGCTATGCTACTCGCAATACCTTCTAGAATGCATGGATATGCTAGCTGCTACTACCAATCTGCCTGGAAAAAATCGGACTTATGAGACTTGAAGTTCCCTAAGAGAAATTTTCCCTTTGATGTGTGTGATTTTATCTTCCAACTGACGATGGTTCTGCTAATGCAAAACCCTCTGCGTCCAACCAAGGAATATTCTTAGCGAAAATCTGAGCTGCAGTTGCTCCCTTTAACTGTTGGAATCACTAACTCGGGCAACTTGAATTTTCTGCGACCCTGTAACTGAAAATCGAATTTATGCCCTAGTAATCTGGCCTGCCTGTTTTGGTATTATGTCGCCTCTAAAAATTTCGGCCTGTTGCTCCATTGAACAACGAAATTCTCACCTCTACTTCTAAGCTTCCCAGTTGATCGCTCATGCTATGATACCATGTGAAAATTCCAAAACTGAAATCCTATTGCAACAACTGGAGATTATTCTTCTAATTGTTAATTAATTTAAAAAATTATTTGCTACGAAAAATATTGAATAAATCACACTGCAACTTTCACAAATAAAACTGTGGAAATAATAACGTTGGAAACTGAGAAAATATTAACACACACATACAATAATTAACATAATTATTTTTGGACAAATGTCTTCGGAAAAACCCAACATGGGAAACCCGGTGCAACAAATGAGGGTTTTATTATTAGGCAACAATGAAATTTGAGTATAGTATATGGTTGCCCAATTAGCTATCCAAACATCAAGAAAATATGGCCAAAATTATTTAATGGAATTACCCTACAAGCAACCCCGACCCAACTTTCCTTTTGAAACTTGTCCTCCTGGAACCCTTACGCTGGCCTTTGCACAGTGCTTGCACAACCCTATGACGTCTAGCTTGGAATTGCCTCTAATGAAGTCGTTTTGCTAGTCTCTGCTAAGGAAATTTATTCTTTGACACTCTAGAACCTTTGCCCGACCTATGGAACTAAAAATGTTTTTTCCTCCAGCTAAATCGAGTTTATTTGTTTATTTATTTGTTTATTTCCTCCAGCTAAATGTTTATTTGTTTATTTATTTATTTTATTTATTCATTTATATATATATATATATATATATATATATATATATATATATATATATATATATATATATATATATATATATATATTTATTTTTTTATTTTTTTTAATTTATTTTTTAATTAATTTAATTAATTTATTTATTTATTTTTATTTTTATTTATTTATTTATTATTATTATTATTATATATATATATATATATATATATATATATATATATATATATATATATATATATATATATATATTTTTTTTTTTTTTCTTTTTTTTTCAATTTCATTTTATATATATATATATTTTATTTATTTATTTATTTTTTATTTATTTTTATTTTTATATTTATTTATTTATTTATTTTATTTTATTTTTATTAATTATTTTTATTTATTTATTTATTATTATTTTTATTATTACTATTATATATATATATATATATATTTTATAGGTAGAATTTCAATATAATAATAGATAATTTTAATTAAATAATATTTGAAAATTCGATTACCGAGATTAATAAAAATAAAAATTTTGCTATTTCTAATAATTTTTAATTAAACTATTAATCTGAATTTTCAAACTAGCCATTTCAATTTGTAATTAAAAATATGTAAATTAAGGGAACTATTTTATTTCTTGTCTTATTATTATAATATTATTATTAATTAATTAATTAATTATTTATTTATTTTATTTTTAAATATTTACAATAAAATAATGTATAATAATCAATTAATGAAAAAATTAAATAATTAAACTATAAAATTGAATTTTATTTTTATTTATTTTAACTTTTTAATTAGACTTTTAATTTGAATATTCAAACTAGCCGTTTTTTTAATTATTGAACTAACCGTTTTATAGTCAAATTAGCTGATTTTAACGGTTTTCTTTCCTCTCCTACATCTATTTAAACTTAACGACTGATCTGATCTCTCACCTAGTCCTGATGATGAACCACACTAGTTGGTTCGAAACGCGTCGACTTTGTTCATGATAATGTGATTTTTACCGAAAGATTTCTGCTTAATTTATTGATGGATCACAGAAGCCAAAAATCTAGTAAATCGAGTTTATTTTCTGAAGCAACTACGTAGTCATTTACATCGCCTCACTGAGACCAACTCGGCCTCTTGCTGCAACCTCTCCAGATCTTTAAAACTTACTCCTAATCACTGTCCATGCCCCTTAGTCTCTTCTTTTATCTCTAGCTCTCCGAAAATTGTTGCTGCTCTCTTGAAATCGATCTACCAAGGAAATCAAACTGCTGAAGTGTGTTCTCCAAGTGCCCATCGACTTCTTCTTATAATCCTCTTTTGGGGCTCCAATGACCAAGATTAAATCTTAATAAAGGGATAGGATCATCTTGAATTCGATCCGTGTCAGTTTCTAGACTATTCTCACATTGACTTAATTAATTATAATTAATTAACTAGTTTTCCTAAGTTCATATTTAGGAAACATTAAAAAATAGGTTAATAATCTAATTAATTCATCTCTAAGTGGAATTTCTAGAAACGATTTTTGGGTTTTGGAGATCTCATGTATTCTAACCTCTCCACCAAAATTTGTGGCTAGAACACATTTGATGCTACAAAAAATAACAATACTCACGAACACCGCACAACAACCCTTGAGTTTGCTTTTCAATGTTGGTCGGGAGGTCAAAGGTCAGCCTGCTTTCCTATAATGCGCCTGCATTCGCCTTGACTAGCTCAAAGGCCCGACTTAGGGCCATTTTTTTAAATTTTTTTGAAGACTGACTAAAATAAATACACAAAAAAAATTACCAAGAAGATCCCATGGGGAAAACCTCAAGGCCTTGCCACATCATGGTGCATATGTCATGCCTGCATCATGCTGATGTTAACCATGCCTACATGGTGTCACGTGTCACCTGAATTTTACCCACTTGGCCACCTGCAAATGCCAAATCTACATGCCATGTGTCCTTTGCAGATTGGTCCACATCACCCTGTGTTGATGTCATCATGCCGCCGAGGCTGCCACCTGTCCACTTGCACTAGGTCCCACGTAGGTCGGGGTCGACCCATTTCTTTGCTACGCACCTGTACTTGTCCCCGACCAGGCCCGACTATGCCTTAGTCTCAACCTCCTTTTTTTAATTCCACACGAAGTTCGAAATATCCTTAACAAACAATTTTTTTCCAAACACAGTTTGTGTGGAACCTTAAGACACAATGCTCTTCCAAAGCTTCAACTGGTGATACCTTCTTCATTCTTAGGAGTTTTTTAGGCTGCCATATATTGTTGAAAATCGCTTTCCAAGCGCTATCCAACTGTGCCATTTCCACGAGCATTTGAGCTGGTTTTCTAAGGCATAAATTCATGCAAAGTTATGTCCTCCAACCATCATAGTTATAATTTTGTAGCTACATCACTTACTTGCTACTATGATGATTCTCTACTCAAGACTGCAACAACCAGAACACTTCCCTTGAACTTGACACTCCATACATTTTCCATCCTAACCCAGTTGACATCAATGTCAATATTATGCCCAACAAGATGCATCTGGCATGAGTGAAAACCTGCCCCCTTACAAACCACCAATGAGTAATTTCAAATGGTGTGGTTTTCCTTGAATAACAATGATGAGTCAACCTGCATTTGCAGATAACATTGAGTAAATACTGTCCCTACTGTTAGTTTGACAACTAAATAATAATAAATTTTCCCATTATTTAGAAAATTAATATATAAATTTTATAATATAAATATAATAATATATCTAATATTAATATTTCACTTTCAGTTTACAACCAAATCCATCCACAAAATAATACACTTTGCAAACATGAAAACTTTAAACATTGATTTCTCCCTATAGATACTTACCTATAATTGTACCTATTATTAATGTACATATTAATTTTTTTAAAATGGAAAAATCAAATTTAATAGAATGATTAATAGTGCATAAAATAGAAACACATTATTTTTGAATATTATTTAATGATGTTAATTGACATATTTTAGAAAACCATAATATTTAGAATTATGTTGGACACCTAATCCTCTATGGGTAGGTGTGGAAGGCGAACAGTCACAAAGGAGTCCAAGTGACCTTGGAAGATGAATCCAAGGGTCACACCAATGTAACATAAATAGACATCTATGGTGAATAATATGGATAACTCATGCTTATCTTTCTATGTGTGTGCTTACCTTCTCCTCCACCATGTGTGTGTTTTAACATGGTATCAGAGGGAGGTTAGTGTGAGGATGACGAAGGGTGGAGTGAGCGCAGAGCGGAGGTGGACCGTCATGGTGAGGGAGGTGGTCTGCGCGGAAGGAGAGGAGTGGGGAGCGGAAGGCGGGAGGTAAGTCCTGGTCTTCGTTAGATTCCTCTTGATGCTTCTTCAGCTTGATCAAAGTGTGTCAATCCACAATTCATATGTACATATTCTTATGATAGCAGGCCCAACTTTCTGGGTGTTGGGATCGATTTACAATGCGTTTGAGGCATATATTGTAGGAACTTATGTTCAACTACATGTGCTGCAAAAAGGAGTGTCTCTCATTCTTGATTGGCAACATTCTCTTTCTCATCAACACCATTGTTCATAGCAAAAGGCCTTCCCCTAAAGTGGAAAATACATGGCTTGACATCCTAGTGGGCGTAATGTTTGCTATGGGTAGGTGTGAGACTACGTACAGGAGGAGTAATGTCACTGCGTGGTGTGAGACTACGTAGTCGATTTAGAAGAGAGGGCAGAGGTGTAGAGTCCAAACAAGTGGAGCGTTATAGAATATTTCAGTAGCTGGAATGCCAAATATAGAAATAAATGGGAATAGAGTAAACGAGAGGTAGCGCATATGTTGGGAGATGGTAGAGGTTGCACTAAGGCAACACAGTCAAGCGCTATTCAGAAGCTTAATGGGGACCTCTAAACCCGGGTTTCCGATACCACTTACCTCCTCGGCCATGCTAATTGGTTATCATTTTAAAATTAACTCTTAACCTAACAAAAGCAATTTTAAAACGTTTGGTTAAAATTAACTCTTTACCAAACAAAAACAACTCTTTACCAAACAACAACAATTTAAAATCCTTTGGTTAAAATTAACTCTTAACCAAACAAAAACAATTTTAAAACCTTAATCAAACTCATTCAATCCGAACTCAATCAATATAATTGAATATACAACCTACCAAATTAAAATATAACGTGCTTCGAACTCAATCAATATAACTAAATATACAACCCACCAAATTAAAATAGGTCTTGTTTAACAAAGCCACAATTTAGTATGGATGGTAATTCTTCAAGAAATCTAACTTTGGGAGTGTAAATTATTTTGGTATTTTTTCTAGAAATCTGATTTTGGGATTGTTCAAATTATTTTGATAATTCTTCAAAAAATTATTTGGATTCTAAAAGTTTAAATTATTTATTTGATAAAATCCTGAAACACCCAAAATCTTAAAATTTAACAACAGTAACCTAATTTACAAAAAAATTCCCCTAAATTTTCTCAAAATCATACCAAAATTTCTAATATTTTTCTAACAAAAGCATAGCATATGAAAATATATGAACATTTATAAAATATTTTAAACTTTATTAAAAATGGAAATTTTCACCAGTCTCAACGTGTAAACCCGTTGCCATTGTGCTACACGTGACGAAAATTCAGAGACATTTGTTTGTATGGCTGTAAATAATCATACGAAACAAATTTTTTAAATGTGCAACAAATCCTCACCCTCAGAGTATTCAATTCAGTTACCATCGTTTCAGTACATGACAAGTTAATGCACATCCCCTTATCGTCTAGTTTATCATCTCAGTACGACAAACTTGTAAATTTCCCCTTCAGATCTTTCTGCAACGATGGCGAATTATCTGACTGGAAATATTGCTAAATCCAACAAGGTCTCATATACCCACGAACCCTCGTCTCATTGGAAACCTCCCACTGCCCCGAATTACAGAATCGATCGTCAGTTCCCATCTCCGTCTGCTACTCAATGTTCTTCTGCTCCTTCTCCTCTGAACGAAGATTGGTCCAGAGGGATTCTTCAATCCCAAGTTGATTATTCAATTCGATCGGATTTATCAGTTCTCCGTAAGAGATTTGGAAGCCAAACTCAAGCTTCGTCTGATTCGACTCTGAAGAAGGAATTGGGTCTTCAGGTTGCAGAGCAATATGGGCGAATTCTGCCATCGATCAGTACGAGGGATCATGGTGGGGTTCCAGTGTTTGTTATGCTTCCTCTGGATTGTTTAACGTCTAAGCATACTGTTAATAGAAGGAAGGCCATGGATGCTAGTCTCATGGCCTTAAAGAGTGCTGGTGTTGAGGGAGTTATGGTGGATGTTTGGTGGGGACTTGTTGAGAGGGAAGCCCCTGGAGAGTACAATTGGAGTGCATACAGAGAGCTCTTGGAGATGGTGAGGAAAAGGGGATTGAAGGTGCAGGCATTCATGTCCTTCCATAGGTGTGGAGGAAATGTTGGGGATTCTGTCAGGTAAGTACGACTTTTCAAATTGGCAATGACACGCAATGATTTTAAAATGTAAACTAAACTAAATAGTTTTAATCTGTGAAATTTTAAAGCTTGCTTGGACATGAAGTTGAGAGATTCCTTCCTTCTTCTATGCCCCAATGAATTGCCCAAGAGGTATATTATCTCGTCACGGGGGCTCAGCTGCCTAGCTGGAAAATGTGCTATGGGGTTGAAAGGAGGCATGCTTTCGCAGTTACATGCCCATTTAATGATGGGAATCTTCACGGATTAAAGCCACACTGTCGCACAGACCTCTTACCCACCGCTAGTTGACCTCAACACTCGGCTTTGATGCCCTTTGAAAATTGGACAAGCCAGGGGTCGAACCCACGAGTGGTTTTGATGTTATGTTTTAAAATTGGACAGGAAAGGAATCGGCCTAAACAACTCGCTGAGACACTACGTTGAAAATTGAACAAGGTAGGGTTTAAACTAAACACCTAGCTCTAGGAACCTGACCCATTATCTGCTAGGCACCCTTTACTGGTTCAATATCAAGGTGTGGATTACCATCTCCAACAGCCCCTACAAGGCACACTTTGCCGCAGGTCTCCTAGCTACAACCAATTGACCACCCAGCTCCAATACCATGTTGCCAATTGGACAAGCTATAAGCAACCACCCTGTGATCTGTCCACAGCTAGTGGGTTGTACGTTTGAGACACCTCTTTCATGATAGGCAGTCTTGCCGATTGGATATTAAGGTGTGGGTTTCTATCACTAACACACCCCCTAAAGCGACTGTTTTTAGAATAAAGCTTCCTTTGACTATTAATATGAACGATGTGTACATAGCTTTCATAGAAAAATCACTTCACAAGCACAAACAAATGCTGTCCAGACTCCAAACCTCAAAATCGCCGGCCGGCTTATGCCACAACACTCTCATCTCTCTGGTTGCAAGCTAAGAGTCCATAGATCCAGAGTCATAATAACAACAACAAAGGGCTACAGCCCAAGCAGAAACACACTAAGAAGTGATCATGCCAGTGTTGGGAGGAGTGTGGTAATGGTCATCTGGGGTAGGGCCCAATTCAGTAACTGAGGATTTGACATTTGCAGGCTGCACAAGTGTCCGTCCATCAGTTACAGTGAGAGGCTCCGGAAGGTTCAACCATTTAGAGATGGTCAAGGCTAGGGTTGGGAACTATTTGTTGTTGCAGGAAAGCACTTGGGACCAACTCCTGTTGTACTTGTATCTCTCATGCACTTTTTTTCTGGCATGGTCTAGGGGGCAACTGTCACCTCTGTCTGAGTTTGCTGAAGAGGACTAAGAAGGGCCAAGCCATGCTTTGTCTCAGGTCTTATAGCCATGACCAATCAACTCTTAAAAATAAAACAAGAGAGAAATAAATACAAGATAAACACATCATGATACTAATACATGGACACCATATTCTACCTTGGAAATCCTTACGGGAAAACCAGCTCCGAATAATAGATATACTATTCCATGGCCCAAAGGTAAATTACAATGCATTCTTCATGCCTTTAAATAAGCTACATTACATTAGAATACCATGGGAAAAACCATGGGTTATCAAAACTTGAAGCCCAAAAACTGCCAACTTTAAATTGACTCTATGACCAAGTCAAGTTTACCTTAACTATTTTATCAATACCCCTCTTAAACCTGACTTGGGGAGATTAACCTAGTTCAAATAACAATGTTGAAGTCCATATAAAAAATTACCATTCATTGGAATACATGGATAACCAACCTCTGTATCCAGCAATTTTCTAGGATACTTTTATGTTTTTCTTGTACATGGTTCATCAATATCTCACATCTTGCGATTTCACATTTGCAACCCCCACAAACTAGCATACAACTACACTTGCTACCCTCATACCTATTCAAGTGGTCCATTCCACAACTTGATCATCCATAATTCCATGCTGCATCGCACTGCAACAAGTATGCCTGAATTACATGTCTTACAACAAACTAACTTCAAGCTAGCTATGGGTACACCAACCACCCTTGTACCTATTCAAGTGGTTCATTCCACAACTTGAAATATCGTGTGCTACTGTGCTTATGCATACCTGAACAACAAATCTTACAACAACCTTGGAAATACAACCTGCCTATGGCTAGGATTTACAGCTTGGACCAAAGCCCTCTAGGGTGTTCATGCACCATTGTAGTTTCCCATCACATGTTGGCTCCTTCACCAATCTTTGACACCATTGACTACATCTACGTTCTCTCATCCATGTAGTTATGTGACTTCTCTCTCACTATATCTCCAACCTGTGCCAATCCATACCTTGACCTAGCCTACTAACACCATTTGCACTCACCAAATCAACGCAATCTCTCATTGGCTTGTTACCGCTCAAACTAGCAGGGGTCCTAAAAGGGGATCCTTGAAGGGCTACTACCAGATTAAGGGAAACAATGGAGCAATAACCCACTGTCACCTCGGCTATGGCTCTCTACTCTTTACGGACTTTCACCGATGGGAGGAGACTCGATATAATAAGGACCACAAAATAAATAGACCAATGATAGGGTGAAGGGTGATCCTGAGGGCCTATTCACGAGAGAGGCTCAAAAGAATGGTTTGATTGCATTGGAAGGCAAGGTTAACGACTCTCAAGGAAGGGCTCAAGGAGAATTTCAAGATTTGAGTTTAGGGTATGTATTTTATGATGGAGGCCCTCACACCCTAAAATTCTTGTGAAGGCTTGGATTCCAAGTGATCCTTGAAGAATTGTCCTTAATGAATTATGGGACCACACAGGACCAAGTGGACCTGGGTTTAGGTCAAGGGGGAAGGATTTGGCCACCAATGATATGTTTGACCTAATCCAGAGAGAGAAAGGGACTAAAGAATGAATTTTCAACACAAGACAAAAAGAGGATCCCAATGAGGTCTTTAGGCCCAAGGTAACCAAGGGAAAGATTGATCTTGAGGCTAGGGCTTGAGGTATCTCACAATCCCACTATCAGAATTGACTCAAACTTGGAGGGTGCCTAGGAGAAACCCCAATGTTGAGGATGCCAAGGGATTGGATTTTTCTGGTGGGTGCTTTGCAAGATAAATGATGCCCTAGGAGATGTATAGGGCTAGACCTAGAAAAGAGAAGCCAAGAGAAGGAAATAATTTTAATGTGATCACCTTTATGGTGGACCAGTGCCTAGTCCTTTGGGGAAATGTTGAGGTCAAGAGTAATTATGACTATGGACATCGGATTTTCTATGTCAAGGAGGCATCAAAGACAACTTCGCATAGCATTAGGGCAGCAGCAAAAGCAGCTTCAAGAGCTTTATACTTCGTTTTGCAAAATAGATGGCTTATCAAGATGAATTTCAGCGAAGAAGCATCTCTAGGAACATTCTTTCATGATACATGGCCCATACATGAAGCATCACTATCTAGAAACCGAATTTCCACAACTTCGCATAAATGGATGCAGTAAATTAGCCCTAGTATAGCGAAATCCTAGCAACAATGTATGTGACAAAATAGAAAGAGAAACTAGCATTAAAAGTACTTACATGTATTAAGAGTATATCCAACCATAAAAAAATTGCCAATTAAGAAGCTCCAAGACAAGAGAAAATAATCTAAACATCAAAATTCATTCCATGCTCCAAACATTCGTCCTCCAAGAAGGATATCGAAGTTCTCTAAAGAGATACAAGTCTAAACCAAGTGATGATGCTAAAATGAATTCACATCACTTGTATTTATACACTTCTTATGAGTTCGATTTAGTTAATTAGGCCTATATAAGCCCCTAGAATAAAATAATGTGCAAAATAACTAACTTTTGGTGACAAGCCCACCAAACTAGCCCATAAACAAAAGAATAAGCCTCTCAAGAGGTCGAATGCTCAATAATACATGTCATTGGGCCTTCTAAGAACCCTGATGAAGTCCACAAGTGCCATAATGATGAATAAGACTCCCAAAAGTAGTGGACAAGGGGTTGGCCCCTTTTTCTCCAAATAATAAACCCATGGTGCTCCCAATGGGTGTGGGGGCACACAAGCAACCTTATGGGTCTCCAAGTAGATCGAAGATGTTTGTAGACCATCTGTAAGGGTTCGGATGATGGTGTAACTGATGCCACATCAATATACAAGTCCTGGGTCATCTGCCAAGTGCATGGTACAACTGTGGGGCCGACTAGGCATGGTGAACTATGTGCATCTTCCTCGTCCAATAGGTGAATCTCGAGCAATATTTGAACATCTCTGGGGATCCAGGAGTGCTGTCCACTGCTGTCCACTGATATGGAGGTCCATGGCTCTCTACACACACTCTTCAGGTGCCAATGCAACTCTCTGGAGGGTTAGGATCCTGTATAGGGAGATCAAACCCAAAATGGAGACCATCTGCAATCCTGCATAAGATCCAATGCATCCCCTAGCCTTCCGGTACAACAAGTCATTTAAAGAAATCGAATTAAAGAGCTTACAAACCATGGACAACAAATGGGCACTTCATAATGGCATGCCCTTCCATTGTGGGCTTTGACATGTGCTAATGTCTCTAAGCTCCAAGGGGGGTTAACCAAGTACCCTCTTAGGTGGTTTCTACTTTTAAAAGGGATGATATGTTCAAGGTACATCCTCCAAATGGTGGTGGCATGTGATAAAGTGATGGAACAAAGTAGGGAATGAAGGGGGCAATCCTGGGTCACATGCCAAGGTACAAAGGTAGCTAATAAAGGGAAGTCCACACCTGGGTATATAATGTATAGGAGGGAGAAATCGTGGTACATGAGTTACCTTGACCTTGATTTTTCCACCCTTCTTAATATGCCTTTTGTCTTTTTATGATTTTTCTTTGATTAACTGCTCAGGGTTCAAAGGGGTAAGAGCATGATGTGTAAGGTATAGCAGTGGATACCCCCTTTAAGGTGGTGCGGTTCATTTCCCACCAAGGGTTGGGACAATCATGGGTTCCTGAATGATAGAGGAAGCTCATCTAGGGCCTATAGGAACCAAGGTGATGGCCATGGGCATGGGGTAGAGCTCATGCATCGGCTTTTGCCCACGTGCTAAATGTGTTTGTCCTGACCATCTCTTGCATTTTGTGGTACATTTTCTTGTTGAATGTGGCCAATTATGCTTTTTACTTTTCTTTTCAGTTGCATCAACCTCTGGGGCATCATTCCAGGCCTAACCCAAGGTGTGGGCAAGGGGAAGGGGAGGCTAACTCTATGTGGATCAAGTGGAGGAATGTTGACCCAGGTGGGAGAAATGATGGATGGGGTTATAATGTACGGAGAGGGAGTGATATATGTGGATGGAGAAGCAAGACCACGCAACCAAAATCAGGGTTTCCCATGTAGTACCACCCCAAAATCCCAAAGGTTAGTAAAAGAGATCCCACGGGACTAAGTTCCAAGGGTAACATCCAAAAGAGATCTAGGGGACAAAAGCACAGACTTGACCCACTCTTTCCGTCGAATCCTCCCATTAATCCATGCCCAGAAGTGTCCATGATAAGCAAACTACAATACTCAATTACCAAATGACAAGGCATACCTTTAGGTTCGAGAGGCCCCCCTTTAAACACACGATCATGACAGATGGGCGAGGGACCACATGGCTGGCTCAGGTGGCGGAGAAATGGCACGACGAGCTAGTTGGTGGCTGCAAGGGGCTACTAGCTGCCGACTAAGGGTCGACCATCTTGGAGAAAATTTTCTCCTAGGGATATCACCCACAAAATGGTGGGTAGCATGGCTTAGCTCGCATCCTTTTAGTGGGCTTCATTCGCCTTTGCCATAACCACAATAGCCTTTAGCTGCACATGCACACTCCCTCCTCGGTGGATTTTCCACAACCTCCAAAACTTGATTTGTTGATCCTAACACACACTCAACCCTGGTGGCTTAGAAATTCGAGTACTCTCGGATACCCTCCTCTTTCCTTTATTTCACCCACTTCGTGTCTCTCTCTTCATTGTAGATTGTAGAGCAATTTGTTTATAACCTCCATGCACCTTCAGATCATGTGCCGACTCTAATATCCTTGAATTTATTAGTTGCTCAAGGTCTTTGTTCACATTAGGGTGATACTGGCAAGTGAACCTTCTGCAAGTTCGTTTGATCTCCTTGGTGCTTCTAAAACTCGATATTCCCAGAGCTACGTAGTAATCACCTACCATACAAATGAACCAATGCGCCCTTCTATGTCTATTATTGCCACTGAAGTCGTATGAAAACTTCATGTTCCTCCACAAATGCTGCCCGCTATTAAAGAGTTGAGAAGAACCTAACCGTAGGTTTGAAAACTTATACTGCAATTTAAATGTCCCTGAGCTACTTTTCCTGGCCATGATACTAGCCATTAGCATGGAGTTGATGCATTCTTGTTGCAGAAAAAAATGGTCAAAGATGGTGTGGAAGACATGGTCATTGTTGCGCTATGGATTGAATTGTTTGATACATATTTATTGTTTGCTTGGTGGGAAACTTAACTTGCTATGACTTCCACTTGTTTTATTGCAAGATGTCCATGCTTCCAAATGAAAAACCTCAAACTCTTTCTCTCCTCCAAGAATCACTTCCAAAAATTCCAACATCATGTTATACCAAATGTCATCACCTTGAAATACTGTCTGGCACCTATGTGCTCCAAATTCAATTTGATCCATACCTATAAACCCTCTCACATGCGATCCAAAGAATTGTTGGAAAATCAGAAATGCAGAAATATTTTCTTCTTGATGATAATTACTTGTGATTTTCTTTATTTATTATTATCTTTCTCATGTTCTTTTATTTTAATTCATCAAGCAATTACCAAAACTAAAACACGAAGATCAAGGACACCAGATGTAGGCACAAAGCCAGGGCAAAACCCCTATATAGGGGAAAACCCAGTCAAGAACCCTTCCTTCAGTAGATTCATATAACAATGAGACAACTGAGACCTTAACCAACATGCCTTCCTCCTCCACCAAGTCAACCCTTCCTCCTTGTAAGTATCCTTTTTCTTAGCCTTCAAAGCTTAGCCCTTCAAAGTGCAGCTACAGTCTAGAACTTCGATCCAACAACGGAATTTCGGCCCAGCTACTCCAAAATTTTGGCCTCCCCAGCAATTGTAGAATTTTGGCCTTCCAGCAGAACTCTAGAACTTCACACATGTGAGATAATAGAGAGAGAAATCGACTTTCTTAGCAAGATATTGACCTTCTTCTCCTTCGCTAGCCCTTTCCTTATGCTTCCTTGGAATTAGTACCCTTTACTGCATCCAACTACTGCAATTCACTGCAAATCAAACTTGCTTTTCTTCTGCATCAAATGAGGTCGAGTTGCTCCAATATATAGGCTTCTTGTGAGGTCGAATTACCCTGTTTGAGGCCGACTTGGTGGAGGAGGCCTAAAAGACCTAAAATACAACAAAATAAATTTCTTTCTTGACAAATAATTCCTAAGAAGGGTTTCTTACAATATGACATGGACAAGGACACTTGACATAAACCCTAGAGGTCTTCAATGGATACCTTGACCTAAAAACAATTGACCCAAGCATGAAAGTTGAAACCCATGCTTTAATAAGTCAATTTATTAATAATAAAATTTCTTTTTCTTTCTTTTGACAAATACATTTCAAATATAATTATGAAGACAGACACTAGTTACATTCTTCAACACTCCCTCTTAACTAGGGAGGTATTCATAATTACCTATACCTATAGAGGTACATGGAAGATCTCCAAAATGAACTACGAAGAGTTCTGGCACATTCAGTGCCACGAATTAGATACCTGACTAGGGTAATCTATCAGGGTGTGAGTAAGATGGACTAAAACTTTCATCCAATCTAGGTACTGTCAAACTTATTAACTAACCACAACCTAGGGATCTAGGTGTGTATCCAAGGTCAGAGCTCCAAGACCAACACCACCCTCCCACTTCGGGATCTAGACATCAAACACACATAGGGCGACCAATTGTGCTCCCAAGCATCCACCATTAGATGCTTCAACTCTCCCTAATAAACTAGATACATCCATTTGTCCAAGCATGCTTTCCAAGTGTCCGTCCTTCTTTATGGAGAGATTTACCTGTTCAAACACAACCCCAATCAACAACATACTTTCAAATATACAAGTAAACACAAACCTTCAGGGTCCTCATTCATTTAGATGTCGTTTATATCATCAAGTTATCCATATACAATTTTGTCAGAAGCTTTCTTCTTCTTCTTTCATTTCTTTAGTAGCACCAAATACATTCTCAGTACTTCTCAGGTCTTTTTCATGAACATTCATCTGTATTATTCACTGTCATAATGTGCCCTCCCTCTCAATTGGGGAGATATACCCTTTCTTCTATCCATGCTCCTTCTTAACTTAGGGAGATCAACTACTATAACATTGGAGAAGCTTTGACCTTTCATGACTTCATCAATGTCTTCTTCATCATCATCCTTCTATTTTTCATCATGCTTATATGGATATCTTCATTATCTTGAAGATTGTGTACTTGCAAAACTTTAATAGCAAGTACAACCAAATATATATATATATATATATATATATATATATATATATATATAGAAGCATGAAGTTAACTATATCAGAATCACGTTAATACAAAAATGGAAGCATTAGACTTTAGACATCAAATACCTAAACCTAGTTAGGTTCATAATCAACAAGTGACACATACTTCTAAACTTCAACTTCTTGCTAGGGTTTTTGTTACAAACCCTAGACTACAACATAAAGCAATTTAATCAGTCTCATTCTATCTAGGGCCTCAATATTATGAAAGATTTTGTTATATTACAAACTCTAGATTCCATCTTAGAGACACAAATCAAATAATAATTCTATAATGCATCTAAGGGTTCAACACTTAACAAAATTTATATGTTAGACTCCACTAGGGTCTGTTCCAAACTCTAGATCATATCGGAAACAATATCATTATATCCTAGAATATCAAGCTTCTACTAGGGCTTTGTTACAAACCCTAGAATTTACAAACTATGAACATCAACAATTAGGTTAGCTTATATATACATATCTAGGATAATCATGCACAAACATATCACATCTATTAGGTAAACTTAGGACACAAATATCAATACATTAAAGTTACACATACAACAATTTTGATCAGGCTAGGGTTTTAATCATACAGACAACTATACATCGAGGGTTTCATTCCTAGGAGCTTACTATAGATATTATAAGGGTTTTGCTCAAAAACCCTAATTTACCAAACCCTAAATATCTATGGTTTCAATACATAACTTAGATATTAACAACAAACTATAAAGGACTAGGGTTTCCATTATAACAATACCAAAACCCTAAACATCAAAATAATAGTATTTTCAAGACTTCATCAATAACCCTAAGTAGACCAGGGTTTCATAATCAATATTTACGCACCCTCAGGTTAGCGTTTTACAGAGAACCTATTTAGGGTTCCATAATAATAATAATAATATAACGAGGAAAGATTCAATCTAATGATTAATCACCCTAACAAGAATCTTTGTGATTCAAAACCCTTGTAGGACATCAATTCTTGAAGAGCTTCCTTTGCAATAGTACTTATATCAGGCTTTATCTTGTGAAGTCTCCTCCATAACCTTTGAGCATTCAACAAGCTTTTCTACACAAGGAAAATATAAAAGAAAGGTTATTAGCATATAATACAAACACATCTTGATAAGAGAGGAAACCAAACATAAAAAGATAATACAAGGAGTAAGATACCTATCTTTGGTAAAATGGTGAGGGCTCCCTCTTAATTCAATCTTGAGGGATACCTATAACTTTATCAAAACAATTCAAAAATGTTTTACCAAGGCATGTTAGACCTACAAGTTCTAGAAATCAAAACATAAAGGAAAACAATTCAAAACTTAGAATAGAAGGATATGTAAGGGATAAAGTCCCTAAGAGTCCCTGGAAAATAAGTCTTTGACTTCAAATTCTTCCATATTGTTCTTCTTTGGTGAACCTTCATTTGCAATATTTGCTTGATCCATATCTCTCCTTTTATTCCTTGGATTTTTAGGGCAATGGCTTTTGTAATGACCCATCTTGTGACAATTGTGTTGAAAAGTGTAACTAGGATCGGTCTACATATTGACTATGTAATTATGAATTTATCTAAAGAAGAAGACAAAGATAATAAATGTATTTTGTTGTACTTGCTTCATGTATTTCATGAGCAAGATTTTATTATAGGTCAATAGACTTCTTCTTGATGTCTATAGGGTTTTGTCTTCTAGTGTAATTAAGAGTCATGATTATGAAGTATTTAGTCTGAAGAATGTCTCCAAGACCTTGTGGAAGAAAGGCTCATAACAACCCTCAAGACAACTCTCATTCAAACGCTGGAAATGATGTGATAAGGTCGGCTGATAATCAATGATGAAGTCGGCCTACATGTTGGCCTAAAAGTTTGTTGTAGGGTCTGCCTAAAAGCCAGACAGTGCACTATATATATACCCTAGTCAATTGCAACTCATAAGCATCAGCCAAATTGCGGATCTCTCGGAGATTTCTATTAAAATTTGGGTACCAGAGGATAAGTGGTTCCCTAAGGCTTTGATCTTTGGCCTAAGGAAAAGTGTCCAAATGTATTTAATTTTTTCTCCTAAAGTGACTTTATAAGTGGTAAAGTCAAATCTAATTTAAAAGTGACTTTATAAGTGATAAAGTTACAAAGTCTAATTTTAAAGTGACTTTATTAAAGTCAATGTGAAATTGGAAAGTGAAAAAGTGACTATGGAAATAAAAGGCTAAGTGGGTCTTTATTAAAGTGGGGTGAATTAAAAGATAGAAAGTGAGAATTAAATGCACATTTAATCTCAGCCCTAGATCTAAAGCTATCTCAGCCATTGGATTTAGGGATTCCCCAAAAGTCACTTAGGGTTAGGTTAAAGGAGGAAAAGAAGAGAAAAGGTCATTCATTATTTCATGAGTAGATTGAGAGAGGAGTAGAAGAGAGCAAGAAGAATTTCCGAGCAGAGGGAGAGCAACAAAGACACTCAGCAAATCCGTACAGTAGCTTGGCACACTTCCTAAGGCAGTATTTTCGTACAGCAACATTTACTTGGCACTTATACTGAGGTAGAATCCGTACAACACTATTTGCACGCATTTCAAGGCAAGGCACATCGCTGAAATCGAGAAGAATATTCAGCAGTCAAAGGCATAGTTTTCGAGGCTGTTTTTAGGGCACGAAAATCGAGAAGGGGGCTGCTGTATGTGTCTGTACAGTTTCGTACAGCCAGATTTAGTCATGCATTTCAAGGCAACAAGTACATCAATTAATGCTGCATTTATTACTGTAAATTTTGGTTTGTTGGCACAATTTTCAAGGTGGAAAGTTGGCACGAAAATCGAGATAAGTGGGTTATTGTGTTTGTTGTAATTTTTACTATGTTTTTCAGTTCTCTGTAAAAGCATTTTCCAGAAATAAAGAACCCTCGAATTGGTTTTCCTCAAGAGTTGTAGGGGGTTTTTTAGGGTCATATTGACCAAAAATCAGCGTGTTAATTTTTTGTGTGTGGCTGAAATATTTTTTTGTGTTTTATTTCTGCAATTTCCAGCACTGAAATTTCCAGAATTTGTGTTTTCAGAAATATTTATCATTTCCAGCTTGTTGAGTGTATGATTATGGGAATGGGCATTTAACTATATGGGAGTGATAAGGAGAAACTGATAACCGGGGTTGGGTCTCAAATTTCTACATGGTATCAGAGCTTGGGTGACTGAAAAGTGCAGTTAGGGACAGCAAGTGAAAAATTACATCAAGCTATTTTCACACAGAAAACTGAAACTTTACCACTGATTTGAAAACTTCAGTTTGTTAGGATAACAAGCATGTCTTTGGGCTTGAGAGTGGAGGATAGGTTTGATGGGCAGAGCAACTATAGTGCATGGAGGGAGAGAATCTAGAGCATCTTTGAGGAGGCAGAAGTCTGGGGCATAATGGTACATACCACACAATGCTCAGTAGTAGTGCCTGCTGACCCTGTTTAGTTGACAGATTTTAATAAGAAGAATGCTAAGGGAAAGAGACTGATTTTGGATGGTGTTAAAGACCATGTCATTCTTCATGTGAGAGGAAAGACACATGCACATGAGATGTGGACAACCTTGACCAATCTCTACCAGAGCACAAATGAAAACAGAAAAATGATCCTAAGGGAGAAGCTGAATGCCATTAAAATGGCTAAGACTGATGGTGTTACAACATACCTCACAAAGATCACTTCTGCGAGAGATGAGTTAGCTGCTGTTGGAGAGACCATTCCACCCACTGAGTTGGTGCAGATTACATTGAATGGTCTTCCCAAGACATGAGAGAGTTTTGTGGATGGGATTGTTGCACGGGAGAACCTTCCCACTTGGGAGAGGTTGTGGGATGATTGCATTTAGAATGAAATCAGAAAGAACCATCTTGGGGCAACCAAGCAGGTAGAGGAGGATGACAATGTAGCATTGTTAGCAAGGGGCAAGAAGGGCAAAGGAAAGAAGCAAGCTTCCACAAGTGGTGGTGGGAGTAAAGGCAAAGGTAAAGGTAAACAGGTGAACAAGGAAAATGACTATTCCAAAGTTAAATGTTGGAATTGTCAGATGTTGGGACACTTTGCAGTTGTGTGTCCAGAGAAGAAGAAGAAGGGCAAGGACAAGACCATGGCAGCATCAACAGAGATAGAGGAATTTTCGGAGGGCTTTGACCGGGAGTTTGGGTTCATAGCTTGTGAGTCCACTAGTGCAGGATCACCTGCCACACAGGTTGAGAGGGAGTGCACTTTCCACTCTAAAATATCTTCGTGTATTTGCACACAGTGGGGCTTCCCGTCATGTGACAGGATGTGAGTACTTCTCTGAAGCCAGAGAGTGGCACATTATAGCAAAATGAGATTACACCATTAGCAGAGTGTCGTGGGACAGAGTATTAGTGTAGGGAACCCAAACCTCCTCTTGAAAAATGATGTCTGAGAAAGTAGGATGAAGAAGAACCTTATATCCGTCTCACTGAGGACAGAGTGAGGTATTGCTCAGAGAAGATGTGCTTATATATCCTGTGGGCTCACTGACTGAAACTAGAGGATTGGTGTATTTTCATGCCAACGTGAATTTTTTTTTTTTTGCAGCCTGCATATTGGAGTGTACTGGCAAATGTGAAGTATAAATTGGGAAGCAAAGTAGTCAGGATTATGGGATGGGGGCACATGTATCATGTATACCCTGGTTAATACTATACACGGGATATGTGTCTAACAATTTGATACATGCAGAGATGTGTTATGGGAAGTTTAAGCAACTTCTTCCTGTAAAGACAAGACGATAAGTATCTTTGATTTGATCTATACTTATGGTTTTACTATATTCATGTATCCTATAAGGATGATACATGTTACTTAATATGACTACTCTAGGAAGACTTAGATTTATTTCTCGGGCTATCTAAGACAGGAAATTTCTGCTGTTTCAGAGTTTATTAGCTCTTGTGAGACTCTGATAATGTTAGAAGATCAAGTTCTCAAGCCTGGATAATGAGGAGTACTTTTATAGCCGTTGGATACAGTGGAGGTAGGCATCAGAGAGCTGGCAGCTCTTACAACTCCCCACACCAGGTTGTGAGAGGAAGAATAAAATCACTGTTAAAATTTTTCAGTTAAGTGCGGAATGATCAAAGGCTTTTTATTTTTAGCAGAGGCTCGCAACATCACGGCATTGCAGCAGATACATCATGCCTTGGGGCATGTGTCTCCGGAGGAGGCTTTTTCTGGGAAGAAGCCTGATGTTGGTCACTTTCGTATCTTTGGGTGCATTACATTCTCCTATGTTCCCAAGGAGAAGAGGACCAAGCTAGAGCCCACTCCAGAGAAGGGCATCTTTGTGGGTTACAGGGAGACCTCGAAAGCCTTTCGGACTTATATTCCTGCACAGAGGAGAGTTGTTGTCAGGCGGGATGTGAAGTTCGAGGAGGATAGGGCTTTCAGGAGGTCACGGGAGTTAGAGTATCCGCATTGATGGATGCTCACGAGCAGCCTCCTAGGAGCCATTGCAGGATCTAGGTGGATGCAGGATTAGGAGGCCACTATCATTTTGTCAGTCCATCGGGCAGAGTAAAGGCTCGGCGAGAGTCGGGCTGTGGTGTCGGCAACATGCAAAGGTCATTGTA
Organism: Pinus albicaulis; assembly: GCA_034641835.2. Lineage (NCBI taxonomy): Eukaryota > Viridiplantae > Streptophyta > Pinopsida > Pinales > Pinaceae > Pinus > Pinus albicaulis. The sequence goes on from CM076570.1 coordinate 1,549,683,969, forward strand.
TAGCCCATTGATCGACAGCTCACACCTGCGTACTCAACATCACAAAGGCAGCCTAGGCATGAGGCCTGCCATGTGACTTCAGAGTTCAGCTTCGAGGAGGATGAGGATTCTTTCACTCCGTGGGAGAAGTGTGTTGTGGAAGAGGAAGCCCATGGCCGGACACCTGGAGAGGCCACATCCGTTGCTTTCCACCAAGGGAGAAGAGAGAGTGTACTTACTGGAGCTGGCTGGTAGCTATATGGCATTGGTTGCTAGCATCGTTGACTCCGAGCCTTCTAGCTATGAGGAGGCAGCTAGCCAGCAGGTCTGGAGAGAGGCCATGCAGGGGGAGTATTCTTCTATCATGAAGAACGATGTTTGGGAGGTGGTGCCGAGGCCTGAAGGGAAATCCATGGTTACTTCCAGATGGATTTACAAGAGAAGCATGTTGCAGATGGAAACAACGAGAAGTTCAAGGCTTGGTTTGTGGCGGGAGGGTTCTCACAGGTAGAGGGAGTTGACTATGAGGAGACCTTCGCTCCCGTGGCTCGATATACTTCCATTCGCTCCATTATATCGATAGCAGCAGAGATGGGTTGGAAGATCCCCCAGATGGATGTGAAGACCACATTTCTCAATGGCTTCATACATGAGGAGGTTTATATTGAGTAGCCGCAGGGCTTTGAGGTGCATGGGAAGGAGTCCCATGTATGCAGACTGAAGAAGGCACTTTATGGCCTGAAGCAAGCTCCTAGAGGTTGGTACTCTAGGATTGATATGTACTTGCAGGAGATGGGTTTCACAAAGAGTAATTCAGATCCGAACCTATACTTTATTGTGGTAGGTGAGGAGCCTCTCATTCTGGTGCTGTATGTTGATAACTTGGTCATTACAGGTGCAGAGAGACTCATAGAGAGCTGCAAGAGAGATCTTGCTTCGGAGTTCGAGATGAAGGACATTGGCTTGATGCATTACTTTTTGGGATTGGAGGTGTGGCAGGAGGAGGGGCATTTCTTCCTGGGATAGGGGAAGTATATTGTGGACATTCTTAGCAGAGATTTCACATGGAGGATTGCAAACCCGTGTCAACACCTATGATCACTAACTGGAAGAAGCTTCACGCTTTTGATTCCGAGTTGGTGGATCCCACATTGTATAGACAACTGATTGGTTCTTTGATGTATTTGGCCAACACTATACCAAATATATGTTTTGTAGTCCACACGATGAGTCAGTTCATGTGTGAGCCCAAGAGAGTGCACTAGGTTGCTGCAAAACACATACTTCGTTACTTGCAGGGGACAATGGATTTTGGCTTGGATTATAGACAGGGAGATGGAGTGAGATTGGCAGGGTACACTGATTCTGATTGGGCAGGTTGTGCTTCTGATAGTAAGAGCACTTCAGGGTGTTGTTTTGGGTTGGGTTCAGCAGTTGTGTTGTGGTTCAGTGGGAAGCAACAGTCAGTTGCATTGAGTTCAATGGAAGCAGAGTACATGGCAACCAATTTGGCTAGTTGTGAAGCCATATGGCTTCGCAAGATGCTGTTTGGCTTATTTGGTCAAGCGTTGAGACCTTCAGTGATTTACTGTGATAATCAGAGTTGCATTAAATTCATGGAGAATTCAATATTTCGTGACAGGTCAAAGCATATCGGGATCAAATATAATTTCATCAGAGACTATGTTCAGAAGGGAGTTGTGAAGCTTGAGTATATTCCCACAGATGAGCAGGTAGCGGACATATTCACCAAAGCCTTACCACGGGGCAAGCATGTCTACTTCAGAGACAAGATGGGGGTGGTGAGGAACACTTTCCTCAGTAAGAGGGAGTGTTAAAATTTGGGTACCAGAGGACAAGTGGTTCCCTAAGGCTTTGATCTTTGGCCTAGGGAAAAGTGTCCAAATGTATTTAACTTTTTCTTCTAAAGTGACTTTATAAGTGGTAAAGTCAAATCTAATTTAAGAGTGACTTTATAAGTGATAAAGTTACAAAGTCTAGTTTTAAAGTGACTTTATTAAAGTCAATGTGAAATTAGAAAGTGAAAAAGTGACTATGGAATAAGAGGCTAAGTGGGTCTTTATTAAAGTGGAGTGAAATAAAAAATAGAAAGTGAGAATTAAATGCACATTTAATCTCAGCCCTATATCTAAAGCTATCTCATCCATTGGATTTAGGAATTCCCCAAAAGTCACTTAGGGTTAGGTTAAGGGAGGAAAAGAAGAGAAAATGTCATTCATTCTTTCATGAGCAGATTGAGAGAGGAGGAGAAGAGAGCAGGAAGAATTTCCGAGTAGAGGGAGAGCAGCAAGGACACTCAGCAAATCCGTACATCATCTTGGCACAATTCCCAAGGCAATATTTTTAGACAGCAGCATTTACTTGGCACATATACCGAGGCAAAATCCATACAACACTATTTGCACGCATTTCAAGGCAAGGTACACTGCTAAAATCGAGGAGAATATTCAATAGTCAAAGGCACAATTTTCGACGTTGTTTTTAGGGCACATAAATCGAGAAGGGGATTGTTGTACGTGTTTGTACAACTCAGTACAACTAGATTCATGCACGCATTTAGAGGCATCAAGTACATCAATTAATGCTGCATTTATTACTATAAATTTCTGTTTGTTGGTGGCATAATTTTCAAGGTGGAAAGTTGGCACAGAAATCGAGATAAGTGGGTTATTGTGTTTGCTGTAATTTTTACTGTGTTTTTCAGTTCTTTGTAAAAGCATTTTCCAGAAATAAAGAAGAGCTCTCAAACTGGTTTTCCCCAAGATTTGTAGGGGGTTTTTCTAGGGTCATATTGACCAAAAATCAGCGTATTAATTTTCTGTGTGTGGCTGAAATATTTTCTGTGTTTTATTTCTGCAATTTCCAGCACTGTGAAATTTCCACAATTTGTGTTTTTAGAAATATTTATCATTTCCAACTTGTTGAATGTATGATTATGGGAATGGACATTTAACTATATGGGAGTGAGAAGGAGAAACTGATAACCGGGGTTGGGTCTAAATTTTCTACAATTTCCACAGTGAAAAGTGCGGATTAAAGAAGTGATGAAGTGTAGATTTCAGAGGAGAACAAGTGCTGATCTCAGAGGTTAATAAGGGTGCGGATTTCAGAGTTTAAAGATTGCGGATTTCTCTGTAATTTCCACAGAGAAAGGTGTGGATTTCTTGAAGTAAGAAAGTGCGGATTCCTGAGGTCAAAGTGCGGATTCCTGAGGTCTAAGTGCGGATTTTACAGAGGATATAAGTGCAGATATCTGATGTCTTGTACAGGGTTAAGGTGCGGAATTGTCTGAGGTATCACTGCATTTGTTTTCAGACATTATATCAGGAAGAACCCGCGGATATAACACTAAAGTATTACATATTGTTTTGTGACACCAAGCGAAGCAAAGAACCTGAAACTTAAGCGAAGTTGAAGGCAATGTATAAGTTACAAATATATGCAAAGTTAAGATGATTTAGTCTCCAATGGTTGACTAAGCAATAAGAAGTAAAACTTAGAGACCGAGTTCTCTAGTTCTAGTGCGGGACAGTGCAGGTTGGTGCAAAAGAGAAGGATCACTGTTGGAGGCAGCCAAAGAAGTAATAACAAGGTCTTTGAGGCATTCATAGGTCAAGGGTCTAAGTCTTGGTCATGGTACTTGTCATTTGAATATCTATAAGAAGAATTTCTTACGGGTTTTCCTCTCCAAGAGGGAGAGGATTTGCCCTGGCTCTAGGAGCCTAATTTTTGTGTCTCGTGTATTTTGATAATTGACTTGATGAAAGACTAAATAAACTGAAGAAGAGAAGACATAAGTAATCAAGTAAGCTCATAAGTAATTATCAAGAAGAGAATTTGAATTAATCACCAGCGCTCCAAATTCTCAACATGGAATCAGAGCTAAGGTGCTAAAGACAAGGGCTACTTAGTAAGGAGACACTCAAGGAAGCAAGAATCAAAGTCAAAGTCGAAGTTTGCGTTGAAGAGCCAAATCAATTTGCAAGGAAGACATTGCTAGAAGAGGACATCATCTTTTAAGATATCCTTTATCGTCAAGGATCCAAATACACTTACATTGGAGATTTCAATCTTAGAAGAAGCTCATGACTTTGTTAGTGTCCCGTGATTTGGCAGATTGGTAAACCAAATGATAGGGTAACATCAGACCAATCTTTGGAGTCCTAGGACTTAGCCTTCCTGGACTCAGAGAGGGCTCTCTCTATTATGCGCGAAGGATGTGAACTTGTTCGCTTTGGATAGTTGATTTTAGGTTAGTTGTTAAGTGTAGGTTTGTTGTTTGTTTTGGTTGGGGTTAGATGATCAAGTATGATAGGTGGAGTGAGAGGTTATCAAATCAATTGGGCAATGGAGTCTATGAAGTCATTGATATCTCGAGCAATGAATTGGGGGTACATCACAGGGGCAAATCTAGTGTAGTTAATGGATCTTTAAAGTTTATGTATGAGGTGAAATGGACATTAAGTTTTGGGAACCAAGGTAGGGCAAAGGGGAAGTTAAGAATCCCTTGTCAAATACCTATGAATGGAGAGATCTCAACATCTTGATGAGCAAAAGATACTAGTTATGAGATAGGGCACACCATTTGCTCAATAACAATACTTTTAAACAAATACACATTCAAGATATACTAATCCAAGTGGAACAAATGAAGTAAAGACAACTTATCTAACTTCAATGATTCTACTTTCAAGATTTGAAAACATATAGAAAACAAATAGCATTAATAAATGAAGAGGGAATCGCCAAACATCATTCATTAAACTATAGAGAACTTCGAAGCAAGCCGATAAGCATATTCAAAGGGCAAGATCGAAACAAGACTTCTTTGACTTAACCTATCGAAATCAATACATCAAAGAGAGATTTCAAGATAGAGTTTAGATAGCATTAAACAAGCAGGGCTTACCATGAATCGTGTTTATAAACTAGCATATTAATCCAACAATGAAATAGACAAGCTTAGGGTGGGCCCTAAGGAGCAATAAGAAGAATTCTTTAAGCTAACCCAGAGAAGAAAACATGAAAACCATAGCTAACTGTGAAGATGAGGTGCCTCAAACAACATTTCTCATTGTATACTCTTCGAGCTATTACAATATAGAAAGATGGACATATGGAAAATAAGAGAAAACATGAACATATGAGAGATACATCACCATTAACTAAACTCGTGATCCCTGCAAGCAAGCCTTCATCACCATCAATCAAGGCAATCCATCCATAAGCTCCACAACACTAAATTGTTCTTCAACTTTCAAAAACCATGTATTGCTCTTAACACATCAAGTTCCCAACTGTTTACAATGAATCCTCATGCCTTATATAACAAACAAGGAAGAGGAAAACCAAAGAGAGTATCTAGAAGCCTATTAGCCAACAAGAAATATCCTAAGTTATCCTTGAGGCTTTGCAAAGCCCAAGGCACAAAAATATCTAACAAATATCTTTTCCGACTATAAATGGAAATTAAATTGACTTTTAGGCCTGACATGCCTTTGAAAACTTGCTAACGCACATTACGACTCAATCACTACGAGCGCGAAGACACCGTGATCAAACTCGAAATTATGCCGAGAACGCAACACAAAAATAGGCCTTTTTTGCGGCAAGTGTTTTGAGCCTTCCCGATGTCGGAAAAAGGCTCCGAGATGGCTCGTTGGAAAGCCCTTGAAGTCTACTTTCCGGATATATCTTTACTTTCTTCATCCCCGACTCTGCCAGAGTTGCCCAAAAAGTGAAAATGCCAAGATCGCCGAGAGTGCGGCACTACTGCCTGTAAAAGTGCGTGAGAAAGGTGAAAAATTGAGGTGTTTTTGACCCTTTTGGATCGAAAACAATTCCAATTGAGTTGAAATTTGGTGAGCATACTCCTCTAATGACGGGGAATCCAAAAATGTAAACCTCTCCTCCGAAGATGCTCCCCGGGAAAAAGAGGTGCGAAGCCACAGGGGAGTGTGCTTTCGCGCTCCACAGCATCAAAATTTGCAAAAAACAGAAAAGTTGTCCAATTTCTCGCAAAATTGCAGTAGGTAGGTGCCTCATGGGTCCCCGGAAACCCGTAGAGACGGTTGGGCCAAAATACCAAGCCTAGCGTGGTCTTTTTCATCTTTTGGGTGCCTGGGCCCTCAATTTGCGCCGATTTGAGTTTTTTCCTCGCAAAGTGGTTTCTTCGTTTATAGTGCTCTCACTCATTCTTCTTGCAAGTTCAAATCTCTCGTTGGCTTTCTCCAGCTTTGGTCTCAAGATGTATGTTGGCCCTTTCAAGCCATGATTCCTCCGTGTATGCTCAATTTCCATGGCATGAGTCCGTGCTGAGGGGAAATTGTTGCGCTTGGGGCCGCATTCTTGCTCCCTTTGCTTTTGCTAAGGCTTTCCTAAGACCCATAGTCCTAGGGCCTCTTTCTAGGCGCTCCCTCCTCATCCTCACTTTGTTCATAGGCGCCCATGTACTTTCACTCTCACTCCTGTGCTCTTTGAGCCTTCTTCTCGTGTATTTGAGCGCTCTCTGCTTATGGGATGCAGTCTTGCTGGCCACTCATTTGTTTGTTTTGCATTTGTAAGAAATGAATGACATCCTTAGCTCTCTCTATGCCCGACTTTCCAAATCTCTTGATTTGTGCATTCCCGTCTTAGTAGGAGAGAGTTTGCCCTGATTCTTGTTTCATTTCCTCATCACTTGCCTATGTGAATGAGCTCAAATTCTCTCTCTTCATGATTGTATTTTTCCTCTTTTACTGCACCGTTCTTTACTTTTGTCAATCATTTGAGATGGAGGAGGATGGCATAGACCCCTATGCCCTTTGGAGAGCGCTGAGCACATGCCTCTCTCCTCTTTCGATAGCAATGGTGAAAGGTGCACAAGTTTTACTTGCAAAGCTTGATCACTAGTGACCTTAGGATCTAGTTTTTCTCCTCATGGATGATCTCTGTGTGTGCATCTTCCTTACCTTGTTCTTGGCACGCCCCTTTGATAAGCATCCTCACTATATTTTATGCCATCATCGCTGTCAAGACCCTTAGGAATGTCATCCGTCTGTCTTGCAATGCTTCAGAGATGTCTTCATTATTGCTTGGTACATCTTTGTCTTCAAGAATGTCCTCTTCTTCATCATTTGACCCACTTGTTTCACTTGCCTTGCCTATGGTGTTTACCTTTAATTTCAACCTCTCGTTTCTCATAACTTGTATCATTTGCACTTTTTCTATGTCTACTCTGCCTTCAGAATTTGTCCCTTCACTAATATGCATAATATCCTTTTAGGTCGAGTTCTTCTCCACTCATTTGGTCCATTATTTCATCTCCTTTTCCTTGATCGTCACTAGTGTGTGACTGTCTCTAGGCTCACTGCTTTTCATTTCGCTTTTCTTCTTTTATCAATACTTTCTTCTTGGTCATCAGCTTCTTCATTAATTTCTTCTTGGCCATCATCATCAGCTTTCTCTTTCATTTTCCTTGTCCTCTTTGTCATCTTCCTCTTCTTCACTATTTTCTTCATTTTCATTATCGTCCCCCTCATTGCTTTCTTCATTTGTATCATTGCTATGTTCATTTGCACCACTGTTTTCTTCATGTCCCTTGTCCTCTTTGCCATCTTCCTCTTCTTCACTACTTTCTTCATTTTCATCATCCTTTCCCTCACTGCTTTCTTCTTGGCCATCACTGCTTTCTTCCTGGCTATCTTCCTCTCCTTGGTTGCTTTCTTCATTTGCATCATCTTCTTCTCATCTGCTTTCTCTTCATTTTTGTATCATCCTCTCATCTTGCTTTTCTTCATTTTTTGATTTCTTAGGGGAAGGTGAATGAGGAAGCAGGTCTATTTGAGGAAATGATTCATGTGAAGAAGATGAACCAAGGTCTATGGACGGGTGATGGAGGTGTGTGAGGAGTGATTTTGAGATGATGATGGGCGAACTTTGTAGAGGGATGGGCTATGGAGTTGTGAAATCATCATGGGCGATGAAAACCTTCCAGGGATGCCTTGTTGTTCTAGTTGGTGTGAGACGATCACTTTGATGAGAGACGCGATAGAAGAAAAAGGCTTGACGTTTGTCAGGGACTCGAGGCCTCTTTTGCATGATGGAAGACATTTTCAATGCTTTTGCGAAAAGATAGTAGGGCATATGTAGCAGACTTGGTTTTGGTGAAGTGCATGAGGAGTCTTATGTGGTAGGAATAGACTACGGAGAACCTACCCTCTGCAGTGAAGTATTTCATAATGATTTTCATTAGGAGAGACATATCTCAATCCAATAGATGAGAGAAGGGGGAACATGGTTTTGCGATCGCTTGACAACTTGGTTTCAGAATGGGACGATAGTGGTCAGGTCCGCATGTTTTTGTTTGAACCACCTTTGCTCCTATGCAAGGTATTCCAAAGTGGCCTCTAGAGATGGTGCATAGGCAATCTAACTCAAATTTTTACCCTGGTGCAGTGTACTTGATGATTATGAAGGTTTAGGCAAAGAGCTTGGTCTCAATTGAGGGTGAATCTCTGGATCTTTTGTACTTTTTATAGAATTCATAGCATCCTAATTCCTTGAAAACGGGGACAAAATAGTAGGGGAGGTGATAAGCTCTTCGGTGCTTATAGGTTCGAAACCTATTTGGCATCCCTCCCTTCCTACGTAGGCCTTTGACTTGCACCTCATCAATGTCAACATTCTCTTCTTTCGAGACATATTTTGTTTTTTACCCATTTTGCCTCAAAATCTTTAAAGAGGATTGGCATCGCTTGTAGAATGATGTGACAATGTTGAATGAGATGGTGAGGTTTCTAATGTAGATCAAGGCATCATCGATTAAAACGAGTGCCAAGTGTTTCTTTAGGATTTCATCAGCCTTCTCTAAACCAACTTTCAATTTCCTTTTGTGACCTTATCTTTTAGAAAAACTTGGACATGTAGGAAAAGTTGAAAATACCTCTTCAAAATGCCTCCACAGCGTAGGAAAACTAACTAGAAAATACCTTGTTAGGGCGGCTCGGGTCACCTCCCGAATGTATTTTCGTGCGTAGGGATCGCTTACGTCGTAGTGATGTGAGCATAACACAATCTTATCGGGCGGCTCGAGTCGACCTGCGAGACCGGGAGAATTGTGCGGAGGCCACGCGCCGTGGCAGAGGACGCAAATACGTGTGTTGGTCGGTGGCTCGGGTCACCCACGAACGTAATTGTGTGCACTCTTGCACGCCGAGCACATAGCGCAACACAATGCTGTTGGTGCGCCGGCCGTCTCGGACGTCACCAGCTAGTGGTGCCGTACCGGCCTGGGCAACTCTCGAGCATACGGTGACCGCACGCAGCGGAGCGAAGCAATCGGGTTGTGCGGTTGGAACGATACTCGTGGCAACCTTTGGGCGGCCCTAAACATGGTGTCGTGCCACCCCTCCGAACGCCGGGCAAACGAACAGGGAGTGCTAATGCCATTCACACGAGGCGTGCAACGCAGCAGGGAAAATTGCACAGTGGAGACGCTACAGAGCGCCGTGCTAGCCGGAAAAAATTGCCCGAGGACTGCACGGCGAAATTTTGAAAAACCCTCACTCCTTCCGCAAAAATCCAAATGGTGAATGGGGAGATGCTTTAGCTGGAGTTGTTTTATACCATTTGATAAAAATCAAAGGTAAAACCCACTTTATATGGTTTGTTTCTTCTCACTTTTTCTCACTCGTTCCCTTTTGACTGCTTTTTGGTCTTGTAGGTGGTATTTCGATAGGAACTTTGTTCTTTTCACTGCCGGAGGCCTCTCTGAGTTTCTTTTCAAATTGATAACCTTAGTTTGAAGAAGCCAAGACTATGCCTATCTCCTCATATTTGGAAAATGAACACTCTTTTGTTTTATGACTTTTACACCCTATACACAACAAACATATCATTTTTGCCAATTTATCGTGACTCGATGAGTTCCCGCCATGTTTTTGGTCTCTAAGTACGATGAAGAAAAAAACCTCTTGGTGGGAGAAATACCCTAGTAGTGACAGTATAAACAGTAGGTTTAGTCTTTGGAGATGTGCCACCCTATTTGATCATTGCTTGCCTTGACCTTATCAATTTTCTTGTAAGCAGAAAACACTTTTGATAAATCTTTGTAAAGTGCCATTCATGTTCATCTATCTTTTTGTAGGAATAGTCATTTTGATAAGGAGGCCCTTGTTGGGAGTTCCACTCTGTTCTGCGCGCAAACCGAGTGGCGTATTCGTTTCAGTGTCACTTGAATATCCCTCTAAGCTGCGCATGAGAAAAAGACCCTTGAACCGAGCATTTCTTGCCTTCTTTATATCGCATTCTCATCATCATGTTTCTACCTGTGTGTAGTGGAGTATTTATTTGTCATGTCTCAGCTCTTCTGATCTTCTTAAACAACCTTTGATTTTACCTTGATGAAGATGAAGTTGAGTGCTTGTTCGCTCAAACCATTGGCGATTTTGAAAACCTTTTCTGAAATCCATCTCGCTATGATGAAGGAGGCTGCTATTGCGATCAGCCTTTTTTAACCATCTTTGTCCATCTTCCCAAACTTCGAGGATTTTTAGGGATGTTTAGAAAAAGTAAACAAGGTTGTCTTCTAAGTTCTCACAAGAAATACTTATCAAACTCATTACTTATGTCTAGAAAGTCTTACATGATCATTTGAAGGGGTTGAGGTCCTGTCTTTGTAACCACTTGTATTGCTTTATTTCTGATCAAAATAGTCATAAACCCCGATTTCCATCAAACCCATACCTTCTTGCAAACAGCTTTCTTGCTTTGTATGTGAGTAGTTTTCTCAGGTGATGATGCCTCTCATTATTTTACCTCTTGCTAGGTTGTAGCCTTTTGACTTTTGCTGAAATGTAAAGCAGGGGTAATCGTCCCTTACAAAAGTAGTGCTGGCCAAATACCTTTTGAATGATCTCTTTGATCGAGTTTAGGTCAAGATCACCAAAGTTCTTTTCTTTGCAATGCGACTGTCTACATATAGGAAAAATAGAGTTTGTAGGGCACCAACCATCACATAGGACTTTGTGAAACTCTAGGTGACCTAGTGGAGGTTTTCTCAGATCTAGCTTTTGACTACAAAACTTCTAGAACTCCCAGGGATTTATCAAGTGCTGAGATAGATGTTCATGATAAACTAATGTATTAAAGACTCTGAAACCCTATATGTACTTGATGTAAAGAGTCTATATGGAGATAGATGAGCAACTATTAGTGTTTAGGAGTAGTTTGGTGGACACTAACAAAGTCGATTGATTGGTGAGCTTAGGTGGTAGTGGGATTTTTAGGTGAAACAAACTAGGGGATTTGGAGTCAAAGGTGACTAAGATATAGATAAAATGGGTGACATGGGCTCTTAATGGGTATTCTGAGACCCGAGTAGATTAAAGCTAGATAAGATGAAATAATGAAAATAGTGAAAAATTATCCTAAGGATAATAGAAGGCTGATGAGATTTCTATAACTCTACTAATGTCTATGAACTTTGTTTCTAGAAATCTTAGGGATAATCATTTAGTTATCTAAACAGTGTAAAATTATACGATGACTAATGTTGGCTCCACTTGGGAAGTGCAGTTTCCTCCTTCGGAGGTGTCCAGACTTCCTCGAAATTCTCGGTGTAGTGAAGACTAGCATCTTCATCTCATTGGGCAAATTTTCTTCTTTCTTGCTACTCTGCTCTCCTAAGTACGTGATTTTGATAATCCGAAAGCATGATTAGCTCAACTTCACTTCTACCCACCCAACCTACTTTCCTAACATTTTCTTTTCCTCCCTTTGGGTGCACTTGAATCGGCAAACCCATTGATATCTTTTCTTTTTGAAAACAAGTAAATAAACTATCTACTTCTACACTTATTTCTTCCAAGAATTCGATTATACTAGTGAACTTTACTTATTCTCTCACCTAGTCTATTTGATCGCCATTAGATTAAGCAGTATGATGGCATTTATTCGCTAAAGCTCAAAACACATGAAATTCGAAAACATGTACTATAATCAAGATTGTGACAACTGATTTGTCATGGGTATGTGGCATAAAAACTAAAGCTTTTCATACAAATGTTATTTTTTGTACAAAATAAGACTTAGAAAAATCAAAAACTAGGGTACATAGTTTGGGTTATTCATCCATATTTTTCATCCTTGGTTTTGTTTGTGAGTCATGTGGAACTAGTATCTTTCTTTCCTAATCTATTTTCTTCTGCATGATCGTGCTTTCGCTTTAATAATTTGATCAACACTCTTTTCACTAACTTCACTCATAGCAATGTCAATTTAAAACATGCTTGCTGCCTCATGATTAGGCTAGGATGACCTAACAAGACTTTTTAGAACAAGTAGCGTGGCATTTAGGCTTTGCACACTTTGCGAGTATCACTATTTTTTGGAGTATGGGGTAACATTACCTTCTTTACCAACATCTGCCTCTTTTTCCATTTCTATGTGTTATTGTGTTTTCATGCAAAACAATCCGAAACTAAAAGATGTGCTCGTAGAAGCTGAGCTTATTTGCTTGCCTATCTATCCTAATCAACTATACAATATCAGACATTCACTGGTGAACTCAATTTTCCAATACAATCAATTAAGTAGATGATTCACATGAGGGATCTTGGTTTAGCTCTTTGAGTGTTTTGAAAAATCAAAAGGCCACTCCCCACCTCATTTGTGTTTGAACAAGATAGTAAGCCTAAAATGTTTTTGTAAATTCTACAGATCAAGCTGCTTTTTGACATGTTTTACTCCCTTTTCAAATGTCTCTAACAAATCAGCAAAGGGATCTTGAAAATAATTTGCAGATAGCTGGGGACTTAGAAAATGGAAGCTTTGATATAGACCGCTTCTTCCTCCACTTCACTTTAACTTGGGGACTCTTGGGAAAGAATCTTCTCTTCTCACTCTCTCAGATCATTCAGACCGTCTGACTCATCACGATATTGCAAAGATATGTATGGTGCTCGTCTCTGCTACAGAGTGATGTGTACGATTGATGGATTGCGAATTCGTGTGAAGGTCATCAGTCGTTGACTGATGGCGAGGATACTTTTGGGCGCAGTAATCCTCTTGAGAAGGTGGTGCTAACGCATCGATGTGATTATCAACTTATACCTTCATCTCGCAATTCGTAATTCAATGGAACTTGGTGCGTCGCAATCCAGAGTCATGAGGATTACATGTCACAAATGATTTTCTCAACCATTCTCAGCTGAGTAGCGCTTTTTATTGACAACTTGCTCAAGAAGTTCATCATCCTCCTCAACCTCAACATCTAACGCCGAAAGATCATCGATTTCCAATTATGTGAAAAGTTATTTTGCGATGGATCAAGTGAAGTGATGAGACAAAGAGTCGAGACTTTTCACATTATGCAAAACTTTCGGCTTTCACATCGACTGTCATAGGTGACTGCCGTGACTTCGATCTAGACGATCGCTTGCAATCGATGATAGTGAACTTTATCCCACAAATCCACTGCTGATGGCTCACGAGGTTAGCTTCGCGTTGACAACATCATCTATCATCAAACCGATCAAAATTTGAGAATCGTCACATAGATAATCCCACCAACGTTCAATATTGGATTACTGGGTCTGTTCTTCCTTGAATTGATCTACTAAGTTCACTTTCTCACTTGTGGTGGATGCTGCAATAGCTAGGAGGAGGAACATCAAATGTTTTGTTCACTTGAAGGTTTAGAGGTCACGTTATGTGTTTATCATCTGATTTATTTCACTCTGCTCGGCTAAAGGAGGAGTATTTTTCTCTGTCCTTTGGATAATACTACAACGCTCTTTCTCTAGTGAAGCGTTTGGGTTTTGAGATCGAATGTCTTCTTGAGCCTTACCTAAGAGATGGTGAACCATCACTTGTGCCTTCTGTGAGAGATCCTGTAGGTTTTCCTCTATTTCTTGATTGGGTTCTTCCTCAACTAACTCCCCTAGGCTATCATGATAGCTATCTTGCAGTATAGAAATGCATGGAGTTCTTCCCCTAATAAATCTTCGTGATGCACACCATTCCCTAAATCTGCATCAATGTTGCATAAATGCGTTGCATGAAAATCTGTCAGATCTGATCGCAACAATTGTTTCAGCCTAATGATAAAAGATGGACAATATTCTTTATAACGTTCCTATAAAACACCTTCTCGAAAATATTTCATGCACAAGCTACCCAGGTTTTAACCATCATACCACTTTCTGCCTTACCTTCTAATGTTGCGCAATGTTGCCATAAACATTTTCATGAGTGCGCTCCCCTGCGGCCATTACGTATACCTTTAACCTCCATATGTGTATGAAATTTGGTGCAGATGTAACATAAGTATATCAACTTTTTTGCATCTTGAAATACTCATGTAGGTTTTTATCTACTTTATTTTAGGCATTTTGTGTGGGAATCCAGTGATATGATCTCTCCTACTCATTGCGAGCATATCTCCTTTGTATCTTTGGATCCATGTTTGTAAGCATCGGAAAGGGTCAGATCTTTGAATCTTTCTGCAACCCAGCTCTAGCGCCCTACGACGGAGTCATTAGCAGAATCTATTGAAGGTTGTGATGAGTCGCTAGTGGAGGGATTTTGAACTTTGTTGTCCACCATCGACTTGATTAGGATTGCTCAATGCATTCCCGAGGAGTTTATTAGGACTCGTGATGTATATAGGCCTCCATCGGAGGCCGTGGAGTCGACTGTGTGGATGTTTTTAGTTGTTTTGAAGATATGTGTTTATGGATCCACCACTAATGTTGACAAAACCAATCTAGAGGATGTTTTGGGGTTTTATGGCAGTTCCTTTATGTAACCTAAGTTTGTATATGAGTATCCGCTGGCGAGCTCATCTATTTTTGCTAGGATGATGGTGAAACAAATCCGAATTCTACTCTATGGTTGATAGTTTGAGTTTTCTATGATTTGATCGAGAGATTTATTGAGAGTTCCTAAGGGATACTACAGGATTTTTTTTGACTCAAAGTCCCACCGATGATCGCCATTACTGTTAGGGTGGCGATGAGTGGTATGCATGAACCACCGCATATTATCAGAGTAAACTTCGAGGTCTAAAGAGTTGCAAGAGGTGTTCAGGCATTTATCATATTGAGAAGGTCCCACCGTGATCGCCATTTTGTTAGTGTTCCGTGATTTCGGCGGATTGGTAAACCAAATGGCAGTGTGGTAACATCGATAAATCATCTGTGAGTTCTAGGACTCAGCTCAGACTTAGAGAGGCTCTTTTCTATTATGTGCAAAGGATGTGAATTTGTTACGCTTGAATAGTTGATTTTAGGCTAGTTGTTAAGTGTAGGTTTGTTGTTTGGTTTTAGGTTAGGGGTTAGATGATCATGGTGACGATAGGTGGAGTGAGAGGTTATCAAATCAATTAATGGGCAATGAGTCTATGGAGTCATTGATATCTCGATAATGATAGAATTTTACATGACAGCATAATCTAGTGTATGTCAATGGATCTTTAAAGTTTATATAATGAGGTGAGAAATGGACATCAGTTTTGGGGAACCAAGGGTAGGGACAAAGGGCAATAAGAATACCTTATCAAATACCTGATGAACATAGAGATCTTAAAATATCGATAAGCACAGATACTTCAGTTATGTGATAGAAAGGTCACCATTTGCTCAATAACAATACATACTTTACCAACAAATACACTATGTCAAGATATATAATCTGATGGAGCAAATGAAGTAAGACAACTTATCTAACTTCTAATGATTCCACTTTCAAGATTTGAAAACATATAGGAACAAATAGCATTAATAAATGAAGAGGGAACGCCTAAACATCGATTCATTAAACATATAGAGAACTTCGAAGCTAAATTGATAAGCATATTCAAAGGGTAAGATCGAAAACAAGATCTCTTTGACTTTAACCTATCTGATCAATACATCAAAGAGAGATTTCAAGATAGAGTTTAGATAGCATTAAACGTAAGCCAAGGGCTTACCATGAATCATGTCTACAACTAGCATATTAATCCAACAATGAAATAGCGACAAGCTTAGGTGGGCCTAAGGAGCGATGAAGAATTACATGCTAACCCGACAGTAGAAAAATCATGAAAACAATAGTACAATGTATACTGGAGGTGCCTAAAACATACATTTCGTCTCATACTACTTTTGAGCTATTGCAATATAGAAAGATGGACAGTATGGAAAACAAGAAAAAACATGAACATATGATATTGATACATCACCATTAACTAAACTTCGTGATCTTGCAGAAGCAAGCCTTCATCACCATTGTAATTTTGCATGTTCTATGCTTCTGGAGAACTTTTACTTTTTTCACAAAGAATCACACAAATAGTTAAGTAAAATGCGTATAGAACATATAAGTGGATCTTATAGAAGACAAACCAGAAATGTGAAAATGTGGTGGTAAAGGCATTTGGCTGTCAACAGGATGCTTCAACCAAGAAAGTCTCCCTTGGTCGCCCAACCTGTAATGTGTCACAAATGCTCCTCCACCGCAAACGAGTCAACCCAAGTCAATTTTAAAAAGTCAACGTTGTCCGCAAAGTCAACGCAGTGGCAGCAAGCTAAAAGTCAACGTGCCAGCCAGACAATGTCTTGACCCTGATTTCAGAGCAAACAAGATGGCCTTCCAAAATCAAACTTCCCAACAAATTTCAAATGCCCCATTCGACCATGCGTTGACCAAAGTCAACGCCGGTCAAACTTCCAAGAAAAACCCTCCTAGCCGCAAGAATCCTGGCCCTTCCACTTCAGCCGTACGTAAATTCGTCCTTCACACGTGTGGGCCGGAAATGTCCTCCAAGGAGCTCGTACTCAATCGTGAGAGAGAAGAAGATGTGTGTTGAGTTGTTGTGAAATGCTCTCCAACTTCTCCCCTCGTATTTATCCATCATTGGGGCGTGTGACACATCCGTCACGGGGGTGTGAAACCTTAAGGCCGACTTCCACACATATAATTTATTATGAATAATAAATTCAAAAATAAATGTTCTCGTCTATCGTATTTAAGACACATATTATATATGGATTTTTACACCTCCGAAAGAGGAATCCAACAAAATATTAGCCTCTTAATTCGAGCATCATAATCATGGAGTTTGGACTTAGTTGTCCAAATTTAACACTCCCTCTCAACTAGGAGAACTCCATCCATCGCTGCAATCAAACATCGTGCATCATCCCGCCGTAACTTGCTTTGCCGGCCTCTTTATTTCTGTGAACAAAAAGTGGGTCACTACAAAGACATCATCCCCCCGATCAGAAGATGGACTCAGCCCAGAGGTCGCTAAACTCTCTATCAAACCCATAAAGAGTATCCAACCAACTCAAAGTTAACTATCCCACTGGAGTCGCAGGTCCCGTACCTCACCAAACTTGGATCCCCGCATCAAGTGGTTGACCGTGCCATCCTAGATAGAGTGTACGCATAACTTCGATGCGTCATCAGCCTTTTTGCTAATAGTCTTTAGCTTTCCCACCTCTATTGGCTGCTTGAGAGGTTTCCCATGAGCCCCGAACTCAACGGGTAGGATGCATACTGGCACGTATAAATGAGAGGCGAAATCACCACAATCACAAGGGTGGGGCGTAAGCATTATGAGTGCTTATAGCTCCGAGAAGCCATCCCCAAGCTCCCAGAAGCCCTAGAGCTCATCGTCCAACAGACCCATATCATAGGGTCTTTCCTAAATGCATACCTCCCAAGACACTCACTAAGGTTAGGAACTTGATCTTCCAAGGGCCTAGTGAGAATATCCGCGACCCGCTCATCGCTTCCTATATGATCGAGCCTACTAAGGCTCACTGCATCTCATATCCCTATAAAGTGGTACCCGATATCAATATGTTTGATCTATTGGGGAACACAGGATTCTCTGGCCATGACATCCCACTCCGATTATCACAAAGAGTATCACAGCTGGTATCTAGCACATGTCCAAATACCACTAAAGAGCTTTCGCAAATCCAACCGTCTACAACAGCCATATTAGCAGCAATGTATTTCCGCCTCCGTAGCATCGCTGTTTTCACTGATTTCTATTTCGCCATCCAAGCATGAGATCGGGGCTAGTAACCAAGATTGAAGCAAAGATTCCAAGGGCCGTGACATCCACCATGATCAAATTAATCTTAAGACGTGGGTAGATATCTGTCTTATATCACACTCCTAAGCAGCTAGATTTTACCTCATGGTTTATCGTGGCCTCATGATATTCAAGATTTTGCACCAACTCAAAGGAGGGGCATGAGGCCTAACCATCCGTTGACTCAAAGTGTTCACCGCAAAATATATTTATCCGTCCTGCAATTACTAAGAACATCAAAGCTCCATGAGTCGACGATAATACTCGCAGGGATTGGCCAAGATAGTTTTGAATAGGCCGCCGCCACTAACTTTTTAAAGTTGAGTTCCATCAGAAATGCATTACCTCACTTACGTACCCACCACATACCAAATCTTTTCCGTGCTTCACACGGCATTTTCCTTGAGAAAGGAAAATCTCCAGTTCCCCGCCAGCACTCCAGCTAGGAAGTAGTGCACGGGCCCTAGGTCCTTCATCTCGAACTCGGCGTTGTGCTGAGCTCCCTCTTACATTGATGAATGAGAGGGTCAACACCGCCGCAGAAGAGGTCATCCACATACTACTAGAATGAGAGGCTTCGCACAATCCTGAAGCAAAGGTTCGACCGCATTACTCGAGTGAAGCCTTACCATCAAGTAACTATCCATCCTCTCGTACTGCTTCCGGGTGCTTGTTTTAACCCATAGAGGGCTTTCTTCAACCCGCAGACATGAGGTTCCCCGATCCCTACCAAATCTCGTGGGTTGTTCTACATATACCTCTTCCTTTATCGCACCATGCAAGCGGCCTTGACATCCATCCTATTGACTCCATCCTCATGAGTGTTAGCGCTTGTGATTGATCGAATGGTAGTATACCGTGCCACAGTGCAACATGTCATCATAGTCCTATTCCTTCCTTTGAGAGAAGCCACGGGCAACAAATCTTGCCTTGAATTTTTCAACACTCCCATCGCATCCATGTTTGATCTTTAATAGAGACCCATTTCGTATGACACGACATATTTGTACTTTGGTCTCTGGCTACTGCACATCCCACATCATTCTTCATTATGGACTCATATTCTTCATGCATAGCATCAGCTTCCGTAACTTATGCTTTACGGCTTCCTCAACAAAGATCCAAAGTCGTTTAGTACAATGAGTCGTAATTATGCAGCACTAGATACCTACTAGACTCTACACGGCTTTCGCTTTCTCAATGTCCTCTTGGGTAGCTGATGACCCCTTCTCAAAGATCTTCGTAGGGAAGTTCTTTGATGCCATGATGGTTCCTTTTCCCTGAAGGAGTACTGGATCATACAGGGGTCCATCTGGTTCTTCAATATCGCAGTACATTTGTTCCATCCCGCGCGGGTTCTTCTGATTTCCTGAGCCTTTCTCCATGGACGTTTCTTCAGATCTTGGAAGATCTACTACTTCTCTTTCAGTGGAAGCATCTTACGTCAAAAGTGACATGCATGGCTGTCTCTACTGTCGACTGGACATAGACTCTACAGGCCTTACGAAGTCTCACCGTAGCCCACAAACATTGCTCTTTTCGAAGCATAAACCACTTCACTTTTCTGGCACATGGCAATAGCGACGAGGACATCCAAAAATTCTAAAATGCTGAGACACTCCCAGGTTTCTTACCAGAGAAACTCTTTCGCTGAGTTTTGGAGTCCAAGAGCGGAATACAGTACATCGGTTTTGAATATACATAGTCGCATTTGCGCAGTCTCCCCACGTAAACTCTCAGAGGACCGGTCACATCGCATGGCACCTGGCGACGCTTCCACAATAGTCCTCATTCTTGCATAGCTCTTCAAAGAACCATTGGCTCGGGAGTATATGCGGTAGGTAGCGTCTCCTCCTTAATGCCAAACTACTCTCGCCAAAGTCTTTGAACTCATTTGACTCATATTCAGCGCCATTCGTCTGGCCCTCAAAATCTTGATCTTCTTTCCTACTATATTTTCCACCAAGGCTTTGAAGGTACTAACCACATGAAAGCCTCATCCTTTCTTCTTCAAGAAGTATATCCGTGTTTTGCGAGAGAAGTCATCAAGAATGTCATGGTAAGAACATCCTCAGATGCACATATCATAGATCGTAATGGATCTGGCTTGCAATATACGTATGTCTTTGTGACACTTCAGGGGAAAGGTCCCCTTTGTATGTTTTCCTTCAAGACAAATTCTTTACATACACCTTCATGATTATTTCCAAAGTCGATTCCTATCACCACCTTCCTTGCTTCCTGTGAAGGGCCTTGTAATGAAGGAACCCAAATCTTTCTGCAAGCCATAGTTCCTATTGACGATAGTATCACAAGTCATAGCTCCCAACGACTCCCTCCAACTCCGGTAGAGTGTACTACAACTCTAAAACTAATTGAGATATTTCCCTGGCTTCTCCTTCCACATGAGCACCTTTCCATCGAGAAAGTTACATTGGAATCCTTGTCTTCCATGGTGTTACGTATTGGCCGTATTCTTTCACTCGTAAAGTAAGTTTGAACAGCTCATCCCTACTCTTCTTCATATTCTTCAACTTTGTTCTTGAGAATAGCACTTGGTCTACATTGTTTACTTTGAACATAAGGATCAATTTGTCATACATCTCCTTGGGATGTGCCTAGTTCCGAGATATAGGCAACCAGGCTCTTGTGTATGGATTCCCCGATCATTAGCTTTGCTTTGATCTCTCCCTTCCTTATACTTGTTTCCAACAAAGAAGGTAGCATAGGATGGAGGTTCTTGAATCTTACCTGCCATTACGATCCAATAGATCATGGTCTTCCAATTTGAGATTCAATATCATCTTCCGTATGAAGTCATCCTTCCAAATGCTTGTCATTCTCCTTGAATCAAGACTTGTGGAACCCATTTCTTCCGTGGTGATTACAAGATGGAGTTTTCTGTCTTACCTCAGCCTGATAACATGTAATTTTTTGTAGATGTTCTATGCTTGGAGCAACTTTACTTTTCTCACAAACAATCACACAAATAGTTAAGTAAAATGCGCATAGAACATATAAGTGGATCTTATAGAAGACAAACAAACAGAAAATGTGGTGGTAAAGGCACATGTCAATGATGCTTCAACCAGCCAAAGTCTCCTTGGTCAACCAACCTGTATCGTGTCACAAAGAAATTAATCAAAGAACGAAGCCAACCTAAGTCAACTCCAAAAAGTCAAATGTCATTCCGTAAAATTCAACGTGTACGCAAGCTAAAAGTCAACGTTATAGCCAGCAGATTGGTCAACCCTTTGACCTCGATTGCCAAACAAGACGGGCTTCAAAATCAACTTCCCACAAATTTCTCAGTCGATTCGATTCATGCGTTGACCAAAGTCAACGCCGGTCAAACTTCCCAAAGAAAATCCCGGTCGCGCAACTCGTCCTTCACCACCAGACAGAATTCTGTCCTTCTTCTTCACACGTGTGGGCGGGGAAATGTCCTCCAAGCAGCTCGTACTCAATCAGAGAGAGAAGAAGATGTGTGTTGAGTTGTTGTGAAAGTACTTCAGAACTTTCCTTAGATGAGAGTCCATCATTGGGGCGTGTGACACATCTCGTTGTGTGAAACCTTAAGGCCGACTCGCACATATAATTTATTATGAATAAATTCAAAATAAATGTTCTGCCTGACTGATTAATATTGAGAGATTTTGCTAATCTTCCGAAAGAGGAATCCAACAAAATATTAGCCTCTTAACTGAAAGCATCATAACATGGAGTTTGGACCTAGTTGTCCAAATTTAACAACCATCAATCAAGGCAATCCATCCACAAGTTCCACACCACCAAATTGTTCTTCAACTTTCAAAAACAATGTATTGCTTTTAACACATCAAATGATTCCCAATCGATTTTACAATGAATCCTCATGCCTTATACTAATGCAAACAAGGAAGAGAATACGCTAAAGAGAGTATCTAGAAGCCCTATTGGCCCAACAAGAAATATCCTAAGTTGTCCTTGAGGCTTTGTAAAGCCCAAGGCACAAAAAATATCTAACAAATATCTTTTCCCACTATAAAGTCGGAAATTAAATTGCACTTTGTAGCCCGACATGTGTCTTTGCAGAAAGTAACTTACAAATGCACGATCTCCGTCCTGCTCACAGGAGCTATGTACATTAATCGGGTCAAACTCCGAAATTATGCTAGGAGCGCAACACTATGTAGGCCTTTAGAAGATGCTTTTGGAAGACGCTTCTTTTCGTTGTCGAAGAAAGGCTAAAGATGGCTCGATGGACAGCCCTGAAGTCTACTTTCCAGATATACCTTTATTTCTTCAATCACGACCTCTGCAGAGTTGCCAAAAAGTAAAAATGCAAGATCTGCCCACGAGCTGCAACACATGCTCATAAAAGTGGGTAGAAAGGTGAAAAATTGAGTGTTTTGACTCCTTTTGGGGTGCAAAACAATTCCAATTGAGCTGAAATTTGGTGAGCATACTACTCTAATGATGGGGAATCCAATGTAAACTCCTCCTTCGAATATGCTCATGAGGGTGGCAAAGATTAGGTACAGCGATATCTTCTAGCCTCACATTTGCAATTTATACAAGATTGTCAATTTCTCTCAAAATTGGATAGGTAGGTGCCTCATGGGTTCCCGGGAAACCTCAGCTAGAGAAGGTTGTGCAAAATACCTAGCCTAGTTTGTCTTTTTCACTCTTTTGGTATTGGCCCTACATTATGGGTAGATTTTTGGTTTTTCTCTTGCGAAAGTGGTTTCTTCGTTTATAGTGACTCACTCGATTCTATCTTCGCACAGTTCAAATCCGTCGACTCTCAAGGCCTAGCTTGGGTCTCAAGATGTATGTTGGCCCTTCTAGCAATGATCCTCTCGTGCTATGCCCAATTTCCATGGCAAGGAGTTTAGTGAGGGGAAATTGTTGCGCTTGGCCGATTCTGTGCCTTTGCTTGCCACAGCGCTTTCCTAAGACCCATAGTCCTAGGCTCCTCTCTAGATTGTCCCTCCTCATCCTCTACTTTGTTCACTGCGGCGCCCATGTACTCCTCCAATACTTCACTATTCTCTTTGGAGCCTCTTCCCGGTATTTGTAGCCTCTTGCTTCATAGATGGACTTGGTCGGCCACTCATTTATTTGTTCCCGCATTTGTACGAAATGAATGACATCCTTAGCTCTCTAATTCAGCCTTCCAAATCTCTCGATTCAGACTCGTCTTGCAGAGAGAGTTTGCAATTTGCTCTGCCTTTCCTCATCACTGCCTATGAATGAGCTCAAATTCCTCTCTCATGATTGTATTTTCCTCTCTTGTTTGTTCTTTACGTTTCTCACAATCATTTGAGATGAGGAGGGATGTCATGGCCCTCTTCGCCTTGGAGGTAGAGTAAACACATGCCTCTCTCCTCTTTGATAGGTAATGGTGAAAGGTGCAATAAGTTTTACTTGCAAAGCTTGATCACCAGTGACTCAGGACTGCTTTTCTTCCTCATGGATTATCTTTAGGCAGGCATCTTCACTTTATTCTCGTCGCCCCCTTTGATAGCATCCTCACTATATTTTATGCCATCATCATCGTCAAGACCCTTAGGATCTGCCTATCCTCTCGTTTTTAATGCTAGAAGTGTCTTTATTATTGCTTGGTACATCTTTGTCTTCTCAAGAATGTCCTCTTCTTCACTTCATTTGACCTACCGTTTTCACCGTTCTTCCCGTGGTGTTTACCTTTAATTTCAACCTCTCGTTTAGTAACTTGTATCATTTGCACTTTGCTATGCTCCACGCTCTTTAAGAAAATGTATCCTTTCACTATTATGAATACTGTTCTTTTGGCCGAGTTCTTCTTCACTGCCATGGTCCATTATTTACTCCTTTTCCTTGACTGGTCACTTCAGTGTGTCGACTATTCTAGCTCACCGTTTTCTATCTCTCTTCTTCTATCATTTTCTCTCGTCACTACTTCATTAATTTCTTCATTATCACTGGCTTTCATTTTTAATCCTCTTTGTCATCTTCCTCTTCTTCACTATTTTCTTCATTTTCATTATCCTCCCCCTCATTGCTTTTTTCATTTGTATCATTGCTATGTTCATTTGCACCACTGTTTTTTTCATTTCTATGTAGAAATTTCTCATTTCCTACCCTAAGCTGGCCACCTTTTCCAATTAGTTAAATGCCCTTTCCCATAACCTTACATTCAACACCGGAAAAATAAATTTCAATAAAACACAAATTTCCGGAAAATTTTCACAATGCTAGAAAATGCAGAATAAGAACAACTGCTGCATAACAATCCATTCAACACATTTTAATGATTTTTGGTCAAGGACTCAGAAAAACTCCTACAACTCTTGCGGAAAACCAAATAAAGCTTCTCTTTATTTTTTGAATGTTGTTTTATAGTGAGACAAATTTACACAGTAAAAAAATTGATGAAGAACTTCATAACAATACTTATTTCGAAACCATGCCAAACTCCACCTCGATTTTCGTGTCAAGCAAAACATAAATTACGTAAAACAAGTTATAGCATTAAATGCCGTATAATATTCTCATTGAAATATGTGCCGTACGACCGTACGACCTCTCTGGAAAATGTGTTGTATGACCCGGGCCGAAAGATGCTTGCATTGATCGCCTCGAAATCGTGCCGTACGATTGCCTTGAATTGCCGTATCGTCTCGATTTCACACATTTTCGTCAGAATGGATTTCAGAAAACAACCCTCTCTCCCCGTTATACGGACCTCGATTTTCGTGCCTCCAAATTGCCGTACTCGCGTCCTCGAAAAATGTGCAAAGAATAAATGCCGTTTCTTCCTCCTCAAATTCGTGGCCTCTTGCCTTGAACTTCGTGTTTCCGCTCCTTGCCGTAATTTGATTTGCCGAATGTTAGTGCCGTCTCTTCACACTGTAGTACCCAGCCTCTTCTTCCTCCTCCCAATCGTTCATGAAATAATAAAATTAACGTTTTCCTCCTTTAACCTAACCCTTAGTGACTTTTGGGGAATCAGAACTAATCACAAACAACTTAGGATATAGTTGAGATTAAATGCTCATTTAAATCTCACTTTCTATTTTTTAATTCACCCCACTTTAATAAGCATCCACTTAGTCATTTATTTCCAAAGTCAATTTTTCCTTTCTAATTTTAACACTTTATTAAAGTCACTTTAAAAATTAGACTTTAGTAACTTTATCACTTAAAATACTTTTATATTAGATTTGATTTTATAACTTTATAAAGTCACTTTAGGAGAAAAATTAAATTCTTTTGGACACTTTTCCTTAGGTTAAAGATCAAAGCCTTAGAATCAATTGCCCTCCCAGAATCAATTTCAACACTCCTCTTACTAGGAGGAAGGTGTTCCTCACCACACCCATCTTGTCTCTGCGAGACACGCTTGCCCCGTGGTAAGGCTTTGGTAAGAATATCCGCAATCATTTTCAATGCTGGAAATATACTCAAGCTTCATTAAATGCCTGAACATACTGATGAAATTATATATTTATCCCTATATGTTTAATCTGCCAAGGAAATACTCGGATTCTCCGTGGAGTTTAATGCAACCTGGACATCATAGTAAATCACCGAAGGTCTCAACGGCCACTCAAATAAGCCAACAACATCTTGCAAAGTCAAATGGCTCCGTTAACCAGTAAGACTGGCCGCCATATACTCGCTCAAGCCGAACTCAATGCTACCGATTGCCGTCTACTAACCATGACACCACCGTCAACTCCAACCCAAAGCAAGACCGAAGTGCTCTTCCTCATCGGGATCAACCTCGCCAACTGGGACCTGGCAGAATCCGCATTCTTCACTCCATCACTCCTACCATAATCCAGACCATAATCCACTCACCCTTGCAAGTACCGCAAAATGTTTTGTAGCAACCCAGCTGAACCCTCCCCGGGCTCACACATGAACAGCGAATAGAACATAATAATTTCATATCCACTCAAGGAAACATGAGACATCCCGACCGCTCACATCGAAATGAATCAAATCAAGTATCCTGCCGTCATCGTCACCGCCGGGAAAAGGGGATTTGGCAAACTCGCCCATCGCACATCCTCTCGCAAGTATCAAAGTGATCAGCATCAAATCCGGCACACCCGTAGTGATCTCCCCCGCAGTCCTCAAGGCTCCATGATACATGTGCCCCATCCCGCGGTGCCAGCCCGCACGGCCTAGAACTCCATGGGGGCCTCACATCTAGGACACGTCAATGCCAAAAGGGGCCGAAATGCAAACTTTACACCTTTTGCATGGCGTACGCCTATCACTTGCATGAATCAACCGGAGCGCCCCGGGATATATCAACACCTCGTCCTCTCCGAACAATATCTCATATCCTTTATCCTCCAAAGTTTTAGGACGATATGAGGTTCTTCCTCATCCCCGGCACATAAAGAACATCTGATACCTCTCAAGGAGTTTGGGCTCCCTATGAAATGTTAATGTCCCCACACCCACGCGCTAACAACTTCCGTCATCACCAGCATTGCCTCTATACGCGCCACTTCGAAAGCTCTCGAGAGGACACGCACTCTGCCATATGACGTGTGCCTCCCACTCCACGTCCACATACGTATACTCCGGCGAAGGAGGCCCGCTAGTCGAGGGAGCTGCATGCCCTTTGAACCTCCGTGGTGTGACTCCGCACTAGTGGTCGCCCTGCTGCCAATGAACTCCAAACCCCCTAGTCAAAGCGATCCGTGAAGTCCTCTACTGCCGATGCTGCCATGTTCTAGTTCTTTCCTTCTTCTTCTTTCTCCGTACACACACCGCATAGTGTCCCATCTTCTCGACAATTCCAACACTTCACCTTGGAATAGTCCTTCAAGCGTGGTACCCCGTTTACCTTTACCTTTGCCTTTGCCCCCACCACCGGCCAGGGAAGCTTGCTTCTTTCCCTTTGCCTTCTTGCCTCCCGCCACCGCTAAGCATCCTCATCCTACTAACCGGCTTGGCTGCCCTAAGCCGACCCTCTTCCCTGACACTGAATGTAATCATCCCAAAACCTCTCCCATGTGGGTGTCCACGTGTACAAACCTCACGCAAAGTTCACCATGAATCGGGAGGCCATTTACCGCAATCCGCACCAACCTGATGGAATGACCTCTCCAAATGCTACCAACTCATCTCTCACATTAGTAATCTTCGTGGGAGATATCCAACAGACTATCAGCCTTACCCATCTTACTTGTCTTCAATCCTTCTTCTTAGACCATTTTCCTATTCTCACGGTACTGTAGAGATTGGTCAATTGTCCTACATCTCATGAGCATACTTTCTTTCCTTCACATGAGGAATGCAATGGTCTTTGATTCTCAACTTGTGAATCGCCTCACTGTTATTCTTTTATTATAAGTCACAACCAACAACACGTAGGCACAACAATCCAGCCGTGCGGTATGCACCATGACATCCCGACTTCGCCTTCAAAGATATCGTGCATTCTCTCCTTTCCAAACACCGTAGTTACTATGCCCATCCAACCTATCCTCCACCCTCAAGCCCAAAGACATGCTTCGCTGTCCTAAATGTTTTAAATAACACTGCCGTAGTAAAGATAAAATTCTCCGTGTGAGAAAAATC
The DNA here is from genome assembly GCA_034641835.2 of Pinus albicaulis. Taxonomy (NCBI): domain Eukaryota; kingdom Viridiplantae; phylum Streptophyta; class Pinopsida; order Pinales; family Pinaceae; genus Pinus; species Pinus albicaulis. The sequence goes on from CM076570.1 coordinate 1,549,711,606, forward strand.
AGCTTGCCGGAATTTTCCGAGTGAAAAATCGCATTGTATTTTTCCTTTGTCGTCTCAAACCGGCACTTCTTACAAGACTCAAGCTCGATATTTTAAAATTTCTCATTTCCCACTCCCGCTTTCGCCACTTTATTTCTCCAATTAATAATGCACTTTCCCATAACCTTATATTCAACAAGCCGGAAAATAAATATTTGCCGAAAACACAAATTTCGAAAATTTTTCTACAACGCTCGAAAATGCGTAAATAAAAATCAGCGTACACAACATTCAACACATTTTAACAAGGTTGATTTTTGGTCAAGGTGACTCCCGGGAAAACTCCCTACAACTCTTGGGAAAATCAGTTCGAAAGCTTTCATTTTCTTCGAATATTGCTTTTACAAGAGACAAAAATTTACACAAATAAAAAATTACAAGAATCATAACAATACTAATCGAAAACCGTGCCAAACCCCACCTCTACCGTAGATTACAAAAAACACCTCCAAGACAATGCCGTATAGACAACATTGAAATTTGTGCTGTGTACGACCGAATGGTCTCCTCGAAAAACGTGGCCGATGGCCTGCTGGAGCCGCCGTACGACCGCCTTGGAAAATCGTGCCGTACTCGCCGCCCTTGCAACTGCCATACGCCTCATTTCGTCGATTTTCCGCCGTACGATTTCGTAAAAACAACCCTCTCTCTCTCTCCCACTCGCATGCACCTCGATTTTCGTGCCTCCAAACCGCCGTACCTGCCCTCGAAAAACGTGCAACAATAAATGCCGTCTTTCCTCCCTCGAAATTCACAGTGCTCCTCTTGCCTTGAACTTTGTGCTCGCCTGTCGTACGGGGATTTGCCGAATGTTAGTGTCGTCGCCCCTCCTTCTTCTCACCGCTCAAAAAATCTCTCGCTCTCCTATCCTTCTCTCAATCAGCTCAAGGAAAGAATAAATTGACCTTTTCCTCTTTTCCTCCTTTAGCCCAACCCTGGGTGACTTTTTGGGGAATCTCTAAATCCAATGGCCGAAATAGCTTTAGATCTAGGGCCGAGATTAAATGCTCATTTAAATCTCACTTTCTATTTTTTAATTCACCCCACTTAATAAAGACCCACTTAGTCATTTATTTCCAAAGTCACTTTTCTTTTCTAATTTTACATTGATTCTATTAAAGTCACTTAAAATTAGACTTTTTAAAATTTTATCATTTAAAGTCACTTTTAATTGACGACTTTATAACTTTATAAAGTCACTTTAGAGAAAAATGAATTCTGACACTTTTATCTAGGCCAAAGATCAAAGCCTTAGGAACCAATTGTTTCTTCGAAATAAATTCTCAACATTCTATCATCGTTTTCTCTATGTTCCCTTGTCCTCTTTGCCATCTTCCTCTTGCTTTCTTCTTGGCCATCACTGCTTTCTTCCTGGCTATCTTCCTCTCCTTGGTTGCTTTCTTCATTTGCATCATCTTCTTCCTTACTGCTTTCTTCATTTTTATCATCCTCTTCCTTACTGCTTTCTTCATTTTCTGATTTCTTAGGGGAAGGTGAATGAGGAAGGTCTATTTGAGGAAATGATTCATGTGAAGAAGATGAACCAAGGTCGGTGGAGGGTGATGGAGGTGTGTGAGGGGGATTTTGAGATGATGATGGTAGAATTTGCAGAGGGATGGGCTATGGAGTTGTGAAATCATCATGGGCGATGAAAACCTCCCAAGGGATGCCTTGTTGTTCTAGTTTGTGTGAGACAATCACTTTGATGAGGGAATGATGAAAAAGGCTTGACATTTGTTGGGATGGAGGCCTCTTTTGCATTATGGAAGGCATTTTCTCAATACTTTTGCAAAGGTAGTAGGGCATATGTAGCAACTTGGTTTTCGTGAAGTGCATGAGGAGTCTTATGTGGTAGGAATAGACTCTGGAGAACCTACCCTCGCAGGTGAAGTATTTCATAATGATTTTCATTAGGAGAACATATCTGTCCAATAGATGAGAGAAGGGGAACATGGTTTTGCAATCAGCTTGACAACTTGGTTTCAAGAATGGGCGATAGTGGCTTAGGTCCAGATGTTTTTGTTTGAACCACCTTTCAACTATGCAAGGTATTCCAGTGGCCCTAGAGATGGCATAGGCGATCAACTCAAATTTTACCCCGGGTAGGTGTACTTGATGATTATGAAGGTTTAGGGCAAAGAGCTTGGTCAATTAAGGGTGACTCTGGATCTTTTGTACTTTTTTACAGAATTCATAGCATCCCAATTCTTGAAAACAGGACAAAATAGTAGGAGAGTTTATCAGTTCTTTAGTGCTTATAGGTTCAAACCTATTTGGCATCCCTCCCTTCCTTGGCTGCTTTTTAGGCCTTTGATTTGCCTCATCAATGTCAACATTCTCTTCTTCAGACATTTTGTTTTTTACCCCTGCCTCAAAATCTTTAAAGAGGATTGGCACTGCTTGTAGAATGATGTGACAATGTTGAATGAGATGGTGAGGTTTCTAATTAGATCAAGGCATCAACAGTGTGCAGGCCAAGTGTTTCTTTAGGATTTCACTGCCTTCTCTAAACCAACTTTCAATTACCTTTGTGACCTTATCTTTTAGAAAAACATGAACATGTAGGAAAAGTTTAAAATACCTCTTTAAAATGCCTCCACAGTAGGAAAACTAGCTAAAAAATACCTTGTTGGGCAGCTCGGGTCACCTCTTGAACGTATTTTCGTGCAGAGGCTGCACGCTGTGGTAGGAGCGTAGCACAACGTTGGTTGGGCGGCTCGGGTCGACCTCTGAATGGAGAATCGTGCAGAGGCTGCATGCTGTGGCAGGAGCACAACACAGTTCTGGTCGGGCGGCTCGGGTCACCCCTGAATGTAATTGTGTGCACTCTTGCACGATGGGCACGAGCGCAACACAGTGTTGGTTGGACGGCTCGAGTCACCCCTGAACATAATTGTGTGCACTCTTGCACGCTGGGCAACTCCTGCACGCAGGCAGACTGCTGAATAGAGTCGAGTCGTGCAGCTCAGAACGATACCTCGTGCAACCTTTGGGCGGCTCTGAACGTGGTGTCGTGCCACCCCTCTGAACGCCGGGCAAACAACAGGAGTGCAGTGCCATTCTACAGGTGCGCAGCCCGTAGTGGAGAATTGCACAGGGAGATGCTACAAGAGCGCAGCGCAGTTGCTCAGGAGAGCTGCGCCTAGAAAAATTGCTTGAGGACTCTGTTGGAAATTTTGAAAAACCTTCACTCCTTCTGCAAAAATCCAAATGGTGAATGGGAGATGCTTTGCTGGAGTTGTTTCATACCCTTTGATAAAAATCAAAAGTAAAAACCCACTTTATAAGGTTTGTTTCTTCTCACTTTTTCTCACTATGCCTTTTGACTGTTTTTGGTCTTGTAGGTGGTATTTCGACAGGAACTTTTTTGTTTTCACTGTTGGAGGCCGCTTGAGTTTCTTTTCAAATTGATAACCTTGCTAAAGAAGCCAAGACTACGCCTTTCTCCTATATTTGGAAAACGAACCTGTTTTATGACTTTTAACACCTATACACAACAAACTTATCATTTTTGCAATTTCTCCCTATGATTGATATTCTTCCATGTTTTTGTCTTTAAGTAATGAAGAAAAAACCTCTTGGTGGGAGAAATACCCTAGTAGTAAGTATAAACAACAGTTTGGTCTTTTGAGATGTGCCACCTTTATTTGAAACATTGCGTGCCTTGATCTTATCAATTTTCTTGTAAGAAAACACTTTTGACAGTCTTGTAAAGTGCCATTCATGTTCATCTATCTTTTGCAAAATAGTCATTTGATAAGGAGGCCCTTGTTGGGAGTTCCACTGTTCTGCTGCAAACTAGGGGTATATCTGTTTCTCAGGTCACTTGAATATCCCTCTAACTGTTCTTTAGAAAAAAGACCCTTGAACTGACATTTCTTGCCTCTTTTGGCTGATACTCTTCATCATTTTCTACCTTTGGTGTAGTGGAGTATTTATTTTCATGTCTGCCCTTCTTGATCTTCTTAAAAACCTCTGATTTTACCTTTTGACGAAGTGAAGTTAGTGCTTGTCTGCCAAACCCTAGAAGGTATTTTGAAAACCCTTTGAAACCATCTGCTGTGATGAAGGAGGCTTCTTTGTCACTTTTTTAACCATCTTTGTCCATCTTCCCAAACTTCTGAGTTTTTAGGGATGTTTAGAAAAAACAAACAATGTTGTCTTCTAAGTTCTCAAAGAAATACTTATCAAACTCATTACTTATGTCTAAAAAGTCTTCAATGATCATTTGAAGGGGTTGAGGTGTCCTTTGCCTTTGTAACCCTGGTATTGCTTTATTTCTTGATCAAAACAGTCATAAACCCTGATTTCCATCAAACCCATACCTTGCTGCTTTCTTCTTGGTTGTGAGTGGTTTTCTGGTGATGGTGCCTCTCATTACTTTACCTCTTGCTAGGTTGGTAGCCTTTTGACTCTTTTGTAGAAATGTAAGCAAGGGGCAGCTATCCCCTTACAAAACTTGTGCTTCAGTCCAAATACCTTTCGAATGATCTCTTTGATGAGTTTAAGACAAGATCACCAGTCCTTTCTTTCTTTGAATGCAATTTCTTCATATGGGAAAAACAGAGTTTGTAGGGCACTGAATCCATCCTATGACTTTGTGAAACTCTAGGTGACCTAGTGGAGGTTTTCTGGGACTTGGCTTTTGGACTGAAATCTAGAACCTGGGATTTATCAAGTGTGAGATAGAGTTCATGATAAACTAATGTATTGAAGACCTGAAACCCAATGTACTTGATTTATTAAAGAGTCTACAGAGATAGTTTGAGACTATTAGTGTTTAGGAGTAGTTTGGTGGACACAACAAGCTGATTGATTGGTGAGCTTAGGTAGTAGTTGGATTTTTAGGTGAAAAAAAAACAGAGGATTTGGGTCAAAGGTGACAAGATATAGATAGAATGGGTGATGTAGGCTCTTAATGGGTATTCTGAGACTGGTAGGCAAAGCTAGATAGGATGAAATGATGAAAATAGTGAAAAATTATCTTAAGGATAATGAAGGCAGTGAAATTTCTAGAATTCACAATGTCTATGAACTTTGTTTCTAGAAATCTTGGGTTAATCATTTAGTCATTTAAACAGGTAAAAATTACTGATGACTAACAGACTTCATCTTCATCATCAAGGAAGCTGCAAGCCACTCTATTGAAGTAAGTATCTATGACGTTACTTAAATATGTCAAGATGACTTATTGTAAAGAGAGCAACAAGCTCATTGGGTCAACAAACTTTAGTGCATGGAAGAAGAGGACAGATTTGAATTTAATTGAAGACGAAGTTATGGACTACATCGAAGGATCTACAATTCAACCACCTAAGGAAGATGCTCCATCTCATGCCAAGTACATGAAGGGAGAAATCAAACCCTAGAGGATTCTCATAGAATCCATTTAGGACTCACTCATTCCCTATGTATCAAAACTAATTTCTGCTAAAGAAATATACGAGAAACTGGTGGAGCTATTCTTTGTGAGTACTGCAGGAGAAGTAATCTCTTTGAGAGAAAAACTATGTAAAATGAAATTGTCAAGGGAAGAAGGAATCACTCCATGCTTTATGAGGATTTCTGAAGTAAGAGATCAATTGCAGGAACTGGGAGAAGTAATGTCCGACACTGAGATGACTATAGTGGTGTTGAATGCTCTACCAGAAGAATGGGGAAACTTCACTTCAAGTTTATACGGGAAGAAAGAAGCCACACCATTCCATGATTTATGGTCTCTATTTAAAATAGAGGAAACAAGACTGAAAGCCAACGCTGATACAGGACCAAGTGAAGGGAATCAAGCCTTTGCAACCATATACAGGAAGAAAGGAAGATTCAAAAAATTTGCTCCTCAGAATAAAAGAAGAAATATGGACAAAGCAAGATGCTTTGGATGTAATGAACTTGGGCATTATAAAAGAGATTGTCCTAAATCTGAAAAGGACAAGAGAAAAAGGGAAGAAGTCGATGTCTCAGATATGAGGGAAGAACCTGATGTAAAGAAACCTAAGAAAGAAGAAGTGAAAGTTCTCTATTATGATTGAGATCATCTTCCTCTTTAAGTGATTTCTGTTGGTTGTAAAATAGTATGATAGGAAGCAATGTATATTCATGGCATCATGATAAAAGCATGGTAGGAGCTCTTGGTGAAACAACTCCAAGAAAACCTCTCTGATAACATTACTGATGGAAGGCAGTCATCAAGATCAAGGGTCATCATGGAAACTGGTGCTGAGATTTTCTAATGGAGTTCTCTATGAATTCAATGATGAGAAAGTAAGCAGAATGGTTTCATAAAAAATTCTATGCTACAAAATTCTGGGATGTGATTACATATTGATGGAGCAGGTCAAGGGAATGAAGCTCTTCATTCTAGTAAAACTGCTACAGGATGACTCAAATGAAAAAGGTATGAGGTATATATATATATATATTTATATGCTGACACTGGATGCTGTGAAGTCATGTCATATGGTTGCAGGTAATAGACTTATATATTTAGTTGTATGATCTATGGAGGAGGATCTCTCAGTGCACTGACAGATGAAATCAACATAATATATCCTCATATGGAATATGAGGTGGTTGTATATGAACAAGGAACTGTAAATTGGAAGTTCCTGGGAATGAAAATGTGCAGAAAGTAAGAGATCATGAAGTGCAACCATGTCAAGAGGCAGTTATCATCCAGAAGCCAAGAAGATGTGACTAGAATATCTCCTGGGGGGATATGTAGACTCTGATAGAAGTCTGGTAAAGAAGAAGACCCTTGAAAAAACATATCATTAGGAGATGTGTCAATCTGAATAAAGGATGTCGATGCCTACAGGAAGATGTCATGGCGATAGATCATTACTGAGCTAACTTTTGTTTTAAAAAGTTCATACGTATATGTTTATCTGGATGGATTTGTGCAGGGTTGCTAATCATGAGAAAGGACGTAAGATCCTTGGAGATGATTCGAAAGAAAGCAGCATGGCATAAAAGGTGGACCAGATAAGTAAGACATATGAATCACTTTCTGGTAGATGACATGACTCATGAATGAAAGTGATGGATGATTTGTGCCCTATGGAGCTAAAATTGAAGATTCCTCAATATCGAAATCCATGACATCGAGGGGAGGAATTCTTCATGAGCAGTCGGGTGTCTCACCATTACTGCTGCAGGTCCCTGATTGAGAGGGAGCCTGGTGATTAGTTTCTTACTTGGAAGAAACTGGGTAATTCCTAAGAATGAGCTTAGGTACATTCCTTGTACAGGAATGAGTACATTCCCTTATGGAATAGGTCCTCCCTGGTTGAGAGGGAGAGATAGACACATCATTCTGGTCTTCACTTGGGAAGACAGAATGGAGAATTGGGTAATCATTTGGCATTCGATACTCTTTGAGAATGTGTTAGGGCATTCAAGATAAGAGTAGTCGGGGACCGATATTCTTTGAGGGCTAGCTACCCAAGAGAAGAATAGTCCAAGAAGGTCATACTTTGGGAACACCCGGGTGGAGTATGTACTTTGGAGAAACAATGACTATGGAGTTTATAAGTCATGTGTCTCACCAGCATTATCGCCCATTTTCTCGTTGAGAGATGGGGCTGTTAGTCAAGGCCTTGCACTAGGACAATGCTGGTTGATATGATGCTATACAGATGCGATTACCAATTCGATTCTTCTGATGAGATTCTTCAGTTTGAAAGTGACCATGCACCTGTATGAATACCTCCCTAGTTAAGAGGGAGTGTTGAAAAGTGTAACTAGGATCGATCTTCATATTGACTATGTAATTATGAATTTATGTAAAGAAGAAGACAGATAATAAATGTATTTTGTTGTACTTGCTTCATGTGTTTCATGAGCAAGATTTTATTATAGGTCAATAGAATTCTTCTTGATGTCTATAGGGTTTTGTCTTCTAGCGTAATTAAGAGTCATGATTATGAAGTATCTAGTCTGAAGAATGTATCCAAGACCTTGTGGAAGAAAGGCTCATAACAGCCCTCAAGACAACTCTCATTCAAACGCTGGAAATGATGTGATAAAGTCGGGTGATATTCAGTGATGAAGGCGGCCTACATGTCGGCCTAAAATTTGGTTGTAGGGTAGGCCTAAAAGCCAGACAATGCACTTTATCTATACCCCAGTCAACTGCGGCTCATAAGCATCAGACAGATTGTAGATCTCTCTGAGATTTCCACAGTGAAAAGTGCGGATTTCAGAAGTGATGAAGTGTAGACTTCAGAGGAGAACAAGTGTTGATCTCAAAGGTTAATAAGGGTGTGAATTTTAGAGTTTAAAGATTGCGGAATTCTCTGTAATTTCCACAGAGAAAGGTGCGGATTTCTTGAAGTAAGAAAGTGTGGATTCCTGAGGTCTAAGTGCGGATTTTACAGAGGATATAAGTGCAGATATCTGAGGTCCTGTATAGGGTTAAGGTGTGGAAGTGTCTGAGGTATCACCGCATTTGTTTTCAGACATTATATCAGGATGAACCTGCTTGGATAAGTGAGGGTTTTGGTGCAAAGAAGAAGAGCAATTCAACGAAAGAACAAAGGAAGCATATGCGGGAATGGGAAGCTCTATGTTTGGGTCTAAAGATCTCGATTGGTACATCACTTGCATTAGAATTTTACATGGTGGCAAACATGAGTGTGAAGAAGAGACTATGTCTGGACTAGTCACATAATAAAAATAAAGAGTCTGATTGTAAAGAAGGTGTCTTGATAGCAAGGGAAAGGATATTACAAGGAGTGCTAAGGAGACTGTGATCAATGTGGAGGAGAGGCAGTGCTAGCCTCTGTCATTGAGTTCATACTCTCATAGGCTCAGTAATACACACAACGTTAAGGAGGGACATTACAACAAGTACAAGAGCTCGGTCTTGGGTATCAAAGGTGCAGTTAGAAGGTCGAGGAGGAATCTCTTGGAGGCCGAAGAATAGAAGCGCATCATTTGGGCTGCTAAGATTAGGGACCGAATCTCCCTAGTGTTGGTGCAACATAGTGTAGAAAAGGAAGATCAACATAAGGAGCCTAAAAGAGCAAGTGACAAGGGTTTTGGAGGCATACTAGTGTCAAGGGTCTATGTCATGGTCGTGGTACTTGTCAATTGAAGATCTATAAGAAGAATTATATCGGGTTGTCCTCTTCAAGAGGGAGAGGTTTTGGCCTTGGCTTGAAAGCCTAAATATTTGTGTCTCCTGTGCATTTGATAATTGACTTGATGAAGAACGTAATAATCTAATGAAGATAAGATCTAAGTGAAAGAAGCATAACGAAATCACAAGTAAATATCAAGAAGAGAAATTTTAATAAAAGCCCTAATTTCTCAACATGGTATCAGAGCTAAGGTGCTGAAGACAAGAAAGGGTAGTTTAGCGAGAAGACACAAGGATGAAGCTACAGAAAGAAGATCCAAGGTCAGTTTTCAAGAAAGCATTAAGAGAAGGGCTCTACATTGAAAAGTCAAAACCCTAGATCCAAGGAAGAAAACCCTCGTTCAAGGAGCAATTTGCAAGGAGTTGGTGAAACCCTCAAGCCATCTCAGGAAGACTAAAGACCTTATTTAAAAGGACCTATACATTTGGGTCCTTTCAGGGCGAAAAGCAAGATCAAGGAGGTGATCTTTATCTTCCAAGAATCTAAAGGTATTTTGTGATTGAAGCCAAGTCAACATTGTTGGAGCCATCATCAAGCCATACTTGATCATCATCATCATCAAGAATCCAAGGTGATCTACCTCTTTACATCAGTCTTGAGGAAGTCAATCTCAGAGGGAGCTTCTGCTACTATCTCCATCATCATCACCAAGGAAGCTGGTAGAAGAAGAAAACATATACTCAAGTAAGTATCTTTATGACTTCATTTGAATCTGTCAAAATGAGTTTTTGCAAAGAAAGCAACAAATTGTCTGGGTCTTCGAACTTTCTGGCATGGAAGAAAAGGATAGATTTGAATCTTATTGAAAATGAAGTCATGGACTATATCAAAAGATTTGCAACTCGACCTTCAAAAGAAGATACTCAAGCACATGCCAAATACATGAAGGGAAATATTAGAGCCCAAAGGATTCTTATAGAATCCATAAAGGACCCTCTTATCCTGTATGTATCAAAAATAGAAACTTCAAAAGAAATATATGATAAATTTGTGGAGCTATTCTCAGTGAGTACTGCAGGGGAAGTAATATCTCTGAGACAAGAACTATACAAGTTGAAGTTGTCAAGAGAGGAAGGAATCACTTCATATTTTATGAAGATTTCTGAAATATGAGATAAATTGCAGGAATTGGGAGAAGTAATGTCTGATAGAGAAATGACTACAATGGTACTGAATTCTCTACTGGAGGGATGGGGAAAATTCACTTCAAGTATCTATGGGAAGAAAGAAGCAACACCATTCCAGGACCTATGGTCTCTATGTAAGATAGAAGAGACTAGATTAAAAGCTAAAATTGATATAGGGTCAAATGAAGAAAATCAAGCTTATGTTGCCATATCAAGAAGAAAGGGAAAATTTGGTAAGTTTGGTCCTCAAAAGAAAAGGAGAAACATGGATAAGATACGATGCTATGGATGTAATGAACTTGGGCACTATAAGAAAGATTGTCCCAAACCTAATAAGGATAAGAGGAAAAAGGAAGAAGTCCATGTCGCCGGAGAAATGGAAGAATCAGATTCTAAGAAACCTAAGAAAGAAGAAGTGAAAGATCTCTACTATGATTGAGATCATCTTCCTCTTTAAGAGGTATCTGTCAGTTGTAAAATAATATGTTAGGAAGCATTGTATATTAGATAGATACATCACTTTAGAATTGGCATCATGATGGAAGCATTGAAGGAGGAGCACTCGTCATAGGAGGACGTATGTAACAAACTTATGTGACATCAATGCTATGAAATAAGTGGCTTCTTGGAACCTCACTGCAAATAACATTTATAGAAGGCAGTCATATAGATCAAGGTTAATCATTCATTAATCAATATAAAAACAGGGGCTAACATTTTCTAATGGAGTCCTCTTTGGATTCACTAGTTAGAAAGAAAGCAAAAGGTTTCATCAAGAAGTCTATCTTGTAGAATTTTGGGATTAGGATATGATGACATATTGATGAAGCAGATCAAGGGAATGAAACTTTTCATTGTAGGAAAATTGCTGCAGGATGACTCAAAAGAAAAAAAATAAGATGAGGTACATGTATATTTATGCTTACACTGGATGTTATGAAGTCATGTCATATGGTTGCAGGTAGTATACTTCTATCTTTAGAAGTATGATCAAAGGAAAATAGAATCTCCTCCGATGCACATGTTGCCAAAAGGCATGATCCACACCTGATGAAATCAACACAATATGTCCTCATATGGAATATGAGGCGGCTGTACACAAGCAAGGAACTGCATATTGGAAGCCCCTGGGAATGAAATAAAATTGTGTGGAGAAAGAAAGGAGAGATCGTGAGAAATGCAACCATGGTAAGAGGCAGTCAACATACAAGGAAACCAAGAAGACATTAGAATATATAATATAATATTGATTAAATATAATTGGAAAGCTCATGCCAACCACTCGACTCACTACTAATATATGATGATCAACATTTAATGAAATGGGCGGTTAGGAGACAATCAAGTTCTTTGTTATATTATTATGCAGGGTAGTTTATGGGACAAATATACAAATTTCAAGAAGCACGAGAGCGGAAAAAGATAGAGGAAGAAGAACGGGAGGAAAGAATAACAGTTCTAGAGCAAAGAATAGGTATGATTAGATCAGATGTTCAGAACAAAAAAGTAGAAGAGACTAGGAAATATCCTGGGAAGATATGTAGACTTTGATAGAAGTCTGAAAAGATGAAGACCCTTGACAATACATATCTTTAGGAGATTTGTAAACCTACATGAAGGATACCGATGCCTACAAGATGTCATGGTGAAAGATCATCACTAAGGTAATTTTTGATTTAAGTATTCATATTTGTAATTGAATTATGTCTGGATGAGTTTGTGCAGGGTTGCCAAAGGGAAGTATATGTCTTCCACAGTTGATAACCATATGGCAGGATGGAAGATCCTTGGAAGAAATATGTTCGAAGGAAGGCAACATGACATAGACCAGATGAGAAGACTGATGGATCACTTTCTGATAAAAGACATGACTCGTGGATGAAAGTGATGAATGATCTGTGCCTATGAAGAGATATGAAAGACGAAGACTCCTCAACAACGAAGAAATTCATGACATCAAAGAAAGGAGTTCTTCATGAGCAGGTGAGTGTTTCATCATTGCTGCTGCAGGTCTTTGATTAAGAGGGAGCCTGGTAATAAGTTTCTTACTTGGAAGAAACTAGGTAATTCCTAAGCTGAGAGGGAGCTTAGGTACATTCCTTATATAGGAATGAGTACATTCCCTTTTGGAATATGTCCTCTCTAGTTGAGAGGGAGAGATAGAAACATCATTCTGGTCTTCACCTGGGAAGACAGAATGGAGGATTGGGTAGTCATCTGGAATCTGATACTCTTTGAGGATATATTAGGGCATCCAAGATAAGAGTAGTCATGGAAGCACTGATATTCTTTGAGGACTGGGAATCCAAGATAAGAATAGTCTTGGACATACCCTGAGTGAACCCGGGTGGGGTATGATCCAAGAGAGACAATGATGTATGTGTCTATTCATCATTTGGTCTCGCTAGCATTGGAGCTCAAAGATCTTGTGGAAAAATGGAGTTGTTAGTCAAGACCTTGCACTAAGAAAACGCTGGTTGATATGATGCTATACAAATGGGATTACCAATCCGATTCTTCTTATGAGATTCTTCAGATTGAGAGTGACAATGTGCCATTATGAATACCTCCCTAGTTAAGAGGGAGTGTTGAACAATGTAACTAGGTTCGGTCTTCATAATGACTTGTAATTATGAATTTATGTAATGAAGAGATGGATAATAAAATGTATTTTGTAATGCTTGCATCATGGGTTTCATGAGCAAGGAGTTTTTATTATAGGTCAAAGACTTCTTCTTCATGTCTTAAGGGGTTTGTCATCTTGTCATAAATATATAATTTAGAGTTATGTATATGGAGTGATGTTACACTTGTAAAGGACAATTTATTGATGTAAAAGTATACTCCAAACCCTTGTCATGATGCTCCAAGAAGTCGGCTAGATACATATGTTGAAGATACTCCTTGACAAGTCGGTTTACCATCAAGAAGATCATGTTGGCCTAGGAACAGTGAGACAATCCCTATATACGAGTGGACTGTGGCCTCACTTCACCATAGAGAATTCAGACAAGGTCTACAATCAAGTGCGAGGTTAAGGTCTGGGTTTTGGTGCGAAGAGAAGAGGCAATTCAACAAAGAACAAAGGAAGCATATCGCAGGAATAGGAGCTCTATGTTTGGGTCTAAAGATCTAAAGTTTGTACCATACATTCGAATTGCAGTGAAGAGCACAATGCGAAGAAGAGGACTATGTCTCGGACTAGTCCACAGTCCAGCAAGGAATACAATCCGTAAAGAAGGTGTCTTGACAACGGAGGAAAGCATATTACAAGGAGTGCTAAGGAGACTGTGATCAATGCGCAGGAGAGGCAGTGCTAGCCTTTGTCATTGAGTTCATACTCTCATAGGCTCAGTAATACACACAACATTAAGGAGGGACATTACAGCAAGTACAAGAGCTCGGTCTTGGGTATCAAAGGTGTAGTTAGAAGGTCGAGGAGGAATCTCTTGGAGGCCAAGAATATAAGCACATCATTTCGGCTGCTAAGATTAGGGACCGAGTCTCCCTAGTGTTGGTGCAACATAGTGTAGAAAATGAAGATCAACATAAGGAGCCTAGAAGAGCAAGTGACAAGGGTCTTGGAGGCATACTAGTGTCAAGGGTCAGTGTCATGGCCCTAGCTTGAAAGCCTAAATATTTGTGTCTCTTGTGCATTTGATAATTGACTTGATGAAGAACGTAATAATCCAATGAAGATAAGATCTAAGTGAAAGAAGCATAACGAAATCACAAGTAATTATCAAGAAGATAAATTTTAATGAATCTAATACTCGATTTCCCTAAGGAAAATAACAATGGAGTCTTCATGCATTTAAATAGGCCACATTACATTAGAATACCATGGGAAAAGCCATGGGTTATCAAAACCTGGAGGCCGAAAACCACCAATGGTAAATTGACTCTATGGCTAAGTCAAGTTTCCTCGAAGTACCCTAACATCAGCCTCTTGGTTTTAATACCATGTTGAAAATTGGATAGACTAGGAACTGTAACCTAGGACTTGCCCTCGAAAATTGAGCTTCCCTACCACCAAGCTATAAGTCACTTTCTTGAGTGGCACCCTTACCAGTGCCATATCAAAAGATGTGGATTGATATCTCCAACACACCTTTTGCAAGTCACAATTTGGGTTAGGCCTCCTTTTCACCATGGTTAAAGCTTTAATGCATAGCTCTAATAGAATGATGAAAATTGGATAGGCTAGGATTGAAACCCAGGACCTACTAGTAGAAAGGTTTTGCTCTACCATTGTGGTGCATGCCCATTTCAAGATGGATACCCTTGCTGATTTGATATCAAGGCACGAATCGCTATCTCTAACACTCCCCGCAAGCCTCTTAGCCACTATCAATAAAGCTTTATACCCAACTTCAATACCATGTTGGAAATTGAAAGGTAAGGATTCAAACCCAGGAACTACTTTCAGCAGATGGGTTGCTTTACTACTAAGCTACATGGCCCTTTCATGACATGCATGTTTACTTATCTGATATCAAGTCATAGGATGCTATATCCAATACACACCCTTCAAGCCACATTTTGGCTCGGGCTCATGCTTACAAATCAATATCAACTCTTGGTGTTGATACCATGATAAAGATTTGTCATGTAAGGAATCAAACCCAACATTAACCTCTAGTTGGTGGGTTATGTAAGTTCCTTTCAAGTCAAACACCCTTATCGATTCAATATCAAGGGGCAGAGTGCTATATCCAAAACCTCCCTTCAAGTCATGCTGGGCTTAAGTCTCCTTGCTACTACCAGTGAAAATCGATGCTTGCCTCTAATATCATGTTGAAAATTGGACACTTTAGGAATCAGACCCAAGGCCTTTCCCTGTCCAACAAGATTCTCTACTATCAAGTTACATGCACAATTCATGATAGGTAGCTTGTATCATTTGATATCAAAAAAATCTCCAATAAGTCATGGAGAGGGTTGCCATTACCTTCTATAGCATAGCAAGGTTTCATCCATTATATCGAGATTCCTCAAATTACTTTGAAGCTTTCTTGGCAAATTTGCTCTAAAGGAGGTCTATAAGGTACTACATACATACAAATCTTTACCAATCTAGAAGACTCAAGTTGTTTTCCACATCATCTTTTGCTTCAGTACTAACATCATTTCTGTTGATTTTTCAAGGTTTCTTAGATTGATAATTACTTCTAGTGATTTCTTCATTATTTATCTTGTGTCACTTCATCATTAAGAAATTATACATAGAAAATATTCAACAATAAAGACAATAATGACAATAGAATCATGAAGAGACATCCAAACACGAGACACAAAATTTATCCTCGGAAAACCCTAACAAAGGATAAACCCAACAACCTTTTCTTAGAGAAATAGTCCAATTCAACAAGAGATACAATCTGAACTTTCTAGTCAAATAAAGTCAAACTTACTAGTAGCCAAACCCAAGTCAACCTAGGTCAAACTATATTAAATTCAACCTCCTGAAATTTTGGCTTTCTGCACTTTCCTTAGAGAATTTCGGTCTGCCTTACAAAAACTTTGTTCTGCCTCAAATCACTTTTGTCTAGCTCAAAAACCAAGAAACTTTGTTCTGCCTCAAATCACTTTGGTCTAGCTCAAAAACCATCCTTCTAGAATACCACATGTGAATAAAAGATGATAATGAGTGATCCGAATTGGTGCCAAGAGGAGGACGAATCGTCTTTGTATAGTGATCTAATGAGCTCGAATAGGTGTGTCCTTTAGGGTTGGCCGACTTGAACAATATGGAGCTGACTTGTATTCTGGAGGCAAAACTTCAAAATTTGAATTTATTTCTTCTGGGCCGACTTGAATATCGATCAAAGCTACAATAAAATCAACACTTCCTCATAGCTAGGGAAGTTTTCACTTCGACTTCTCTAGATGATCTTTTATTGAAAAATTTCTCTATCCCAAGAAAAGGTTGAATGAGCTAGCTATGTTGATGAATCCATTCATCTCATGTTCTATACCAGAACCACGTGGAAAGCATCCCACATCAACATCATGCAAAGGAATATAGTCACCCACTAGACATATCCCATTTGCAAAGGATCTAGCCACTCACAAGCCAATTACCCATTCGCTGATTAGGCAGGCACCCCCTGACATAAGATCAGTCCTTGTTTCTGTTGAGATTTTGGAGTGTTGGGGTAGCATCGGATGTGCTCTAGCTCCCAAACTTTGTGGAGGGACTAGAGTACATAAGATCTCCAAGACCCAGAAAGCATTTTGGGAAATTCCATCCTGTTTAAGAGATATTTAATTAATTAATATTTTTAATTAAAGACCATAAGTCTAACTTAGGAAAAAAGATTAAAGGTAGTTAAATTAAACATTTGATGAGAATGATTTAAGTGACGTGGATCAAGCATCTTCTAATCTTATTCGTTGATTCAAGATTAGATCACGACGTTGATGTTTCAACGAGAAAAGTATAAGAAGAGGGCTTGGGGTCACTTGGAGAACACACACTGGCAGAGCATTGAAGCTAAATTGGAATTGTAGGGCGTGGTTTGCTAAGAATTTCAGAAGTGTTTCAGCTGTAGCGAGGGGCAGTATTGGCGAGGGGGATGGTGTAGTCGCAGGCCAAGAGTACAACGAGGGCAGAGAAGCAGCAGACCAGAAGAAGCAGCAGCTACGTAGAGCAGCCTAGAGCCGAGCAGGGGCAACAAGAGGCTAGGAGGGCTGACGCAGGCCCAGTCAGGGTAGCGCAGGGGTAGTGTAACCCAGTCTGGGGTGACGCAAGCCCTTCCTGAGTAGCGCAGAGGCTGACACAGGCCCTTCCTGAGCAGCGTAGAGGCTGACGCAGAGGGCTTCAAAGCAGCGTTGAGGTTTCTAGAGGCCAGAAAAGGCTAAGTTCTATAAATCCCGTTTGAGGGTGTGAATCAATCAAATTTTCTGTCTCTGGAATAGAGGTATTGCTGCTATTTTTATTTCTCTGTCAGGTTAACCAATTTGGTGCCCAGATCTCTTGTACTTAGAATTTGCTTGATAATAAAAAACCTCCAGAGGCTAGAAGCACCGATTTTCTCGCATTGGGTTTTTCCGGGTACAGTTGTCCAAAAAATCCTTGTGTTACTTTGTCATTGAGCATGTTATTCAGTTTAGATCTGCATGTGTAGGCTGTTAATGTATTTACTTCGATGTTAATGCTGAAAATTTCATATTAATAACTTATGTAAGTAGGAGAAGTAAATCAAGAATTTAATAGTAGGTTTTCTGTTTAAGTAAATTCAGAAATTTTCACATGGTATGAAAGCGATTGCAGATCTAGTTGAATCTCCAGCAAGAAGGCTAAAGAATCTGTGTTGCAGAAAGCAGTAGAGAAAGCAGCATCAACAACAGATAATCCGGAGAGGGCAGCGCAACAGCAGAGGGACGTAATCCCAACTGGGTGACGCAGAGACAACACAGAGTCTTCCAGAGGGATGTAGGTACTAGGAGCAGCCTGCGCTGCGCTGAGCCAGTCTGCTCACGCATAGGCCAACCAGGGTGATGCAGTCTAGAATTTGAGTGTTGTGTAGAGTTCCGTGAACCGGAAGCTGAGCTACAGACCTTCAGCAGTTGCTGGCGGGGTGAAGATTTTGCCAGTGTAGAATTTAGCCTAAGCTAAGTTGACAAAGAGCGGGAGGAGAACAACTTCTCAGGAGATTTCCTGCCAAAGAAATCTGAAGATCGATCAGAGGATCGAAGAGAGATGATTCGTTGTTTTTGGCAGACTTCCAAGGGAGGGAGTCAGTTGTCAAAGGGAGCAGAGGGTTCCTTTCTTGCCAAGGACCCTAAATCTGAGTCTCTAGCAAAAAGAGGAGGATCAGTTTCGACAAATTTCTGAGCATAAGGCGCCACACAAACTGTGTGATCAGGATAGGTTGGACGCCCTATCCAACTTTGCGATCTGGAAGGCTAGAATCCTGGTAGTCCTTGAGGCCTACGGTATACGGGAGCATGCAGAGAAAGTCTTGGCTACATCGACCGATGCGAAACTCCTGGAGAAGCACAATGAAACATCGGCACATGCCAAGCGCTTCATTATGGACAGGGTCAAAGATCATGTGGTACCACATATAGTCGAGAAGGCAACGACCCATGAGATGTGGGAAGCTCTAACCACATTGTATCAAGGGAGGTCCGTCCAGAAAAAGATGCTACTGGAGAACCAACGAAGGTTATTCATGATGACCAAGGGAGAGGAAATCGATCCTTTCTTATCTAGACTGCAGTCGATTTGGGATCAACTGACTGGCATGGGGGTGAAGGTGGATGACGATGTCATTGTGAGGACTGCTCTCAATGCAGTCATAGAGGACTGGGAAACTTTTGTCCAAAGTCTCTTTTGCAGAGCGAACCTTCCCAAGTGGGACAATATTGTGGGCTATCCTCCGACAAGAGGAGATTCCCCGAATCTCCAAAAGGCAGTATAGCACCGGTTCGAGCAAGGTGAAGGATGAGGAAGATGCAGCGTTGGCATCAAAGAGGCAGCAAGGGAAAAAGAAGTGTGATTAGTCAAAGATCAAATGTTTCTATTGCGGCGAACTTGGACATTTCGCCAACAATTGTCCTGAAAAGAAGAAGGACAAGGAAACTTCTAGTTCCAAGGCTGCTGTAGTAGATGATGGCTTCGACGATGACATAGCCATGAGCACTTATGAACCACGAAAGTGGGGCGTTCTTGATTTGTAGAGCAGCGATAGAGTGGTGGCGGGTTCCTTGAGTAGCCCAACTCTTGGATCACATATAAGCTATGGGAGCCTTAAGACGATAACGAGACAAGTGGAGTAGTTGGTGTAGAAGACCACAGATGGAGTAAAGGCAGAGCTGACACGCTGATGAGGGAGCAGTGCAGTGCACATACAACAGTAGCGTAGGGTACGCAGTGCAGTGCTGTGGTAGCGCAGAGGCTTCAGGAGGATAGTGCATCGCAGCAGCAACGTAGAGGACAACAACTCAGAGCAGGTTTGCTTACACAACGCAGAGCTGCAGTAGCGCAGTAACCTTCAGAGGACAACGTAGAGCAACAACCTATGGAGGGAGCACAATGCAACAATTTGAGAGGGAGCTGCAGTGCGAATGTGGCAGTGACGGTGGCAGCGTCATGGGCACTAGTACGCGGGAGCAACAACAACACAGTGATGAAGGGCAACAGGCCAATCATCAGCGCAGAGACCCACACCAGAGATCAGTGCAGCCTTTGCGGTGAAGTGTTTTATTAGAGCACATTCCTCGCTAAGAGGGAGTGTTGATATTTTGGGGTGTTGGGGTAGCATCAGATTTGCTCTAGCTCCCAAACTTTGTGGAGGGACTAGAGTACATAAGATCTCCAAGAGCCATAAAGCGTTTTGGGAAATTCCATCTTGTTTCAGAGATATTTAATTAATTAATATTTTTAATTAAGGACCCTAAGTCTAACTTTGGAAAATTGAAAGATTAAAGGTAATTAAACTAAACATTTGATGAGAATGACTTAAGTGACGCGGATCAAGCATCTTCTAATCTTAGCCATTGATTCAAGATTAGATCACGACTGTTGATGTTTCAATGAGAAAAGTATAAGAAGAGGGCTTGGGGTTAGTTGGAGAACACACACACTAGCAGAGCACTGAAGCTAAGCTGGAATTCTAGGGTGTGGTTTGCTAAGAATTTCAAAAGTGTTTTAGCTGCAGCGAGGGGCAGTATTGGTGAGGGGGATGGTGTAGTCCCAGGGCAAGAGTACAACGAGGGCAGAGGAAGCAACAGCTACGCAGAGCGGCCTAGAGCCCAGCAAGGGCAGCACAAAGGCAGCAGGAGGCCAGGAGGGCTGACGTAGGTCCAGCCAAGGCAAGTGCAGGGGTAGTGTAACCCAGTCTAGGGTGACGCAGGCCCTTCTTGAGCAACACAGAGGCTGACGCAGGCTAGCAAGGTTGACGCAGAGGGCTTCAGAGTAGCACTGGGGTTTCCAGAGGCTGGAAAAGGCCGAGTTCTCTAAATCCCGTTTGAGGGTGTCAATCAGTCAGATTTTCTGTCTCCGGAATAGAGGTATTGCTGTCGTTTTTATTTCTCTGTCGGGTTAACTAGTTTGGTGCCCAGATCTGTTGTACTTAGAATCTACTTAATAATAAAAACCCTCCGAAAGCTAGAAGCACCGGTTTTCCCGCATTGGGTTTTTCCGGAGACAGTTGTCCAAAAAATCCTTGTGTGTCACTTTGTCATTGAGCATGTTATTTAGTTTAGATCTACATGTTTAGGCTATTAATGTATTTACTTCGATGTTAACGCTGAAAATTTCAGATTAATAACTTATGTAAATAGGAGAAGTAAATTCAGAAATTTTCACAGTTTCACCAATCCAAAAATTCGTCCCTTGGAATCGGGCACCCCCTGACACATGGTGAAACCCGAGGCCCATTTACCATTCCCACATGTCGTCACATGCTATTGAATGATAAAAAATACTTGCTCGATGCTATAATGCACAAGCTTAACCCACTAGCCAAAACCCATGGCAATATGGTCAAATAACCCTTAACTAGGGGAAAAATCTAGGCCTTGATGCTACTGGGCCAATCTCCCTAGCCAAACTCCATGGTTCCCTGTCAAAACCCATGACCTAAGGGAGATTATCCCCCCCTTGATGCTACAACATCAACACTCCCTTTAACTAAGGGAAGCATTCTCAATCACTACAAGTTAGTCCCAAAAGTATACCAACTTCATCCAGGGACAGAGGCTTTGAGAGAATGTCAACAACCAACTCCACCATAGAAATACATAGGAGCCTCATTGCTCCTTTTGTACCACATGCTTTGACTTGTCATCATGGTCGTCTCTCACACTTGATCAAACAATTCTACAAGTAGCTTTCGAAGCAACACTGCTTCATGACTCACCAAACAAACTTCAATATACTCTGCTTCAATAGTGTTGTCAATTTTCTACTCATCATAGCAGACCCCAAGCTGAATTTGTGAATCTTTACAGTTGTATAAGACATATGTCAATCCATATCCAATTGTACCATGTCGGTACCTCAACACATGTTGTGACCTTAGTCATCGGGTTCGGCGAACCTGAAAGGAAAAATTCGAAATTCGCCGAATTTAATCGGCAGCCGAACAAGTTCGATTGTGTTCGACGAACACAAAGCCGAGCATCATTTCGAACACGAACATGAAAAAAATTCGATTAAATTCGTTTTTTTTATTAAATTCGTCAAAAATTCGATGGTGTTCGTTTAGGTTTGGCATTTGCTAATAGGTTTGCCGCATTGCTAAGCTCCTCCTGCTCACGAAAAGCTTACTCTCGGCCGCCGACGCCACAGCGCACAGGTGACAGGCTACAGGCTTACAAGTTACAGCTCCACGGGCTCACAGTGTTTGTGTCCACAGCGCACAGCCGCTTAGCTCCGTGGGCTCACACTGTTTGTGTCCACAGCGCACAGCCGCTTAGCTCAACGGGCTATAGGCTACACAGGCTCACAGGCTCACAACCTCACACTGCTGGCCCGGGCTCACACGTACACGGTCGTCGACTCGTCGGTAAGTTCACTCGGTCCTCAAATTTAACTATTGCAAAGGTTGCAAGTATGTGAAAAAGTGCAGATAAGACAAATTTCTACTTATCATTTGTTAGAGCAACTCTTCAGAATTTCAGGTCTGTAGAAATGGCCTCTGAAATCCCACAAAGGTATCGTTCAACCTCAGAGAATGCCCCGATCTGAACTGTATTATATTGATCCACAATCTGATTAGAAGAGATATCCGAGAGACCTAGAGCCACAGAACTTCAGGGATGGAATCCGACTTGTCTCAGAATGACAGTGCACTCATTTTCCAGATCTATCCTTTACTTGGCTTCCGAATTTCCCAGAAACTCTTCTCAAATTAGCCTCAGGGTTACTGTAATGCCTCATAAAAATATTAATAACACAAGCTTTAATCTGTCCTTTAGTTGGCCTCAAGAGGGGTTCATTCTTGTTTGAATTAAGTTCAGGAACCCCTCGGGTTGTTGCAGGAAGACTCTTGCTGGTCTATTGCAGATTAATCTTGGTCTTAGGATGCCATATACCTCAGACAGACTTCAAAGTAATTTCAGATGACTTGTCTTCCACATCTCATCAACATCTTGCTATTCCTCTGATGCATGATCTCCCTGTTTGCAATTCCGATCAGAATAAATCAACTGATCCTCACTGTTATATTTTTGGGAAAAAAATTACTCTGCAAGTCACCCGTCCAGGATCTGCTCCCTAGAAATGTATATAATTTAGAATATGAATGGGACGGAAAATACCACTAAGCAGAGAAGAACAAATGGCTGTAGCCTGTAGGTGTCTATCTCACAGTTCACTTCAGATTTTTAACAATAATCGAATGTGATTTCCAGAGGTGTATATCTCACTCTGCCAGGAAATATTGGTCCTCTGTTATCTATAAGATTTTTAACCTGAGAAGGTTAAGATGCAATATTGGTCCTCTGTTATGATTTATCTAGAAGATTTTTAACAATAAATGAATGTGATTTTTTAATTTGTAAGTTTGTTTATTAAAAAAAATTAAATTACAGTCTAGAAGAAATTTCATAATGCAAAATTATTTAGAACTAATTCTAATGTTATTTTAAAAAAAAATTGCAGACATTTCACCCACTGTGGTTCACTTCAGCAATTAGGAGTCAGGACAATGGCACCTCCAAAATCAATTGCTGTAGCATGGAATTTTGTTAGAAAAGATGGGAAAAATCTTGTGTGTGAGATTTGTGGGCATCAATTCACTGGCTCTTTAACTAGAGCTGTGGATCATGTTCTCAATATTAGCAATGGCAGTGGAGGTGGTGTTGAGGGCTGCACTAAGATCTTAGATGAACAAAAAGCCACAGTGGAAAAAAGCTATTCCTCTTCAAAGGCGGAAAAAGAAAAAAGGGAGCAGAAGAGGCAGCGAATTGAGAGGGAGATTGCCATGTCTTCCTCAAACACGTTCACCACTAATTCAATCTCAGCCATTGGTGGATCAAGTTCTATTGCGGTAAAACAGGTGGAACCAAAACATTAAATCAATTCTGGAAACCTGTGGAGAGACAGGAAGTTGATGATGCTTGTGCAGAATTTTTTTATGCATGTGCAATTCCCTTTAATGTGGCCATGAGTCCATATTTTAAAAATCTAATTAAAAAGGCCATTGATCTGAAGCTTTAAGGACCATTTTGCTAAAGAAAACAAAAGAAAGAGTCACAGGAAAATTGTCTGAGATAAAAGAGTCTTGGAATCATACAGGATGCACAATTTTGAGTGATGGTTGGTCAGATTTGTGTCATCGCCCATTGATCAATGTGCTTGTTTACAGTCCTCGAGTGGTACTTTTCTTGAAGGCAGTTAATGCAATGGATCAGGTGAAGACATCAGAATTTATTTTTGAAATTTTGGATGAAGCAATTCAAGAGGTTGGGGTGGAAAATGTGGTCCATGTTGTTACAGATAATGCATCAAATTGTGTTGGTGCAGGGAGGATGATTATGGAAAAGTATAATCATATTTATTGGACCCCTTGTGCAGCTCACTGTTTGGATTTGATGTTGCATGATTTAGCCAAATTTACTTGGGTCAATGAAACAATACAAAGAGCCAAAACAATTGCAAACTTCATCATCAACCATCGTCTCACTTTGAGCATATACAAGAAGAATGCATCTAGAGAGTTGTTGAGGCCTTGTGATACAAGGTTTGCTACTTTCTATATTACTCTGAAAAGAGTTGTTGAGGAAAAAGGAAGCCTAAGAGCTGTTTTCTGCAATACTGAGTGGGAAAGATCTCCCCTTTCAAAGAAATCTAAGGGGAAACATGTTGAACAAATAGTGTTCAATAATGGCTTTTGGGAAAATGCAGACAATGTTTTAAAAATATGTGGCGCAATTGTTAATGTGCTCCGCATGGTTGATGGTGACAAACCTTGTATGGGTTTTGTTTATGAAAGTATTGATCGTTGCAAAGAGGCCATTGCAAGTGCTTTTAATAACGTGGAAGCTGATTACCAGGAGATATGGGAAGGAATTGATCAAAGATGGAAGATGATGCATAGTCCATTACATGCAACAGCATGTTATTTGGACCCCAGATTGTTTGGGTTACCAAGACATAGGGATGAAGAAGTCATGAATGGACTTATTCATGCTATTGAGAAGCTACATCTAGATCCAGCAATTGCAGGTTTGGTCAGATCTCAGTTGAGGGAATACAGGTTAGAAGAAGGGCTATTTGGTACACAATCAGCAAGGTATGATAGGAGCAGAAGTGATCCAGCAGTATGGTGGGAGTTTTATGGTCCAGGGGCGCCAGAATTGCAAACTTTTGCAATTTGTATCTTAAGTCAGGGATCAAGTGCATCAACGTGTGAAAGGAATTGGAGTTCCTTTGTCCACATTCATTCCAAGAAATGAAATAGATTGTTATCTGGAAGATTAGAAGATCTTGTTTATGTTTGTAGTAGCTTGCACTTGGCTTTGAAAAATGTGTCAAAAGAGTCATCCAATTCCTCTACTCCGTGGATCGATCCCGTTCTTAATGCATCAAGGGATGAAGGCGAAGTTGATTTTTACAATGATAATGACATTGACAGGGAACTGAGTGATGAATTTGATGCTGAGGCATCTAGCGGATTCACAACACATACTGCTCTTGATGATATAGAACTTTTTGATATCACAAGTGGGCCACGAGAACATCAAGAATAAAACTTGTGTTCGTTTTAGACTTCTAGTTTACTTTTTGCATGAACAATATTCTAAAACTACCAAAGTACTTTAAAGTTTATATATTTTGAATACTTTTTTATCAAATTGTTTTCAATATATGAAATATGATATGGCCCATGGTTTTGTTGAATTTGATATTCTTATAGTGCTACTAGCCTACTGCTAATGTCTATGATGAATTTCTCACCTTGTTTACTATGTAGGGAAGACTGAAGTTGGTTATTTATTGGAAATTTGGCACTCACTTTCATGGTTTATATGTGGAAAATTGAAATGATGTAAATGTTTGAGCAATAATCCTATCATCTTATTTATGTGCATCATATTTATCTTTCAACATGCTTAAAATTGTTATATATATATATATATATATATATTTTTTTTTTTTCAAATTTCTATATGTCGAATTTTATGCCGAACTTTATCGGAAATTTTTTCGGTGCCGAACTTTATTCGAATTTCAATGTCGCCGAACTCGAACACGAACACGAACTTGGTGACTTAGGTTGTGACACATGCCTTGGCTCATGTATAAACTGACCAGTTTGAATCCATCACCACAACTACTTCTTGGTCACCTTGACTGGGTGCTCCCTCTAACGTTGAAACAAATTCTACTGAGACAATCCAGGTTGCTTCCTCTGTGACTTAGCTTCATTAGATTGGATACCATGGGAATGCCCATGGACTTGTTGTCCATCATCATAAATCTCTGAAGGATCATGATAATAGGTTTCCTTTGACCAAGGAAGATTTCACCCAACTTTTTCCACACTTCTAGTCCCAAGAAGTAATATATCCAACCATGTTCCTTCATCTTGATCCTAGAGATCAACTCCCTTTGTCATGACTGCCCCCTCTATCATGGAAGCAAATATTCCTACCACTGTTGCTCCTTCTGTCATGCGAGTCCATCAGAAACAAGTCATATAATCCAAGAATACCATGCCCAAGGTTTGTACAAAGCCTTTTTTGGCTTGTAGACATGAGATTCCTTCTCATGTGCCTCAAATTCTAGAGGTTTTTCCATGCACACTTCTTCCTCAATTATTCTATCGAGGAAAGCGGTCTCCACATCCACCTGATGTAATTTTCAACTCATAATAGAGGCAACGAAAATAATCATTCTAATAGAAGTGTACCTGGCAACTAGAGCAAATGATTCCTCATAGTCCTCTCCCTCTTCTGGGAGAATCCTTGCTTCGTACTTATCCACAAATCTCATTACAATAACATCCTTCAAATTTGTTGGCCTCCCTACTTCCTCTGAACTAGGAGGTCTGTGGTCATCAGGCACGATGAAACGAGAAAACCTAGAGCTGTTTGTGCTTTAAATGTAAAATACACAACATATTGTAAGAAATAATTATTATTAATAATATGAATGTACAAGAGTGATTGAATGCTAAGTCACTTGACATGGGGACACGTGACATGGAGGACATGCGGATTCAAGTGTCAGACACAGACACGGTGACCCCCAGGAACAGGACACATCCGGACATGTTATATATATATATATATATATATATATATATATATATTAAAAATTAGATATTTCTTACACAAATTCATACAAATTGATTGATTCAAACATAGATCTTCATCTAGATTTAAGTTTTACAAAGATACATCATACAATCATACAAAGTAACATTAATACATTATGCATACATATTGATATTACAAATGCAATTGTGACATATTCATCAATGATCCAATAGGAGAAAGACAAGATACTCTAGTTTTCTCATTATGTCATCAAAATCAAAATGTGTTACATAGGTAGTACAATGCCAATGGAAAATGCCAAATAGAAATAGAAAATACAAAACAACTACAAGTCTACAAGCCTCAAGGCAGTAGGTAGCTCATGAGTCATGAGTCATCAATCCTCATCATCATAATCAACATCATTGCCCTCATCATCATGGTCACCACTGCTCTCCTCTGCTGCATCCTCCTCCTCTGTATCCAATGTCATCTCTGCATCTGCTGGTGTGGAGGATGACCTCTCTACAGTGTTGAAAAGTGTAACTAGGATCAATCTTCATATTGACTATGTAATTATGTATTTATGTAAAGAAGAAGACAAAGATAATAATATATATTTTTGGTATGCTTGCCTGATGGGTTTCATGAGCAAGGTTTTATTATACGTCAATAGACTTCTTCTTGATGTCTATTAGGTTTTGTCTTCTGGTTATAAATGTAATTAAGAGTCATGTATATGAAGAGTCTAGTCAAAAGAATATGCCTCAAAACCTTGTCATATAACCGTGAAGAAAATGGCTCAAGTATGATGCTCAAATCAGCCCTCAAGGCATCCTCCTTAACGCTGGAAGATAAGCTATTCATGTCAGCCTAGAAACAGTGGACAAGTCGGCCTACAAACTAATTGTAGGGTCGGCCTAAAACATATGAAAGAAGTCCATATATATAAGGTCGCTCTGCGGTCATTTGAGTGTATAAAAGCATACATGTCTGAGATGAAATCGATGACATACACCTGCAATTGATGCATGGAAAGGACAAAGATATATCCCCTGAAGAATGCGGACAAGTCTGAGATCAGATTGATGAAGTACACTTGCAATTAGAGCGAGATCAAGTATATGATGCATGTGTAGAAGGGACTGTGGTAAGTCTGAGATAGTAACAGTATTTAGTGCGAAAATTGGTCTGTGGTTAATGTGAGCTTCAGGACTGAAGAGCGTAGCAAGAAAGGAAGGATACATTTGCAGATTGAAAACAGATCAACAAAAGAACAGATTTGGATCAAGGACTATGATCTAAGGTATGAAATAAATGTAAAGATCAGGGTTGTTAGTAAGTCAAAGGAAGGATCTAAGGTGCTGAATCTCGTAGCTCTGTTTTGGGCATAAAGATAGATAAGAATAATTCTAGAAGGATTCAACGTAAAGGAGAAATAAAAGGTTAGAGACCGAGCTCTCTAAGGCTGGTGCTGAACGGTGCAAATTGGTGCAAAAAGGTGCAAGAAAGAAGAACAAGCTCAAGGAGTCATTGGAGAAGCAATGACAAGGTCTTGAAGGCATATCAAGGTCTAGGGTCTGTGTCATGGTCATAGTACTTGTCATCTGAAAGTCTATAAGAAGAATTTATTGTGGGTTTTCCTCTCCGAGAGGGAGAGGTTTTGGCCTTGGCTTGAAGAGCCTAAATTTGTGTCTCTTGTGTTTTTGATAATTTACTTGATGGAAGATATAATAAGCTAAGAAGAAAGGACATAAGTAAAAGAAGTAAGCTCACAAGTAATTATCAAGCAGAGAATTTGAATTAATCACCACCTTACCAAATTCTCAACATGGTATTAGAGCTAAGGTGCTAAATTCAAGGGCTACTTAGCAAAGAGGCACTCAAGGAAGCAAGAATTAAAGTCAAGGTCAAAGTTTGCATCGAAAAGTCAAATCAGTTTGCAAGAAATATTCTCAAGCCATTTCAAGAAGACCTTCAATCTCATTCAAAGGATCCAATCTTCAAGAAAATAATCTTTGCCATCAAATATTTATAATCAAGACATTGTTGGAAGAGATATCATCTTTTTGGAGACATCATTTGTCATCAAGGACCCTGTAAAATTTCAGTCCCCACTTCGGTTATCAATTTTCCCTTATCACTCCATGCATTTAATGTTAAATCCAAGCATGATATAAATACTAAAATCTGGAAATGACATTTATTTATGAAAACACAAATTTGGAGATTTTACTGCTGCTGGAAATACTGGAAATAAATGCACAATAAAAA
The DNA here is from genome assembly GCA_034641835.2 of Pinus albicaulis. Lineage (NCBI taxonomy): Eukaryota > Viridiplantae > Streptophyta > Pinopsida > Pinales > Pinaceae > Pinus > Pinus albicaulis. Next base: position 1,549,740,404 of record CM076570.1, read on the forward strand.
TATAACAGCCACACAGAAAATGACACAATGATTTTTGGTCAATGTGACCCTGGAAAAACACCCTACAACTCTTGGGGAAAACCAGTTTGAGAGCTCTTCTTATTTCTGAAAATATTTTACAAAGAAACTGAATACATAGAAAAATTCCAGCATTCACAAAATACAACTTATCTTGATTTTCGTGCATAAACTCCACCTCGAAAATCGTGCCACAGCTAAATAGAAAACAATAGAAAAATTATAGCATTAAATGCTATACGGCCTGCCTCAGTTTTCATGCCTAGAAATCAGGTACAACTTGTATAGACTATACGGAAATGTACACCAGTCCTCCTCGAAATTCGTGCCCAAATCTGCCTAAAAAATCGTGCCTTTAGCTGCTGTCTCTCTTCCTCGAAATTTGTGCCATACTCCCTTGAAATTCTTGCGAAATAGCTGCTGTACGGATTGTTGTCTTGGAATGCGTGCCACCTCTTGCTGTACGAATTTGCTGTGAATGCCCTCCTTGCTACTCTCCTTCACTTCTTCCCTGCTCATAAATTTTCTCCTTGCTCTCTCTTGCCTTTTCTCTCAAAAACTCATGAAAGAATAATGTGATCTTTTCTTCTTCTCTCCTTTTACCCTAAATGATTTTTTAGGCAACCCTAAGATCTAATGGCTCAAATTCATTTAGATCAAGGGATGAGAATAAATGTGCATTTAATTCTCACTTTCTATTTTTTAACTCACCCACCTAAATAAAGACCCACTTAGCCTTTTATTTCCATAGTCACTTTTTCACTTCTAATTCTTCATTGACTTTAATAAAGTCACTTTAAAATTAGAATGAACTTTATCACTTATAAAGTCACTTTTAAATTAGACTGACTTTACCACTTATAAAGTCACTTTTAGGAGAAGTACAATAGAGTGGACACTTTTCCTTAGGCCAAAGATCAAAGCTATGGGGAACCACTTGTCCCCTGGTACCCAAAATTTAACACTCCCTCTTATCGAGGAAAGTGTTCCTCACCACTCCCATCTTGTCTCTGAAGTAGACATGTTTGCCCCGTGGTAGGGCTTTGGTGAAGATGTCTGCTATGTGCTCATTTGTGGAGATGTACTCAAGCTTGACTGCTCCCTTTTGGACATAGTCTCGAATGAAGTGATACTTGATCCAATATGCAACTGACTGTTGTTTCCGGCTGAACCACGACACAACTGCCGAACCCAACCTAAAACACCTTGAAGTACTCTTCCTGTCTGAAGCACATCCTACCCAATCTGAATCTATGTACCCTGCCAGTCTCACTCCATCACCCTGTCTATATTCCAGACCATAATCCACAGTACCTTGCAAGTAACGAAGAATGTGTTTTGTAGCCACCCAGTGCACTCTCTTGGGCTCACACATGAACTGACTCATAGTGTTAATTGCAAAACATATATCTGGTCGAGTGTTGACCAAACACATCAATGATCCAATCAATTGCTTGTATAGTGTAGGATCCACCAACTCGGAATCGGAAGCGTGAAACTTCTTCTAGTTAGTGATCATGGGTGCAGACATGGGTTTGCAGTCCTCCATGTGAAATTTGCTAAGAATATCCACAGTGTACTTCCCTTGTCCCAGGAAGATATGCCCCTCCTTCTGCCACACCTCCAATCCCAGAAAATATTGCATCAAGCCGATATATTTCATCTCAAACTTTGAAACAAGATCTCTCTTGTAGCCCTCAATGAGTCTCTCTGCTCCAGTGATGACCAAGTCATCAACATACAACACCAAAATGAGAGGCTCCTCACCTACCACAATGAAGTATAGGTTTGGATCAGCCTCACTCTTAGTGAAACCCAATTGTTGCAAGTATGTATCAATCTGAGAGTACCAAGCTCTAGGAGCTTGCTTTAGGCCATAGAGTGCCTTTTTCAATTTGCATACATGGGTCTCCTGCCCATGCACCTCAAAGCCCTGCGGCTGCTCAATATAAACTTCCTCTTGAATGAAGCCATTGAGAAAGGCGGTCTTCACATCCATCTGGTGGATCTTCCAACCCTTCTCTGCTGCAATCGATATAATGGAGCGAATAGATGTATACTGAGCTATGGGAGTGAAGGTCTCCTCATACTCCACTCCCTCTACCTGTGAGAACCCTCTCACCACAAACCGAGCCTTGAGCTTCTCTATGCTGCCATTTGCAACATGTTTTATCTTGTACAACCATCTGGAAGTAACAACTAATTTACCTTCAGGCCTAGGCATTACCTCCCAAACATCGTTCTTCATAATAGAAGAATACTCATGGCTTCTATCCAGACTTGCTGGCTGGGTGCCTCCTCATAACTAGAAGGCTCGGTGTCAACAATGCTTGTTACCAATGCCATGTAACTACAAAACCACTCAGGTGGTCTACTCTCTCTGACTTGTCTCTTTGGACCGGCAACTGATGTGGCCTCGCGCAAGGTGTCTTGAAGCCACTTGGGCTTCCTCTTCCCTGAACTTACTTCTTCCACCAGAGTGAAAGAATCCTCATCATCATCAGAAGCCTGAACTTCTGAAAGTTTGCCAACTGACCCCATACCTGTACCTGTGCCTGTAGAAGCTGAAGTACCATGCGAGTTGTCCATCAGTGGACTATCCTATGAACTGCTCTGTGGACTGCTCTGCATGCTGCCCAAAGATCCCCTCACCTGACTCTGAGAGCCACTGCTCACCGATGGACCTGAAACTGTAATAGATGTACCTCCCGCACCCTGTGCACTGGATCCCTGTCACTGACTCAGTTGCTACTGAGTGTCTGGTGACTCTGTCTATTGTAACTCTCGCGACCTCCTGAAAGCTCTCTCCTCCTCGAAATTTACATCCCTCCTGACAACCACTTTCCTCTTTGCAGGAATGTAAATCCGGTAAGCTTTCGAGGGCTCGCTATAACCCACAAAGATGCCCTTGTTTGCAGTAGGTTCTAGCTTGGTCCTGCTCTCCTTGGGGACATAAGAATATGTAATGCACCCAAAGATACGAAAGTGCCCAACATCAGGCTTCTTCCCTATGTAAGCCTCCTCAAGAGTCACATTCCCCAAGGCACGATGTGGACTCCTGTTCTGAAAGTAAACAATAGTGTTGCAGGCCTCTGCCCACAAAAATAAAGGTAACCCTTGATCGTGAAGCATGGCTTTGGCAACCCCTACAATATCTCTGTTCTTCCTCTCTGACACCCCATTCTGCTGGGGGTTGTAAGGAATAGAGAACTCCCTCTTAATGCCTGCCTCAGCACAAAAATCCACAAACTCACCAAGAGTATACTCACCTCCATTGTTCAACCTCAGTACCTTAATCTTCCTGCTTGTCTGGTTTTCCACAAGAACTTTGAACTCTTGAAACTGCTTGAAGACCTCATTGTTGGTCTTCAAGAAATAAATCCAGGTCTTCCTGGAGTGGTCATCAGTGAATAAGACAATACTCAAAGCCACTCAAGGACACATGAGACATCCGACTGCTCACATAGGAATGAATCAAGTCAAGGATCCTTGTCGCCCTGCTGTCACTGCTGGGAAATGGAGATTTTGCAAACTTCCCCATAGCACATCCTCTGCATACATCAAGGTGATCAGAACTGAAATCTAGCACACCAATGGTGTTCTCCCGCAATGTCCTCAGGGCCCCATGATACTTGTGACCCATCCTGCGATGCCGAATCTCACACAACTCTGAACTGCTAGATCTGCAGTCGGTCTTGTCCCTGGCACTGCTACTCAATGCCATCAGGGGCTGGAATGAGAACTTGTACACTTTAGCATGGCACACTCCAATCACTCTAGTTGAAGCAACTGGAGTTCCCCTAGGATATATGAGCACCTACCCACTCCTGAACAACACATCATACCTTCTGTCCTCAAGTGCTGAAACAGATATCAAGTTCTTCTTCATTCCAGGCACATATAGAACATCTGACACTTTCAAGGGAGGTTTGGGTTTCCTATCAAATGTTAATGTTCCAACACCGACTACTCTAAAAATGCCGTGATCACCAAGTACTACCTCCATATTAGTATCCCTCTCTGATAGCACTGAGAAGTACTCCCTGACTCCTGCCATATGGCGAGAAGCGCCACTGTCAACATACCAAACACTATAAGATGCTCTGCTAGTAGAGGAGAGTGTACACTCCCTCTGAACCTATATGGCAGGTGATACTGCACTGGAGGACTCACAAGCTATGAACCCAAACTCTCGATCAAAGCTCTCTGAGAAGCCCTCTATTTCTGCAGAAGCTACCATGGTTTTCTCTTTCCCTTTCTTGTTTTTCTTCTCTGGACACACAACAACATAGTGTCCCATCTTTTGACAATTCCAACATGTGACTTTGGAATAGTCCTTTCCTTTGCTCTGCTGCTTGCCTTTACCTTTTCCTTTGCCTCCACTGGTGGAAGCTCCCTTCTTTGATTTTCCTTTCTTACCTCTTGCCAACAATGCCAAATTGTCATCCTCCTCCCCCTGTTTGGCTGCCCCAAGATGGTTCTTCCTGATTTCATTCTGAATGCAATCATCCCACAACCTTTCCCATCCGAGAAGGTTCTCTCGTGCAACAATACCATCTACAAAACTCTCCCAAGTCTTGGGAAGACCATTCAAAGCTATCCTCACCAACTCAGTGGGTGCAATGTTCTCTCCTACGGCCGCCAACTCATTTCTCACTGAACTGATCTTGGTGAGGTATGTTGTAGCACTGTCAGTCTTAGCCATTTTAATGGCCTTTAGTTTCTCCTTTAGGACCATCTTACGGTTTTCATTTGAGCTACGGTAAAGTCCGATCAAGGCAGTCCACATTTCATGTGCATAAGTCTTTCCTCTCACATGAGGAATGACATGATCTTTAACTCCATCCAAAATCAGTCTTTTCTGCTAATTGTATTGGATCAGCAGGCATTGCTACTGGGCGTTGAGTGGTATGTACCATAATGTCCCAGACCTCTACTTTCTCAAAGATACTTTGGATTCTCTTCCTCCATGCACTATAGTTACTCTGCCCATCTAACTTGTCTTCAACCCTCAATCCCAAAGACATGATTCAACGTCCTATAAAACTGAAATTTCAAATTTGGGTAAAGGTTTTCTGTTTTCTGTGTAAAAATCAGACTGCTGTAATTTACACGCTGCTATCCCAAAATGCAATTTCGAGCCAACTAAGCTCTTATACCATGTAAAATTTCAGTCCCCACTTCGGTTATCAGTTTTCCCTGATCACTCCATGCATTCAATGTTAAATCCAAGTGTGATAAAAACACTAAAATCTGGAAATGACATTTATTTCTGAAAACAAAAATTTGGAGATTTTACTACTAGTGGAAATACTGGAAATAAATGCACAGTAAAAATATAACAACCACACTAAAAAAATGACAGTGATTTTTGGTCAACGTGACTTTGGAAAAACCCCTACAACTCTTGGGGAAAACCAGTTTGAGAGCTCTTCTTTATTTCTGAAAATCTTTTTATAGAGAAATTGAAATACATAGAAAAATTTCAGCATTCACAAAATACAACTTATATCAATTTCTGTGCATAAACTCCACCTCGAAAATCGTGCCATAGCAAAACAGAAAACATAAGAAAAATTACAGCATTAAATGCTGTACGATTCGTTCCCAGAAATCAGGGACAACTTGTACGGTCTGTACGGAACTGTACATCAGTCCTCGAAATTCGTGCCCAAATCTACCTCGAAATTCATGCCTTTAGCTATTGTCTCTCTTCCTCGAAATCTGTGCCGTAATCCATTGAAATGCATGCCAAATAGCTGTTGTACGGATCGCTGTATTGGAATGCGTGCCACCTCTTGCTGTACGGAGTTGCTGTGAATGCCCTCCTTGCTGCTCTCCTTCACTTCCTCCCTGCTCAGAAATTTTTTCTTTGCTCTTCTTGCTTTTTCTCCCAAGAACTCATGAAAGAATAATGTGATCTTTTCTTCTTCTTCTCTCCTTTTACCCTAAATGACTTTTTGGGCAACCCTAAGATCTAATGACTCAGATTCATTTAGATCAAGGGATGAGAATAAATGTGCATTTAATTCTCACTTTCTATTTTTTAACTCACCCACTTAAATAAAGACCCACTTAGCCTTTTATTTCCATAGTCACTTTTTCACTTTTTAATTCTTCATTGACTTTAATAAAGTCACTTTAAAATTAGAATGTAACTTTATCACTTATAAAGTCACTTTTAAATTAGATTGACTTTACCACTTATAAAGTCACTTTTAGGAGAATAAGTACAATAGAGTGGACACTTTTCCCTAGGCCAAAGATCAAAGCCATGGGGAACCACTTGTCCTCTGGTACTCAAAATTTAGCAGATCCAAGTTCACCTACATTCGAAAATTCAATCTAAGAAGAAGTTCCTCACTTTATCTTCATCATCATCAAGGAAGCTACTAGAAGAAGAAAGCCACCTTACTCAAGTAAGTATTTATGACCTTATTTAAATCTGTCAAAATGACTTATTGTATAGAAAGCAACAAATTGGTTGGGTCATCAAACTTTAGTGCATGGAAGAAAAGGACAAATTTGAATCTAATTGAAAATGAAGTTATGGGCTTCATCGAAGGAACTAAAATTCAACCTCCAAAAGAAGACATTCTAGAATATATCAAATACATGAAGGGAGACATAAGAGCCCGAAGGAATCTTATAGAATCCATAAAGGACTGCCTCATTCCCTATGTATCAAAGCTAGAATCCTCAAAAGAAATATATGATAAATTGGTGGAACTATTCTTGAAAGGTTCTTTAAAGGAAATAATATCCCTGAGACAAAAACTATACAAATTGAGAATGTCAAGAAAGGAAGGAATAATTCCATATCTGATGGTGATTTTCGCAATAGGAGACCAGCTACAGAAATTGGGAGAAGTGATGTCTGATGGAGAAATACTCACTATGGTACAAAACTCTTCACTGAAAGAATGGAAAGGTTTCACTTCAAGCATAGATGGGAAAGAAGAATCCATGCCATTCCAAGGTCTAAGTAAGATAGGAGAATCAAGATTGAAAGCCACAACTGATACAGGATCAAATGAAGGGAATTAATCCTTTGTAGTCATGTGCAGGAAGAAAGGAAGGTTTGGTAAATTTGGTCCTTAGAATAAGAGAATAAATATGGACAAAGCACGGTGATTTGGATGTAATGATTTTGGGCATTATAAACGAGATTGTCCTAAATTTAGAAAGGAAAAGAGGAAAAGGGAAGAAGCCCATGTCACAAATAAAAGGGAAGAACCTGATGCAAAGAAATCTAAGAAAAAAGAAAGTGAAAGATCTCTATGATCATCTTTCTCCCAAAGGGATTTCTGTTGGTTGTAAAATAATAGAAAGCAATGTATATTAATAGCATCATGATAGAAGCATGGAAGGAGCACTTGGTGAAGCAACACGTGGAAACCTCATTGATAAATAACATTGATGGAAGGCAGTCATCAAAATCAAGGGTCATCATTCAATGATCAATATGGAAACAGGTGCTAACATTTTCTAATGGAGTTCTCTATGGATTCTCTAGTTAGAAAGAAAGCAAAAGGTTTCATCGAGAATTCTATGTTAAAGAATTTTGGGATTAGGATATGATGACATATCCATGAAGTAGGTCAAGGGAATGAAGTTCGTCATTCTAGTAAAATTGCTACAGGATGACTCAAAGGGAAAAGGTATGAGGTACATATATTTATATGCTGACACTGAATGCTGTGAAGTCATATGGTTGCAGGTAATGGATTTCTATCTTTAGAAGTATGATCTATGAAGGAAGATTTCTTACGGTGCATAGGTTGCCACTAACAGATGAAATTAAATATGTAATCATATGGAATATGAGGTAGTTGTATACAAACAAGGAACTGGATATTGGAAGTTCCTGAGTATGAAGCTATGTGTAGAAATAATTGAAGAGATCATGAAGTGCAACCATGTAAAGAGGCGGTTATCATCCGGAAGCCAAGAAGATGTGACTAGGAGATCTCCTAGGAAGATATGTGGACTTTGATAGAAGTATGGTAAACAAGAAGACCCTTGACAAGACATATCTTTAGGAGATTTGTCAATCTGAATAAAGGATGTCGATCCTTACAGGAAGATGTCATGGTGAAAGATCATCACTGAGGTAACTTTTGATTTAAAAGGTTATGTATATGTTTATCTGGATAAATTTATGCAGGGCTGCCAATCATGCAGAAGGATGTAAGATCCTTGAGAGATGGTTCGAAGGAAAGCATCATGGCATAAAGGTGGACCAGATGAGGAAGATTGATCACTTTCTGATAGTTGACATGACTTGTGAATGAAAGTGATGGATGATCTGTGCCCTATGAAGCCAAAAGTTGAAGATTCCTCAATATTGAAATCCATGACATTGAGGAGAGGAATTCTTCATGAGCAGCTAGGTGTCTCATCATTGCTGCTACAGGTCCCTGGTTGAGAGGGAGCCTGGTAGTAAGTTTCTTGCATGGAAGAAACTTGAAGTATGTCCTTCCTGAGTTAAGAGGGAGTGACGTATATGATTATCTAATACATGTGTCATGCACTAGACCAGGAGTAACATTCGTAAGTCTCAGTGAAGGCCATGTGGAGAGAATGGATAGACACATCATTCTAGTCTTCACCTGGAATACAGAATGGAGGATTGGGTAATCATTTGGCATTCGATACTCTTTGAGAATGTTATAGGGCATTCAAGATAAGGTAGTCGGGGACCGATATTCTTTGAGGGCTGTCTACCTAAGAGAAGAATAGTCCAAGAAGGTCATACTTCGGGAACACTTGGGTGGAGTATGTACCTTGGAGAGACAATGACTATGGTGTCTATAAGTCATGTGTCTCGCCAGCATTGTAGCCCATTGTCTCGTTGAGAGATGGGGCTGTTAGTCAAGGACTTGCACTAGGACAACGCTGGTTGATATGATGCTATATAGATGCGATTACCAATCCAATTCTTCTTATGAGATTCTTCAGTTTTAAAGTGACCATGTACCTGTATGAATACCTCCCTAGTTAAGAGGGAGTGTTGAAAAGTGTAACTAGGATCGGTCTTCATATTGACTATGTAATTATGTATTTATGTAAAGAAGAAGACAAAGATAATAATATATATTTTTGGTATGCTTGCCTCATGGGTTTCATGAGCAAGGTTTTATTATAGGTAAATAGACTTCTTCTTGATGTCTATTAGGTTTTGTCTTCTGGTTATAAATGTAATTAAGAGTCATGTATATGAAGAGTCTAGTCAAAAGAATATGCCTCAAGACCTTGTCATATAATCGTGAAGAAAATGGCTCAAGTATGATGCTCAAATCAGCCCTCAAGACATCCTCCTTAACGTTGGAAGGTAAGCTATTCATGTCGGACTAGAAACAGTAGACGAGTTGGCCTAAAACAGATGAAAGAATTCCATATATATAAGGTAGCTCTGCAGTCATTTGAGTGTATAGAAGCGGACAAGTTTGAGATGAACTCGATGACATACACCTGCAATTGATGCGTGGAAGGGACAAAGATATATCACTTGAAGAATGCGGACAAGTTTGAGATCATATCGAAGAAATACACCTACAATTAGTGCGAGATCAAGTATATGATGGATGCGTAGAAGGGACTATGGTAAGTCCGAAGATAGTAACAGTATTTAGTACGAAGATTGGTCTGTGGTTAATGCGAGCTTTAGGATTGAAGAGCATAGCAAGAAAGGAAGGATACATCTGCGGATTGAAGAAAGATCAGCAAAAGAATAGATTCAGATCAAGGACTATGATCTAAGGTATGAAATAAATGTAAAGATCAGGGCTGCTAGTAAGTCGAAGGAAGGATCTAAGGTGCAAAATCTCGTAGCTCTATTTTGGGCATAAAGACAGATAAGAAGAAGTCTAGAAGGATTCAATGTAAAGGAGAAATCAAGGGTTAGAGATCGAGCACTCTAACGCTGGTGCTGAACGGTGCAGATTGGCGTAGAAAGGTGCAAGAAAGAAGAACAAGCTCAAGGAGTCATTGGAGAGGTAGTGACAAGGTCTTGAAGGCATATCAAGTTCTAGGGGCTATGTCATGGTCATGGTACTTGTCATCTGAAAGTCTATAAGAAGAATTTCTTGTGGATTTTCCTCTCCAAGAGGGAGAGGTTTTGGCCCTGGCTTGAAGAGCCTAAATTTGTATCTCTTGTGTTTTTTATAATTGACTTGATGAAAGATATAATAAGCTAAGAAGAAAGGACATAAGTATAAGAAGTAAGCTCACGAGTAATTATCAAGCAAAGAATTTGAATTAATCACCGCCCTACCAAATTCTCAACATACAGTATCACCATCATCAAATGTGACAGTCTCTAGCACTGGCTCATTGAGATCCAAGTTGGCCAATGCCAAGTCAACAGTGCTGTCCAGACCCATATCATCGGGAAAGACATCCCACATCTTTGTCTTTCCCTTCAACCACTCATCCCTCTACTTGTAAATAAGACTAAGGTTGGTGTGCACATACACCATTGTCTCTGCCCTGGACTGCTCAAGCCTACTTTTCTTCACCCTATAAAAATTCCCATACGTGCTCCAATTCCCCTCGCAACAAGAGGATGAATTCACCTGAGGGAGGAGCCTCATGGCTAACAATTGTAGAGGAGGGCTTGTTGTCCCATGAGTTGCCCACCAAGAATAGGGCTTCTTAGCCCCCCTATCTCTAATCACATCATAGCCTGCAAATCGCCCAGTGCTAGTGGAAAACTCTGCAAAGGCATCCTCCACCTCATCAAGGAATGCCCTATCCTGAAAAATCTGCCTGAATGTATCTTTCCTCCCCTGTGAAATTTCACCATCCATGTGAGGAGGGAATCTGCGGAAAGTTCCACCATTCAACCACTCATGGATGTAGTATTTTGGGTTAAAGGAGTGAGCCAAACAATGTAAAGGTGTGTGCAATTCTTGTCCCATATGCTGACAAGAATATCCTTTATGGTGGTGAAGAAGGCGTTTGGTGAAGTCTCATACTTGGGGCAGTCACTCTGTAAAATAATGTTCCTCATAGACTCAATCATGGAATCCCATCCCTCATAAACCTTTCCTAGGATGGGTTGGTCTGTATCTGCAAATCGAAGCAAGGAAATGATAGGGTCTATGATACGAATAAGTAGATCTACCCTCTCCCACCACGCATCATCTAACACTATGTCCTTCACTCTTTTTGAAGATGCTTGATCTATCTTTCTCCAAAGAGACCGAAACTTTGAAGTAACCATGGCCCCAAGAGCGGTCTTGACCTCCCTCAACCTCTTCAACATGATGAATGAAGAGGCAAACCGTGAATCGCAATCTTCAACAATGATATATTGGTGTACTCCTTGTAGATAGTGAGGGCATTTGTATGGTTTTGTACAAAGTTGCGGATATGCCGTGCATCCTCAATAATGCTTCCAATCCAAAGCACATCAAAAGCAATAGATTTCAGTGCTAAGTTCAATGAATTGACAATGCTAGGTGTCCAAAATACTTGTGGATATTTAGCTTCCACAATCATGCCACCAACCTTGCAAAAAGGTGCATTATTTGTAATGATTTTCACACAAGAATCAACACCTACATCTTTAATAACTTTAATAAACAAGTCACCTATATATTGTGCATCCTTGTATTGTCCAAGTGCATCCACTGATTACAAGAAAACTAGACCATTCAAGGAAGACATCATGAGGTTGATGAATGGGTGCCATGCTAGATCTGTCCATCCATCAGAAACAATGCTAACTCCAGATGTTGGCCATGCTGATTTAATAGGCTCAAGCATTTTGTCCACCTCTTTCTTTGCCTTCGTCAACAATGTGGTTCTAAGCTTCTCTAACCCAGGAGGCACATACCCTGATGGAGTCGTTTGAGTTAGAGCTCGACACATCTAAATAAATAGAGGTGAGCGTGCAACATTGAAGGGTATGAAGTTCTGATAGAAAAAATAGTAATGGTGAGATCAAGCTCTTCCTGCTTCTCTTTTTGGAAAATCTTGTCCATTGGACCAAGTGCAATTTCCTTTCTTTTTGCTGCATGCCCCCCACTAGAACTCTCAAATGGGAACTTGTAGCTGCTTTTCCTCAATAATGGAATGGGTTCATCATTCTTGTTTTGTTTTGTTTTTGCAACCACATTTTCCACACCAACAAATGCCTCTCTTTCCATTTCCTTCCTCTTTGCTAAAGACACCTGTGTACAAGCTGAAATTCCACAACTTGGTAAAGCCAACAATTGAGCTTTCACACGGTAATATGTGCTTATGAAATGATTGTGGCAATAATTGCATTTCCAAGCAACACTGCCTCCTCCCCTCATCTCGCTGCCTCACCCTTCTCTCTTGTGACATGTTTCCACAATTGATATTTGTGGTCTTGAGGTTGTTGTCTTCCCTCAACATTTGAAGCTGCTGTTGCAGCCTCACTTCCAATAGATGGAACACTTGCAGACCCTGATGAAATAGGAACAAGAGGGGCATCTCCAATGGGGACATTCTTCCCCTTCCTTTGCCCCTTCCTTGCTGCCCTTGATTGACCCATGAATGTTGTAAAAAAAAACAAAAAATGCCCAAATTTGTAAAAGATATGCACATGCAAACTGAATGCAAAAAAATAGAGAGACAATGCACTTACCTGTTGCTTGAATCTCTTTGAAAATGCTCCCTTTCTCCTCTCTTCACTCACACCAAACTCAAAGTGAATATTATAAAGGCAAATCGGGCTTTTAAAAACTCTCGGACACCTTTTTCCGCCGATCGTGTCTGGTGGATCGAGACACGATCGTGTCTTGTATGGACACGATCGAACACGATCCACCAGACATGAATCCGTGCGAATCATGTCTGATTCGTTGGATTCGGGACACGAGGGGGCCTAAGGACGAATCTGGTTTCTTAGATTGAATGTTACAATGAGAGTCTGCTTATATATCTAGGCAGGTTCCCTTTCATGAATGGTTGTCTCTTTTAGACATGCCTTTCTATTTAACTAATGACTATTTAATAATTATTACTATGATTATTTATTATTGATATTTATTTGTATTTTTTATATAAATTATATTCATAACATTGCCCCTTTCTTCAAAGCTTTGTCCTCAAAGCTTAATCGCTGACAAGTTTCTCCATGTTCCATACATCATTTTGGTTTGTCGATTTCCTTCTTTGCGCACTATATATTTATATTAATTAGACTATAATTAAATTATATAACTATCAATTAATTAACTAATTTAATTAAAAATGTTTGTTGTGTAATGTGTAATAAGTAATTTTTATTATTGATGAAATCTGAATGGTGTACAATACCTTCGTGGTGGTTTTCCTATATAGGCATTGACTGGTCACGAAGGATGAATAGTCATGTCTTTTGGCTATTCTCTTCATAAATAATAGCCTTTTCAATAATTACTTAATTAATTATTATTTTAATATTATTTATTTTATGAATAACATTGCCACGCCCTTTAGAGATGCTTTGTCCTCAAGCATAATCAAAAGGGTTTCCTCTAGTTGAACATGTTGCCATGGAGTGGCATCTTTACATTGACTGGTGCAGTCCTCACGAGTATTCATACCTTCCTTGAAGCTGGGAGTGTTAACACCATATAATTTATAATGTCGTCCTTGCCAATTAAACTCCATGAATTGTTCTTAAAGGTTTGTAGTATAGCTTCCTAGTTGTATTAACCATTCTACAACTAAAACTACATTCATTTATTTGAGTGGTAGGCCAAATAGATCTATTTGTAGCTCTAGTTCTTGTACCTGGACTGAAACCTTATGACATTCTCCTATTTCTTTGAACTTTTGCCCAATAGCGACAGACATGGTTAGGTCCTTGATTGGGCATATACAAAGATAAAGTTGTTTAGCAAGATCAATGTTTATACAATTGTGAGTACTGCCATAATCTCCAAGTATATTGACATTTGTGCCTCTTTTGAGTCCTTTAAGCTTTAGGTTTCTAGGGCGTAATTTCCTCATCATGTTTGTTGGTGGCGTAGTAAGCTTAATGCTCCTTAGAGGAAATTTCAGCCTAAATGTGGCCTCCTAAGGAAAAATATAAAATAATGGTTAAAATAATAAAATTAGAAATATGAATTTTGGAGGGAAAAGAAGAAAACTACTTTTTTTTTTAATTGTATTTTTGGCTTATCTCCTTATAGGTTTACTCAAATTTCAAGTGTAGAAACTTGTTTGATGCAGAGTTTAATTCCAATATCTTCATTTTTTTTATCAATGTGGGTCTTCTCAAAAGTATGCATAATGGGTACTCGTTGGATGTGGAATTTAATTCTGCATCCAATGAGTGTCTACACTTGAAATTTGAGTAAACCTATAAGGAGATAAGCGAAAAATACAATTAAAAAAATAGTTTTTCTTCTTTTCCCTCCAAAATATTTACATGTACCTCTTTTTAAATTTAAAGGTTTTTGATTAGTTTACATATTATGACATGGAAATTAGGTGAAAATTTCATAGGCACTTTTAGGCTTAAATTTCCTCTAATGTCTTTCGAAGATGTGGTGGAACACATTTTGCAGTTGCTTGTTGTTCTTGATCTTTTGGAGAATTGCTATTTTCATCATGGTTTTTCCAATCACATGAAATTGCAGCTAATGACGGTTCCTTAGAATCTGAATCTTCACTGTGTGTGACAACGATTTCTTCATCACGTTCTTGTATTTCAACTTGCTTCCCATTGTTAATTTTTCATAAAACAACATTGTTCTTTACTTTGATAGTTACATTTCATCATTAGCATGTTACATTCACCCCAAATAATTATACCTTTGTACAAATCTGTATTATTAACCATCAGAATATGAAGCTATGCAGAAAGAACAATACCATCATCATCATCATCATCTAAGCAGCGAAAAGTAAAAAGATCAAAGGAAGAAAAGCATGAACACATAGAGACACCAGGATTGCTTCGAGACCAGGGCAAAACCCACTCGGGGAGAACCTTTGGAAATTCTTCTTCTTAGATCGTCATCAAATGATTCAGCAACAAGAGTACAATGATTCATAGGTACATATCTTTACGATGCAGAAAACAAATAACATACACACAATAAAACCATACCCATACTTCCGCATGAAGGAAACTGAATCTGAGAACTAGAATGAACTGACATTGGCTGTAGCAAATTGATGAATATGACTGATACTGAATGAGGACTGTAGATACATCTTGCAGCGGAAACAAATAGATTTGATCTACAGATCAGCAAATCTATAATACCAAAACACAAATTTGATAGATCACCAAGTGATCTCAACTTTGAAGTCCTAGATCTGAATCTAGGAGACTTATGGTTTTTAAGCTTCTGTGGTTCTCGTTTATTGAAGAGATTTCTGGATTATCCACAATATTAATAAACAATGGTCGACGTTTCGAATCCCAACGGGGATCCATCATCAGGACAAGAAATTGAATGAAGATTGAAGAAGGATGCAAGGGGAGGTATAAATAGTGACATAAGGGAAAAAAGGAGAGTTGGCGGGAGCTGACAAATTAATATTCTATTAATTAATTTAATAAATTTTTATTAATTAGTTTATTATAAATTTAATAATATTAAAAAGTTTAAATAAGGTATTTTAATCAATACTTTAATAATAATTCTATTAATTTGATTTGATTTGATTTAATAAATTTTTAATAAAGTCTTAATAAGTTAAAGTTTTTATTTTAATAAATTTAAATAAAATTTTTGTAAAATTAAAATTTAAAATTTTTAAAATTTTAAATTTTTTAAAAATATTGTTTAATATTAATCATTTTATCTATTTGTTTTTATTTAATAATAATAATTATGTTTTTTTCCTCACGAAATAAAACCTAAATTTTTTTATAAAATTAAAATTATTACTATCCTAAAATTTTTAAATTTTTTTTAAACCAAGTAAAATAATAAAGTTTAATAAAAGAGTAAATTATAACCTTTATTTAGTGAAGAGTATTATAAAACTAAATAAATAATAATTTATTAATTAATATTAACATTCATTTATTCTAAATAAATGTTAATAAATATTAATAATTATTATTTATATGAAATTATTCTTTATTATTTATATGAAATTAATTAATAGAATATTAATTTGTCAGCGCCTGTCGACTCTTTTTTTTTTCCCTTATGTCACTATTTATACCTCCCCTTGTATCCTTTTTTCAATCTTCATTCAATTTCTTGCCCTGATGATGGATCCCCGTTGGGATTCGAAACGTCGACCATTGTTTATTAATACTGTGGATAATCTAGGAGACTGTCAATGACTGTTTTGACGCAATTGTGACTGAAGGATTGATGTCTGGAGGTACTACACAATCCACTGAAGGTGAATCAAATTAGATTTGCCCAGTAATTCTCTGAGCCGCGACCTTAACATGCTTAGCCCGTGGCTTTGGGGCTCTGAGTCGCTACCACAACACTTTGTGCTCGCGGCTCTGCTTTAGATCAGCCCGATCTGATCTTTGAGACTTCGCCGCGCCCTTAACAAGTTGAGCCAACGACCCAGAGGTCCTTGGCTGCAAGCACAACACTCCTAGCCCACGACTTTTCTTACCTAGGCTGCTACCACATCTCTTCCTAGCTGCGACTCTGCTTCAGATCACCCAGATCTGATGCGTGATCACATCTGTGATCCCGACCCTTTGCGTGAGCTCCTCCTGACGTACTTGTGCGAGCCAAGACATAAAAATAGACGAAAGAAACCAATGGATGCAAATCATAGATCGATTGAGCAAGTGTACAAATGAGCTTGAGGTTGCCTCTATTTATAACTTTGTGAGGGATTGCTAGGTGCTTTGACTGGATCAACATGCGGTTGGTTAGGTCGACTCATAAAATTATAAAGTAATTCATAACTTAATTTCCGCTTAACTGATTGGGGCGATCTATAGGTCCATTGTGATCCTCTTGAAAAGAGGAATCTAATTATATTATTATCTTGCTCATCTGAGCCGTCCATTGTGGAATTTGACCCTAGTTGCAAAAATTAACACCCATCTACTATTTTGTAGTAGCGTAAAGATGCATCTTCACATTTATGTCCTGACATCCAGTTTTCTCCACATTTGCGATAATTTTTTTTTTTTTGACTCATTGCTTGAAGTGTCTGATTCCTTTTCAACTTCATAAGTATATAACTTCTCGTTAAAGCATCTGTGTCCATAAGTCCATTTGTCTCCACAATACCTACATTTGTTTGTTTCTTTTTTTCCTAAGTAATTGTTGTTGACCTTCATCTTCCTTGAGTGATGACACTCTGAACTTATGTTTTACTCAATAATTATTGTTGTATGTGGCAGTCTTCAATAGTTTTGGGCTCCTTAAGTCCACATTTATACATTTTTAGCAGTTCTTCATCAGAAAATCCTCTTTGTCTTACAACTAATACTTCCCATTCGTAGGTGTATTCGCTTGCAGATCCTTTTTGCTTGAGATGAACTATTTTTTCGTAAATATCATCTTCTTCTTCATAATGAAAGCTTTTTAGTAGGGCATCCACAAAATTTTTCCCAAGGAATGAATGAGCTTCACGTTTGTTGGACCACCATAGGAACCAATCATATGCTTTAGCTTCCAAGTTGTTGGATGCAGTCATGATCTTCTCTCACTTACCTATTGGCAGGTTTGACTAAAAAATGGCCACCATTTTATTAACCCACACAATAGCGCCTCTATTATCTTTACCCTTGTACTTAGGTAATTCTCTTTTAATTCATTGGTAGTCTTTTTCTGGAAATTTTGTATAGTACTAACTTCTTTGGAAGTATATTTGCGGAATTTCATGCATTTGCATAATTTCATGATTTAGAAAATCTTCTGTCTTCTGGAGTCTTGGGACTTTGTGTTGGTTCTTGAGTAATTGAGAGATTAAAAACTGGGTTAAATCCTCCCATTAACTGGGCCTGTATGCCTAGCAACATTCTTTCAATGTTATGTACTTTTTTAATATCATTGGCCATTCCTTCTTGAGTCGCAAGTAGCCTATTTTGACCCTCTCCTAATTCTTCTTGCTTCTTTTCGACGGTATCGAGGCATCGTTGTACTTTATCGAGTTCTTCTTGAATTTTATTGGTGTCGGATTCTTTATTGCTATTCCCCATTTTCAATTTCTTCTTGACGAAAACAATTTTTTTTTGGTTAAATTAAATAATAGTAATAATAAATTTTTATTTTTATTATTTTTAGAATTAATTAATTATTTAATTTGTTTATATATATATATATATATTTTAATTATATAATAAAATTTGATATTTATGTGACTTAATAACCATAAGCCACCTTCTAGCGAACACGACAAAACGAATGATCACGTGGAGTCGATTTTGACCAAGAAAACGACGTAATAGAGGATGAACACGTGAAGTTGATTTTGACCAAGAATAGCGGACAAAGCCCGAGCCGCAGTGTCGGCGTCTTCTGAGATTTGGTGGCGGAACGATGAATTGGGAAATGGTTGGCACAGTGTAGACAGTCAGAATAGAGCAATGGTTGGGGGACAATGTTTGCTGGAGCAACAATTACAGTTGAGCAAACGATGTCGGCAGGGAATGCGGCAGATGGTGGAACAACGTGAGGACAACGACAGATAGTGGTCGTGGGTATAGTCGACAGCAGTGGTCAAACGGTCAGGATAGATCCCCACGACGTACAGGGATGCGCGAATCACGGACAAGGTGCGGTGACAACGAATGGTGCTTGGTCGGGCACCAGGGACATATGAACATGACAGGGAGGGTGTCGGCAAAGAGACTGTTGGTGGAGTGGAGAACGACAACACAATGCGGCAACGACCAACGACGAAGGATAAGAGAGAAAAAACACAGTGCTTTGAAACAGTGAGTAGAGGCATACGACGGGTGAGAAAAGTGATATGGTGATGCAGTGAAAGCAATACAGTGTGTCTAGAAACTGGCGCTGATACTGTAGGAGAGAAAACCATAACACAAATGTATAAATGTTTGTTGTGTAATGTGTAATAAGTAATTTTTATTATTGATAAAATTTGAATGGTGTACAATACCTTTGTGGTGGTTTCCCTATATAGGCATTGACTGGCCACGAAAGATGAATAATCATGTCTTTTGACTATTTACCTCTTCATAAATAATAACCTTTTTAATAATTACTTAATTAACTAATTATTATATTAATATTATTTATTTATGAATATTTTATTCATAACACATGATGTTAGTACAATTTCTTCCTCCGCAAATCACTGACCTCAAGAGAATCCTATTGCTAGAGCCTTGGCAACCTTCACGATGTACCGGCAACCCTCACTAGGAGGCCCATGGAAGACAATTATAACCCAACAAAAGAAACAAAGACAAGAGGCTAACTAATAGAAAAACAATCATAATCCAAGAAGACATATATAGAGTACTTATCTTTTGAGGATTGTAGGGAATTGTCAACTCCCTCTTGCTCCTTGCCTACTTGCATAAATCACTGAAATCTATCTGCATACTCATCATCCTTTTCCTCAGCATTAGTGTGTGGCTTTCCTTTCCTTCATGAGCTAAGGTTTCTTCTTTCAATGGAAACTTCGATTTTAGGTCCAACTTGAGGGTTTTATCCACAAACCCGAAGGTTTTCTTATGCAAGACTTCGAGTCTTCTAGGGTTTACAAACCCTAGATTTCTAGTTTTCATCTGCACCTTTTGTAAGTCCAACAGTCTTTGTAACATGCACATTTTCTTTTCATATCCAAATGTCCAAAATCATAGAGTCCCCATGCCTATGCATATGAGATGAAATCCATCATGTCATCAATCAATCAAGGATGTTCCATTTTGGTAATGTATCAAGATTAATGGTCCATTTTTGTAGGGCTTGTATTCTGCCTCCTTTAAGCATTGTAAAGAAATAACATCCTCCAACTATCATCAAGGACAAAATGTAGCAGGTTGAGTCATAGATACAAATCTTCAAGGAGGGTAAGGCATTCCAATGTCCTTTATAGCATCTTATTAGAGAACTTGCTCGATCAACCAACTCTTAATAAACGAGCAATCTTCAAGTGGCATGGGCAAGGTCCAGACTTCCTTCAGAGTTATTAGCAAGTTCTGTCCACAAGATTTGTTCACAGAGATGATTGTTCTCGGCTCTTTCAAACTGAGTAGCTAGGCGTCTTCAAAAGAGTTGTAGTAATAGTAACGTGTCCTTTACAAGGACAACTCCAGTTCTGAAAGTGACTCAGTCTTCAAGTGAATTTCGGTCTCCAAAACTGATGGGGAACTCGGCCTCTTTTTCATTTATGAATGCCTTTTAAAAAAAATAAATTCTGTCCCTGTGCATGATAAGCATGAATTCTTTTCCAATTCGAATAATGAGGCTAGTAGTCTGAATTCAATCAACAGTATGTCCCAACAGATCAAGACACTTGAAGCAAGTGTATCCAATGTCCATTCTGGCAGGAATTAAGTAATGACACCTTAGTGGTATAACTTATTTTCAAGGTATCAGTTAATTGCTCTTTTCTGTGACCTGTATACATAGCAGACATACAAAATTTTGAGGTTTATAAGTAGGATTTACAAACCATGCTATTCAAAACCTCCATTTAGTTGACACAGAGATAACTTCACTGGCTTCTTCGCAGATCTGGGGTAATTTGATCTTCTTCTGCCCTCCAAACTAAGGCTTCTTGGCCACATTGATCTTGGACTGTGGCCCTTCAGCCTTCCTGCAACTAGGACTGAGGTCATCAACAGAATCTCGGTCAGCTCTGTGGCATAAATTTCAAAATTTCTCTTAAAGCTTTGAGGCCTTTCGATCCTTTCTTTCTAACCTGTGGCTTAATCCTTAATGCCTCTTACAATCTCAGTCCAGTTAAAATATTAACCTGAGGTCTTTAGGCCTC